>CAUYUJ010015171.1:127500-200000 GCA_963575745.1 Prorocentrum cordatum
GAGCGCGCATGCCCTGCTCCTTGTCACTTCTTTGACGTCGGGCATGTCCCTCTACAGGAGGACTGTCCAAGAATAGTTTAAAGCATGTTCTAGGGACGTCAGTTCGGCTAGTCTTGGTTATTGTTGGGTTTGGTTGGACTATGTCTGGCTATGTTTGACACTTTTCCTTGTTGAATAAGTATGCTTTGACTACTTTTTATTATTCTTCCAGAGCCCGCCTGTAGGAGGACATGCCCGACCCAACACTTCTTCCTCCTCTGGCCTGGATCGGGGGTCGCGGCTCGCAGTCCCGGAGCTGTGCAGCCCCCACTGTTTGCTGCTGCTTCTTCGTTCAGGGGTGCAGTCGCCCCGTCGGTCGCCTTGACTAGAATTCTCGAAGAAAAAACGCCAAACAACATTCAACTTTGGCGCTCCGCGCGGGTTTCTTGAATCGGCGCCTGCAGCTCCCCCCGGCAGCGCCTCCGGCGCCGCCCCTGGCGCGCTCCGCGCGCCAGGGAGGGGGAGTCTGGCGCAGGTGCAAGAAATCCGCGCGGAGCGCCAACAAAATTATGTCTATGCCGTTCTTTCTTCTCCTGGTTGTGCAGCCCCCGTGTTTGTTGTTCTTTCCTCTCCAGTCGCCCCGTTGGCCGCCTTGACTAGATTTCGCATGCGTCTGGCTGAGCACATCCGCTTGCCAGCTGCTTGGACTTTGCTTGCCGACGACCTCCTCCAGTTTGGTGGTCTTCTCTCGCATGTCGTGCGACAGTGATTCATCGGCCCTTCAGATGGCATCTGACGCTAAATTCATCATGCAGCCTCATATAGTGAGATGATATTATCAATGATACTCCCCCGCTGGGACGCGAATGTCATGATCGACGCTTCGCGTATCCCCAGCAGTCTGTTGCTTCGGCGCGGCTCGCCCTAGCTTTGCCCGGCTTTCGACCTGCTTCGCGAGCCCGCGCACCAACAAAAAGTATCCCCAGCAGTCCATCCAACAACGATTTGTTTTGTATTGGGTATTGTTGACTCCCCTACCCCAAAGGTGCGCGCTTCTCTAAGTCGTGGCGCATCAGGGCAGGGCAGATTTGCGTCAGTCTCTTCTGCGGCAGCTAGTTCATGTTTTTTTGTTGGAGCGGTTGCCCGTGCCAGGCCAGCAGCTCATTTCTTTTCAGCCCCATTGTGGACAGGAGGCTCCGACCTCAGATTGGTTCGCTCCTATGTGCCGTGGTTGTATGAGGATGAAGGAGAAGAGAAGGACCAGAAGGTGGGGGTAGGAGAAGACGAGGAAGAGGATGAGGAATAAAGAAGGGGACGGCGATGTTGGGCTCCATCGATGAATACAAAAACACATATTTCGCGGAACGGCGAGAAGGCAAACCACATTGATTTGTTGTATGCGTTTGGAGGAGTTGAGCCTCTTGGGGGGCCTTCTTGGGTGGTTCCGTGGCCACTTTGGCCCGTCTTGGACCATCTTCAGCCATGTTGTGATCTCTTGAACCATCTTGGATGCCATCTTGGGCTCCCTGAGTCCCTCTTGAAGCCTTGGGCCATCTTGGACGCCCCAACGACCCGTCGCCCCCCTCCCCGGCACAGAACCAAGGCAGGGGGTATGGGGGACGGGCAGACCGTCCTCGACTGGGGGACGGAAGGGTTCTGGAAGAGGGAGGGATCGAACCCGTCCTGCCACCTCCGCCCCCAGGGCCGGGGGGACGGGGCGCACCCCGCGCCGCTGCCTAGGCCAGAGCGACGAGATGCTCCGAGCCTCCCATCCTGCCTCCCTGCGTCGTCCCTCTGCCTCGCTGATCCCTCCCCCTTTATATCGCTGATCCCTCGCCCCTCTCCCCCAGGGTCTCCTTGGCCACGAGGCTGCCACAGCCCTGTGGGAGTCAAAAGAGCCAGCTCCTCTCCATCCCCCTTCTCTCTTTCCTCCTCCTCCTCTTCTCACGCGGGGCGGCGAGAGGGCCACAGCGCGCGCCTCCTCCCCGCGCCGCGCGGCGCGGGAGCCGACGAGGACCGGCGCGGGTGGCCCGTGGAGGCCCCCCCCCCCTGGAAGGTCCCCGGTGGCGGTCTGGGCTTGGGCTCTCACGCCACGGGAGGCAGCGCTGGCGGGGGTCAGCGCTGGCGCCCGGGAGCCGCTTCACTCCAGCAAGTACGGAGGAAGCGGCCCCCGGGCGGCCATTCACACTCCTGCGCCCGGCCCTCGCCCCTGCCCAGGAACCCTCCCTGGAGGGCCTCGCCCCACACAGGAACGTCATCACTCGGATCTGGCCCTTTCCGTTACCTGCTCAGCACGGGGACGGAAAGCGCGTACACGTTGTGGGGGCGCGAGGTCGTTGGCTTAGCCACGCCAGCGCTGATCTCGGTTTGGGAGCCACGTTGCTGATGCAACTCCTGTGGGAGGTCAAAGTCTGTCTCTGCCCTGGTCCGAAATCCGTCTTGCTCTGGCTCATTCCCGCTGAATCCGGCTTAATCCCGCTACATCCGCGGCCTTATCCGGCGCAGTAGTCTCCCAATGGGGCTCAAATCTCCTTACTCTTTCCGACGAAGACCTCCCAGTAGTTGCCTCCTGACCACGTGGGGCCGATTGACCCTACCCCCCTGCCCTCCCATGACACGGCTTAGGATCTACTCATCGGCCAGTTGGGCTTCGCGACGGGGCTTTGGCCCACCCGGGTTACCCAGCTTGAGGTCCCCGGGGGCCTCCAGGGGCAACGTCAGGGGGGGATAGGCTCAGGGGGGATAGTCAGGCGATCGCAAACATGGATTAAGGGGGCGTGGACTAGCGACGGGTCCCGTTTCCATGGGAAATCGCTGATTTCCGCCGCCGAGCGAGGCGGCACCGGCCGCATTTTCCCCGATCCATGAATTTGGCGACCGCGCGCCAAATCCATGGATCGCTAATCCACGTTTGCGCGCTCCCGAGAGAGGCTCAGGGGCAACGTCAGGCGGGGAGCACCATTTGATCGCCCATTGGAGATAGCCCGCCCTGCCCAGGAGCGTGCCGAGTCGCCAAATGGGTCCTACCAGCGATGTATCGCCGATTCCAGTTCGTTCTTTCTTCAGTCCTTAGCCAATCCCTCGTGTTTTCGTCTCGTTCCAACGTTTCATGTTTTAGTGTTGTAGTGTTGCTGTGTTGTCACCCAGGCCAAAGTCACCTGCGTGTGCTTGCCAATTGCAGGTCGGTGCGCATTGCGTTCATGGATTGCCTGACGAGCTGTCTCTTCATTTTGTTGCTTCACGGGTTGCCAGTTTCGTTGCGCCGTGGAGGGGGAAACAGAAACAGGAGGTTTATTGTTTTCTTATTCACTGTTTTGCCGATCGGCGCGGGCCCTCGCACCCCCCCCTCCCCCCCCCCTCATGGAGTAGATGTTGGCTGTTCTGAGCGCCCTTTTCGAGCAGGTGGAGTCTCCCCCGCAGGACGCACGGTTCCAAACAGTCGCACTAAGCAGAGGTCCGGAGCCAGACACCCCTCCCCCCCTTCCGCCCAATGTCAAAACGCCGAATCAGAAAACGCCCGCTGGCTTCTTGAGGCTCCCAGAGGCTTGACAAGTTCCAGAAGCACATCCCCGAACCCCCGTCCTCGATCCCCGCGAGCTAGCCTCGCCCACCTGTTCTCTCCGCCCTGCTGCCCCTCGCCCGCGCGCGCCCCAGCCGGAAGCGCCGATGGAGCCGTCGGCGTACCGGAGCCGCCGCCTGCCCCTGCCGCGCGCGTTGCCGACCTCGCGCCCGTCGTCGTCGTCGTCGTCGTCGTCGTCGTCGTCGTCGTCGTCCTCGTCCTCGTCGTCGTCGTCGTCGTCGTCGTCGTCGTCGTCGTCGTTTGCCGCGCTTGTAGTTTTGGCCGCTGTCGTCGACGTCGTGATCACTGCCGTCGTGGTCGTCGACGACGTCCGCCGCGGTCGTCGCCAAAGTCGTCGTTGTTGCCGTTGCAGTCGTCAGCGTCGTCGTCCGTCGTCTTCTATCGTTGTCGTCGTCGCGCCGTGGTGGCCGCGTTCGTTGTCGCCGTCGTGGTCGTAGCCGTCGTCGTCGGAAGGCATCTGGCGCCTTGTACAATCAGACGGCAGGAGTTTCTGAGCGTGGTCCCCCACTTGCTCGTTTCGGGGCCCAGGGCAGAGAAGAACGACCCCGCGGCTGAAAATCTGTTCGAGAAATGGAGTCCTGAGCTCCGTAGTTCTGCCAGGAGCATCGGAGGCCTGGATTGTCGTCGTCCTTCTCCCTGCTTAGTGGACTCTGCCTCGTCCGATGATCCCTCCGGTAAGATTCTCAGTGGGGCGCATGTTAGAGGCATAGGCCGTTGCCTTGGAGGGCGCGGCGCAGGGACTGCGATCGTGGATCGTTGTCCGTGACTAGTTGCCATCTTCCTCGTCTCCCCCCCTTTTCCCCCCGCCCTTGCTCCACTTGTAATCGCTGCTTTCATGCTGTTGCTGCGCTGTCCAGGGTCGCTGCGTCATGTCTCGCACGCTATTAGGGGTAGCTTCACGAAGCCTTGTCCGCCACCGAGAGCAAGGAGACCGGGGCCCTCCTCATGTAATTACCTCCTCGTCCTCTCTCCGCGTCTGACGCTTCACGTCTCTGGGCCCCCTATTGTCCAGAGCATCGCACCAATTTCGAACGTCGGACCCCCCTCGCGTTCTCGAGCCGAGTCTCGTCTCATTCCCGCCCCTCCTCGCTCAACGCCCGTTCCTTTGTTCGCTCTCCTCCGTCTCTGGCTCCGCCCCACTCCTCCGCCATCCTTGCGATGGATGCTGGTCCTCCACCACCCCCATCCCTCTCCTCGCCCTCGCTCGCCCAGCGGAGGCTACATGATCGCGGGGGGGGCCGGATGGATGGAGACGACGACGACGACGACGACGAAGACGACGAGGAACTCGCCCACCCCCAATCCCGCTCCCAGGACCGTGCAGGAGATCGAGTGACGTCGAGGAGCCCCGCGGGGCGGAGTGCCCTGGTTTTCTCTGTCCCTTCCTTTTCGTCTCGGGTTTCTCCTCTCTGCTCTTTCGTCTGTGCTGTCTCGTCTCTTATCTCTCCTGCCATTTCCTCTCTGCTCTTTCGTCGTCCCCTCCGTCGTCTCTCGTTTTCCCTTTTCTGTTCCAAGGCCTCGTCCTCGTTCCATGCTTCGCCTTCTATCATCATTCCCTCCTCGTACCTCCTCTCCCCTCCCTTAGTTCCTCCTCCCTCATTTATCCTCTCCCCCCCGCCGTCTTCTTTCTTGATCCCTCACCCCGCGGTCCCTTGCATAATGATTCATTCTGAGTGTCACAGGCACCCCCTTCTCCTCGGGCGACGCGATTTCGCGCTCCCGCGCCCGTCCAGTCGCGTGTGTCGTGCTTCTCCGAAGTTTCCAGTATATTCTCCGTTTGTTTTCCGAGCATGTTCGGCCGTCGCGCACGGAACCTGGACCCCTTCCGGGGACCGGCTTCTCATCCTGAGCCCTTCCTCGACGGTCCCGAGGCCCGGCGAGGGCCTCCAGAGGCCGAAAACAGCGAAAGACCTCCCGTCACGTCTTTCTCACGACGCGAGGGGCGTCTGGCCCTCCCCGCGCGCAGGAGGCGCAGGGCCGCGCGAGCGCAGCGGCCGCCCTCGGCGCCAGCGTGCCGTGCTGGGCGCTTCCGCCGACGAGCTCCGCGCAGGCGGGGCCGCCCCCCGGGGAGGCTGGCCGCGGCCGCGGCGGGCCTCCGCGGGGCGCGCGGACCGGGGCCGTTCAGGAGCCGGGAGCGGGCAGGGGAGGGGGGCGTTGGGGGAGGAGGAGGAGAAGGAGGAGGAGGAGGAGGAGGAGGAGGAGGAGGAGGGAAAGGAGGGGGAGGGGAAGGGGGGGGGGGGGAAGGAGGGGAGGAGGAGGAGGAGGAGGAGGAGGAGGAGGAGGAGGAGGGAGGAGGAGGAAAAGAAAAAGGAGGAGGAGGAAAAGAAACAGGAGGAGGAGGAGGAGGAGGAGGAGGAAGCAGGAAGCAGGAAGGAGGAAGGAGGAAGGAGGAAGGAGGAAGGAGGAGGGAGGAGGGAGGAGGAGGAGGAGGAGGAGGAGGAGGAGGAGGAGGAGGAGGAGGAGGAGAGGGAGGAGGAGGAGAGACAGGCAGCTTGGAAGTTCTGTAGGCTATCAAACGTATAGGCCTATGGTGGTGGAGGTGTGGTGAATTTTGAGGTTTGGAGGTGGTGGAGTTAACAATGACGTTCTAGGTTGGGTGAGCCCATGAGCCCCATCCTACTCCACGTTCTCCCTGCAGCAGGGAGCCCAGAGCTGGGAAGTTCCAGCATCCTGGAGCGGTGGTGAGGAAGAGAGCAGCTGTGGTCTCCGTATACCCCACACCGCCCAGTGCATCAGCCTCCGCTAGCAGTGAGAGGGCCCGCCAGTTTTGTAGCTAAACCCAAGTTGGTCCCCTCCTCCAAAAAACGGCCTGCGCCCAAAGAGGAGGAGGACAGGGCCAAGAGGCCCAAGCCAAGTACGGTTTTCGAGGATGTGGCGGCCCTTCACCAGCGCGCTTGAAGAGCAGAGGAGGAGGAAACTCAGCTCCGCCAGCAGCTAGCCACGGTCAGGGCGGAGCGGGATGCATTCGCCAATGGGCTGGACCGTGAGCCCTGCAGCCAGCACCCAACTCCCCGACGAGGGTCAGGGGAAAGAGGCTGGCAGCGATGAAGTTTTCTAGGCCACCCCTATGTAAGCCCAGCGGTCCAGTCGTGGTTATGTGGCCTTAGCAGTTTCTAGCCAACAAGGCTGGGCTAACATTGAAGACATTTAACTTCACAGGCCTCTGGTGGAGGAAGAGTGGAGGGTTTCGAGTATTAGCGTGCGTGGGTGTGCGTGTGCGTTGGGCCTTTGGCTCCCCTGCGTGGTGTGCACTGGAGGAGGAGGCCCCGTTCACCCCTCCCCCCCCCACCTTCTGGCGTTCACCGCCACGCTTTCCCTCCGCAGCCTCCCGCTCCTCAGGCCTCTAAATGATCTGCGCCCCACCGTTGCGTTGAATGAGTGCAGACTCGGCAGATCAGAGCAGGTACCACCTCATAGAAGACGAGGACCCGCCTCCAGAGGTTACAGGCCCTTTCGTGCCGAGGCGGAGTAAACCCCGTACAGGCTCAACGCCTACTAGTGGCCATTGACACCCGCCTGATGTTGAACAGGCCGTGGACATCGAGGGTGCCCCCGCAGTGGCACCCCCTAGGCACAGGCCACCTGCTCCCTTCCCTTCCCACTTCCAATTTTTCCCCGCTTCCCTCCCCCCTTCTGTCCACTTTTTGGTTCCTTGCGGCTGCTGGTAGTGATTTTTCTCAGGCCAGTGCTGGACTAGTGGACGGGGGTGGGGTTATGGGTTTGTGGGTGAGAGCAGCTGCGGGGGGGAGAAAGCGAACGTCGCCCGTCCCGCTTCATCGTGCCACTGAAGTTCGGCACGCTTGTGGCGGTGGACGCGCAGGCGCGGGCGCGTCCGAGGCGCCAGGAGGGGGAGGACGATGCTCCCTGCTCCCTCTTTCTTGCTTTGGTGTAGGATGAGCTAGCTCGACCTGCACCCTTGGCCAGAAACCCAGAAACGCAGAGTAGGAGGAGGAGGGGAGGGGGGTTTTCATCAGCGATGCTCCAGCCAACTCACGCCGACAGAAAAAAAGGCTCGACCTTGACCTGGGGAAACTCGGGGGCCTTCTCTTGAGGAGGCCGGACCAGGTAGAGATCGCGAAACTGTTGGCAGGCCTGTCCAAACACTTCTTACGAAGGTGTCTGAATTGACCGCCATTGGAAGGTGCCTTGCACTTCTCACAGGCACATAACAGAACGCCGTCGCTGCAATCAACAACTTTCAATTGGCGCTGCATTCGCCCGATCTCGAGGGCGGCCTCGGGCAGGACGCCCACTCAACACTCGGAGGCTGATGATCCGAGCGGCGGAATCTCAGACAACGCTGGCATCTCCAAAAGGAGCGGCACCATGACCATCCATGCAACTGCACAGGCACATCTGCTGGCCGGCGGCCCTCGCCTGGGGCTCTCAGCACCCCGTCGTGGCTCAGGCGGGGCCAAAGAGGAAGAAGTTGAGCCGCCATGGCGCACACCTTGCGATCGATGAGCACATGGCGGTCGATATCGACCAGTTCAGCTGCAGAGGGCATCGGGTGGGACCAGGCACCGCGCTTCGCCGCGGCATCGGCAGCGTCGTTCCCAGTCTTGTAGAACAGTTGCTTTGGCGAGAGGTCGCCTGTGTCAGACACGTGCGCTTTCACTTCACTTTCACCCCGGTACCTAGTCTGAGACAGAATTACAAGCACACCAGCATACAGCCTCTTGTATAAAACCTGACGGGGGTACAGGAGCCTTAAAAGCTTGGACCACATTGGCGCAGCCCGAGTACCCCGTCGAGGGTCCGCTTAGGAGCTCACTGGTGGCGCCGAGCCGAGGCCGCAGAATTCACCAGCCTGGGAAGTCTGATGGAGGAAGCGAGGAACAAGTCCACAGAGGGTGCACTTGAGCTCCCCGGCTTCTTTATATACAGAAGCCCACCCAGCCAGTTCGAGACATCTCCACAATCGGGCTTTTCCGCCCAGAGCCGTCGAAGAAGACATGGCCTTCAATGTCCGTGGAAACGTTGTCGGGATTACCTTCCCAAACCACCTGCATGCCTCCCTCTTCCACGGGCGCCTGGACGTAGTCACCTGGGTGTGGGGATCTGGCCTTGGTGAACAGCACCCAATCGGGATCTTCTGGGCCAAGAGCCAGGGCCTGATCGATCAGGGACTGATCCACAATCTCGGCATGCTGCGCACTGACGGCCTGGCATTGCCATAATCAGTGAAACATGGTGTCTGGGGCAGCACCGCACTTGCTGCAGAGCGACGAGTCCAGGAGGTAGCCACATTCGACAGCTCTGATACCTGTCCAGCACGCTCCGCAAACGAATAACCCGATGCAACCTTTCTCGAAAGGCCCCCACCTACGGGACCTCAGTTCTTTCAGCGCGATGTCATAGTACGCCCGAGCTCCGAGCCCCAAAGAAGTCCTAGACTGCCGCTGCAGATGCCGAAGGACCCCTTCCCGAAGAAGCTTTTGAGCATCTTGGGTGATGTGGGGGTCATAGAAAGCCCGATCTTCTGATCCGTGAAGATGTTGGTGAAAGAGCCCATGCCCCTACCGATGCGCTCCAGAGAGGCCCGGGGCGCTGACAGGGGGCCCGTGACCGTGTTCCACGGAAGCGGCTCGCCCGAAAAGGCCGCTTCCCAAGCAAACCTGAGCTCACAGAATTCCAAAGAGTATGGACACTGTCGGGCGGCAGTCAGCCACACCTCCTTTGCGTACCTGAGGACCGGGGCGATGGCAGCGTAGTAGCACGGGTCGTGCTCCAAAATGCTCAGCGCGGTGAGGCTACGGGACCCTGCCGAACGCTTCGCCGTCTTTCCGAAGGAACGCTTGCGTAATAACAACTCGTAGTCGGAGGTGCCGTGCACCTCCGCGCCACAGGTCGCTCCTGCAAGGGGCTCTGCAATCAATATCTTGCGAGACTTCGAGGACGAGGGGGTTCTGCAAGACCATTTTCCCAAAGCACTTCTGAGGACGTCGAACTCTGGCCCGAAGCGTGCGAACACGTTCGTGCTTTTTTGAACCTTTCATCCTCGTGCAATTTCCTCAGCGAGCGACCTGCCGCGTCGTCTACACCAAGGTTGGTAGCCCTGCGTGCCGAAGGACCTCCAGCAAATCGACCGAAGAAAGATTGCAATTTCTTGCCAAGGGAAAATGAGGACGCAATGATCGAGGCCTTCTCTTCGGCCACCGACGCGTGCAAATCTGTAGCGATGGCCACCATGATCTTGGAAACACCTTCTTTCAGATCGACAGAGACCGAGGACTCAGGCCCAGTAGACGAAACACCGTAATCATCGATGTAAACGTCCAGAAACAATGACCCAGGGAGCTTCAGGGGGTCAACCACTGGGATGACGTAGATCCGCACGAACGTAGTGGCCATCGAGCAGCCTGCCACCACGCCATTGATGGCATAGGAAGGGCCCAATGGAAAACATTAGACATCGTGAGGAACCTTGCTCCACGGTGCGCGCAAAAGCACACTCGGAGAACCTGCACCGGGAAGCTTAATGCACGGGCTCGTTTTTCTAAGAGGGGCAATTGCATGCTCGCGTAGAACTTCCGGAGGTCCCAAAGCAACATAGCAGCCGCCTGGCCGCGCTTGACCCCAGATTCGCTCTGGACCGACTGCCGCCAGACCACATCTGAAACCCCATTGCACGTAGAAGCCGCCAGGTAGTTTCTAGCACTCTCCAGCTCCCAGGCGGACGCCATGCTCATACGGGCACTACCCCAGAGACGAGCTAAAAAGGCCGATTGGCCGAGAGCCCCCTTGAGGCTTGGAAAGGAGGGCCGTCTGGAGCACTTGCATGTGATACGGCAGGAGCCTTGTGGCCTCGCAAATCTGCATCATGATGCTGAACGCTGTCAGACAATCGTCCGACATGCTGGCGAAGTGGCGCATGTGGAAGCCGTCGACAGAAATGCAAGTTGCATCGAATGGCTGCGAGATACCTGACGGATCTGGTACGGGGTAAGAGCCTCCAAAGGATCAAGGACGTCCAGGGGATCGGGGTTCCGACCTGGCAGCCTATCGGCCAACCACAAATCTGAGAAGCGGGCGGCTTCCGTCTCCAACAGGGCCAGGGGGTCTGACACGATGTGGCTGTAACGCGAAAGCGTGGTCGTAGCTGTCCAAGTCTTGCACTCCCGAGTGCACCTGTGCGCCCGCCTGCCTCCTTTGGTAATGCCGTTTAGCAGCCAGGCCTGCCAATCTCTTAAGCCCTTGTGTTTGGCCGTAGCAGCGTAAACCCGAAGAGCATCGTCAAGTTCGTCCAAAAGTTGGAACCCTACATGGAGGTCCCAAGATCCATGTATGAGGCCGCCCTTGAGAAAAGAGCCAAACCGAAGGTACTGATCGTGACACAACCATCGAGATGCTCAGAGATATCCGGAGGAGGGTCCAAGATACAGTGACCCTGTTGCCCAAGAGCGCCAGAGGCCTCCAAGTCAGCCAGATATGTCTTAAACGTTCTCGCCAACCACCTACTAGAAAACAGGGAGGGGTCCAGCACCTGGTTCCGGTTGGTGTCCATGTCTGCCACAGTGACCCACATGAGCCTGGGTAGCTTGCCCCGAGCGCCATACCGGTGGAGGGTGATGTGATGGATCGCGGCAACCTCGATCTCGGCCCGTTTTTGATAAAGAGTGTTCAAGTGTTTCTGAGCCACTGCCCCTTTCGGCCTGTCCTGCAGCATCTCCAAGCCTTTTTGTGCGCACGGTCTAGTCTGATATGCCGATCTGGTTTGGCAAGCGGGCCCCACAGGCTGCTCAACAGGGATTTTTGGCGGCTTCATGAAGCTGAGCGCCTGCAAAGACGCCACATCCCCGAAACATTTCACTCGAACGGGAGCGTGAGTCTTAATGTCAGAGGTGGTCTGAACCCCTACAGATTCCACACACTTGCCAAACCCTGCCGAGATAATAAAATAGTAAATATTGCTGAACTTTCCGCTCGCCTGACAGGTGTCGGCCTCGGGGGCCATGACATTGCAAGCGATGCGCTCGAAAAAGCTTATTTGCTGCAACTCGCTCGGAACTATGTTGAAGTCCGCGCCGATCAGCCAAGAACCACCGAAACCATGGACAGCACTCCCCAGGGACCCCAGGATGGAAGGGTTCTTCTGAGAGAGTCCCTCGCTATCACCGAAGTAGGCGCTAACCATCAAAGTTGGTAGCCCACCCAGGACCTGCACGATACCAGCCATCGCTCGACCAGGAAAAAGATCCGACCCAAAGTCAGGGCTTCTAAAACCGATGTATATGCGTACCAGAATAGCCACACCTCCCGACGGGCCCCCACCAGGTCCAGCTTCAGACTTCAGGAAGACGCTCTTCCAGCCGCTGTTGAAGCACCACCGGGACGCTTCGTTGCAAAGATCCTGAGAGTCAAGACGATGCTGCTAGACCAAGACAACCTGAGCCTCCGTGCGAGCAAGCCAGATTTTAGTCGAACTCCACGCTGTCACATTGACCGTTTCCACGATGAGCTGATGCGCGTTTCCTGGCTGGCTGGCCGGGGGGCCGAAAACTACCAGAGGTACCTTGTGGCAAGATACATGGGTGCTTCGCTGCGCCACCGTGGGAGCAGCCCTTGACCGAGCGAGAATGCCCGGTCGCTACACCCAGAGCTGCATTACGACCAGCATTGCTCGAAGGCACGTGCGAAAACGAATGCCCGAGGCGCACTGCGAGGGAGGGGGGGGAGGACGAAGAAGAGGCGGAGGCGCGGGGGAAGAGACAGAATGTGGAGCGACGCACTTCACACTGCTGGCTGCAAAAGAAGCGTGGGCGCTCACAGAGAGCGCAGGTACCGAGGAGGAGGAGAAGGAGGAGGAGACAACCCGGCCCGAAAAAGATCGTGAGGGGGCAGGATTTGTCCCCGGGGGTTCGGCTCCCAGGCCGCGAAAAGGAAAGTCTCTGCTCAGAGGCGTCACGTTCCAACGAATTGAAACGCCTATCGATGCCTCTGTGGAAGGTCTGCCTTGAAAGTTCGAGGAAAATTAAAAAGAACCCGGCTGCGCTGAAGCTGTTACTCGCTGATCACATAGGCCCCCACCCACCGTGCCCCCAGCGGGGGGGGGAAGTTTTTGACAACAGCTTCGAAGCACGAGTTCGCACATCGCCTGAACGAGGCTTGGCAGAGGCAGCCCCGGAAGCATCCAGCTCGCCGCAAGTTGAGACAAGCTGACCTTCAGCTGGCATGGCAGCAGGCTGCCCTGCATCAGTAGACCTCGCTCCACCGTCGCGTGCTGCGCTTGCTGCTGCTGCTGCTGCTGCTGCTGCTGCTGCTGCTGCTGCTGCGTCTGGCGCTCCTGGCTCCGTCCGCCGCTTCTTGGCTTGGAGGCGGCGCATGTGATCAGCATGCTGCGCCTTAGCCTCCTGCGCCTGCTTGACCAGCGGGCCCAGTATGTCCTTCGCCATGGTCTGGATGGCGGCTCCCAGCTGCTGCTTCCTCTGGTCGATCTCCTTGAGGTCAGCCTCCTCGATCTCCTGGTCGAGCGAGGCGTCGGTGACGAGCTCGTCCAGATCGATGAGCTTGCTCAGATCGGCCGAGCCATCCACCAAGGCAGACAGCTTGCGAGAGCATGCGGGTGGAGCCTGAGCAGGAGCGTCTTTAGGTCTTCGACGACGTGAAGCCTGGAGTTCCTCGACATCTGCTTGGTACTTGCTGTCCGCGGCCTTGAGCTCCGAATCGAGACTGCCGATGTACGCAATCTGCGCCACCACTTCTGCCTGCCACTGTTCTAGCTTGTCGATCTCCGTCTCGATCTTCCGCTCCAGGCGGGTGACCGCAGCGTTGCTCTGCTGGATCCGCTGGTGGATGGGCACGACGGCGGGGTACAGGACCGCGTCGAGCTTCTCGGCCATCTGGCGGTAGCGGGTGGCGCCCGCGATGTCGCCGGCCTTGTGTGAGAGAGCCGCCAGCTGACGAGCCTCTTCAAGAGAGCCGGGGCCGTGCTCCCACCTCTAGGGGGGTCGAGACCACGCCAGCAGCTCCTCCACCTTTACCACTCTCGGCGCCGTTGACTCCCTGGCGGCAGCCTTTGCCTCCGTCAGCTTCTGCGCCTCCCGGAAGCCCGTGGACACGAAGAGCGAGCCCAGCGCACGGAGGAGCAGCGAAGACACCAGGAGGGCCGCCATCAGCCCAAACCCCATGCGCTCTGGGGGGGGGCGAGAGCGAGACCTTCGAGAGCTGGGAGCCGCAATGCTTGCAGAACCTGGCCGACGCCTCGTTCTTGGCTCAGCCGCAAGCGGTGCACTTTTGACCGAAGGTTGGTGGCCCGCGCAAGCCCGACTGCCTCTTTGGGTGGCGGCAATCCTTTACCGTGTTCGCCATCGCCTCGCCAGGGCCGACCCGAGAGGTGGCCATGGTTAGGGGGTGGCACCATGAAGGAATCGTTGTGCTCCTCCAGGAGCTCACAGTAAACACATCGCCGAGCCAAGGAGGCCCGTTGGCGCAGCCCCGTTCTGAAGTTAACGCCAACAATCGCAGGAGACACGCGGTAGACCTGCGCCAGAACGGCTGAGGAGGAGGAGGAGGAGGAGGAAGAAGAGGCGGAGGAGGAGGGGGAGGAGGAGGAAGACGAGGCGGAGGACTTTCCCGACTTCCCCCCAGGACGACGTCCCTAAGAAGAGGCGGAGGAGGGGGAAGAGGAGGAGGACGAGGAGGAGGAGGAGGAGGAAAAAGAGGAGGGCTCCCCGTGATCCTCGTCCTGGTTTTCCTCCTCCTCCTGCTTGTCCTCCCCCTCCTCCTCTCATCCTCCTCGTCCTGTGTTTCGCAGTCTTCGCCCAGGGGATCCAAAGATCCGAGTTTTAAAACAAGTTGGCCTGTGTAAATGTCCCCTGGAACTTGACGGCCGTGAAAGGATGCCCCCACAGTCTCTAGCTCACGGAACCGTTTCAGGGAGCGCTCGCTCATCATCAGCATCATCATTAACACCACCACAATCATCAGCATCATCATCATCACCATCATCATAATCATCATCCTCATTATAGGCATAATGCATATTCATCACCATCAGCACGATCATCATCAGCATCAGCATCAGCATCATCATCTTCAGAAGAAGATGGTGTCTGGGAGCACCTTGACTATGAGGTAGCCCCAGTACAATAAGTCTAATACATAGGACGTAGACGCTGGTCAGACTTCAGCTGCAAGATCGCGAGGGCTAACT
The DNA here is from genome assembly GCA_963575745.1 of Prorocentrum cordatum. Taxonomy (NCBI): domain Eukaryota; class Dinophyceae; order Prorocentrales; family Prorocentraceae; genus Prorocentrum; species Prorocentrum cordatum. The sequence continues at coordinate 142,215 of CAUYUJ010015171.1, forward strand.
CACGTGGCCTTCAACATCACAGCTCGCTTGGAAAGAGTGTCTGCTTGTCCGAGTGTCGCCCATCCACTGTTAGCAGTCACCTTGGGGACCGAAGTCCAGAAAGTAGCTGGTAGCCCGCACTTCTGTGCAATATTCCGCTTCGAACAAGAAAATTCTGGGCACTCTGCCCATACATGGCGAAAAGAAAGCCAGCCTGCTTGGCAAAACGAACATGTCGTGCCACTCTGCCTCCGCGTCTCTGAAGCCACACCGCCAGAAAGATAAATGTAAAACAACTGTGTGTCCGCCTCAGACAGATTCTTCATCCAGCGCTGAAACGTACCGCTCGACATAACATGTGGATCCACTTCCTGAAGATCCTCAGCATCCTGTCGACCGGGTCGTACTTTTTGCAAACACCTCACACGGGCAATGGTCCGCAGCCAATGCTTAGGACGTTCTTGATATCGTTCTTGATGAGGGCGTCTCGTCCAAAAGCGATGCGGACCAGGCAAGAAACACCAGCGAACTGCACCCAACACACGATGGCCATCATCAGGCTGTACTTCGAGAAGACACCCTTGCTGTGAAAGAAATCTTACACATTGAAGGCCGAGAACTTCTGCATTAGCCGCAGCTGCTGCTTCCACAAATTGGGACCACTCTTTGTTTCTCGTACACCGCTGTCGTAAGCGCATATAGAGCACTTCCATACCGAGGATGTATCTCCATCATCATCGTCATCATCATCGTCTTCATATGCATCTCCATCTTCATCATCATCTTCATCGTTCCTCATCATCCTCATCCTCATGGTTTATCCTCATCACCATTATCACCTTTATCATCATCCTCATCACCATTATCACCTTTTTCCTCAACACCATCATCACCAACCATTTCGACTCCAGGACCTGCTGGTCCTCGTGGCTTGCTGGGTGCGCCTGCGCTCCTGGGGGCTGCCGTCGTCCGATTCGCGGCATGGTGGTCGCGTCCAGGCTCGGGTGGCTTCGCCAACAAATTCTCGGTGGCGCTGTGGTGCACATCGCTGGAAGCTTCTCGGTGCGGCCGGCTAAGGTGAAAATCAATACCACCTCAGACAGCACGGCGGTCCCTCCACGCCTTCCTCGCGCGTCCTCATGCTCAGCATGGTCGATGCTGTTACCCAAAAGGGTGCGAGGTGCGTCTCGGTAGATCGTAGACATCGCCATTCTGATGGGCGCCAGGCGGTCCCCATCTGGCTCGAGTTGCCTCCTGTTCATCGTGCCCCTGGCGGCGGTCTTGATGATGACGATGGCGCCCCCCCACATGATGGAGCTGGGGACGAAGACGATGGTAAACACGGTAGTGGTGGACCTTCGCTTGGTTCTCGGCGGCGTGGCGTTTTTCGGCCTCCTCCCGACCCCTCTTGGGCAGCGGCTGCGGCCTGAGCGGAGAAACCCAAGACTCGCGGCGCGATCCTAGCATCGATCCCCGGTTTCCTTCAGAAGACGACAGCTGTTGCTTCTCGCGACGTGCACGCTCGTGCTATACATGATACGCTGTACACGCTCGTGCTATACCCGGCGCTGTGCGCGATGTCGCATTCGATGTTGTACCCGGTGTTGTTCGCGCTGTTCCAGTTCGAACGGCACATAATGTTGGTCTCGATATGCCAGTTCGCGCTGCACACGTTGGCTTTCGCGGTGATGTGCTAGTCGCGATGTTCACGATGCTGCACCAGCCCGTGCTGCACAAGATGTCGTGCGCGATGTTGATGTACAAGTTTTGCGCTGCGCAATATCTGGAACACCAGATGTACTCGATGCGGTGTGCGATGCCGCCCGCGATGTGCAAGTTCGGGTTGTGTTATGTGTCGGAAGTTGACGTGCCAGTTCGTGCTGCAAAAAGTATTGCCCTCGACGCTTCGTAACGAATCATCATCACCAGCGCCATCAGCATGGGCAATATTCTTAGCACCACCATCATCACCACCACCACCATCATCATCATGCCTTGCCATCTCGGGGCGGTCGCAGAGTCTGCCTGGCGCGCTGCGGGTGGATCTCAGACACAACCGCTTTGGTGCGCCTAGCGGTCGTCACCTCGATGGTGCACAGCTGGTGCGACTAGGTCGTGGATTGCGCACGTCGGCTCATTTCGTTTTTACCTAACAGCGAAGACTGATAGGTTTCTAGTAGGGTCAAAAGAGAGCATCCGGGATCCGGACGGGATCCGGACGGGAATCCGGGGACTTTTTTTAGCCAACAGTAACGCCTTTCGTGGTCTTCGAGTTCCCAGAACTCCATTCCTGGGCATGATTTTGAATGCCCGGAGCCAACTGTAGGCCACTTCGTGTGCTTCGAGTTCCCAAAACTCCATTCTTGGGCAAGATTTTGAATGCCCGGAGCCAACTGTATGCCACTTCGTGGTTTTCGAGTTCCCAGAACTCCATTCCTGGGCATGATTGATTTTGAATGCCCGGAGCCAACTGTATGCCACTTCGTGGTTTTCGAGTTCCCAGAACTCCATTCCTGGGCATGATTGATTTTGAATGCCCGGAGCCAACTGTAGGCCACTTCGTGTTCTTCGAGTTCCCAGAACTCCATTCCCGGGCCACATTTTGAATGCTGAGGCAGGCTGATGTTGAGGCTGAGGCAGGCAGAGGCAGGCTGAGGCTGAGGCCGAGGTTGAAGGCAGACTGAGGCTGAGGCTGAAGCAGGCTGAGGCTGAGGCTGAGGCAGGCTGAGGCTGAGGCTGAGGCAGGCTGATGCTGAGGAGGCTGAGGCTGAGGCTGAGGCTGAGGCAGGCTGAGGCTGAGGCAGGCTGAGGCTGAGGCCGAGGCTGAAGGCAGACTGAGGCTGAGGCTGAAGCAGGCTGAGGCTGAGGCTGAGGCAGGCTGAGGCTGAGGCTGAGGCAGGCTGATGCTGAGGCAGGCTGAGGCTGAGGCTGAGGCTGATGCAGGCTGAGGCTGCTGAGGCAGGCTGAGGCTGAGGCCGAGGCTGAAGGCAGACTGAGGCTGAGGCTGAAGCAGGCTGAGGCTGAGGCTGAGGCAGGCTGAGGCTGAGGCTGAGGCAGGCTGATGCTGAGGCAGGCTGAGGCTGAGGCTGAGGCTGAGGCTGAGGCTGCAGGCTGAGGCTGAGGCTGAGGCAGGCTGAGCTGCAGGCTGAGGCTGAGGCTGAGGCGGACTGAGGCTGAGGCAGCAGGCTGAGGCTGAGGCTGAGGCTGAGGCAGGCTGAGGCTGAGGCTGCAGGCTGAGGCTGAGGCTGAGGACTGAGGCTGATGCTGATGAGGCAGGCTGAGGCTGAGGCTGAGGCTGAGGCTGAGGCTGAGGCTGAGGCAGAAGGCTGAGGCTGAGGCCGAGGCTGAAGGCAGACTGAGGCTGAGGCTGAAGGCTGAGGCTGAGGCTGAGGCTGAGGCAGGCTGAGGCTGAGGCTGAGGCTGAGGCTGAAGGCAGGCTGAGGCTGAGGCTGAGGCAGGCTGAGGCTGAGGCAGGCTGAGGCTGAGGCTGAGGCAGGCTGAGGCTGAGGCTGAGGCTGATGCAGGCTGAGGCTGAGGCAGGCTGAGGCTGAGGCCGAGGCTGAAGGCAGACTGAGGCTGAGGCTGAAGCAGGCTGAGGCTGCAGGCTGAGGCTGAGGCTGAGGCTGAGGCAGGCTGATGCTGAGGCAGGCTGAGGCTGAGGCTGAGGCTGATGCAGGCTGAGGCTGAGGCTGAGGCTGAGGCCGAGGCTGAAGGCAGACTGAGGCTGAGGCTGAAGCAGGCTGAGGCTGAGGCTGAGGCAGGCTGAGGCTGAGGCTGAGGCAGGCTGAGGCTGAGGCTGAGGCTGAGGCAGGCTGAGGCTGAGGCTGAGGCTGAGGCTGAGGCTGAGGGCCGGCTGAAGGCTGAGGCTGAGGCTGAGGCTGAAGGCAGGCTGAGGCTGAGGCTGAGGCAGGCTGAGGCTGAGGCTGCAGGCTGATGCTGAGGCTGAGGCTGAGGCTGAGGCTGAGGCTGCAGGCTGAGGCTGAGGCGGACTGAGGCGAGGCTGAGGCTGAGGCTGAAGCAGGCTGAGGCCGAGGCTGACTGAGGCGAGGCTGAGGCTGAGGCTGAGGCTGAGGCAGGCTGAGGCTGCAGGCTGAGGCTGAGGCTGAGGCAGCTGAGGCTGAGGCTGAGGCAGGCTGAGGCTGAGGCAGGCTGAGGCTGAGGCAGGCTGAGGCAGGCTGAGGCTGAGGCTGAGGCTGCAGGAGGCTGAGGCAGGCTGAGGCTGAGGCCGAGGCTGAAGGCAGACTGAGGCTGAGGCTGAAGCAGGCTGAGGCTGAGGCTGAGGCTGAGGCTGAGGCTGAGGCTGAGGCAGGCTGATGCTGAGGCAGGCTGAGGCTGAGGCTGAGGCTGATGCAGGCTGAGGCTGAGGCAGGCTGAGGCTGAGGCCGAGGCTGAAGGCAGACTGAGGCTGAGGCTGAAGCAGGCTGAGGCTGAGGCTGAGGCAGGCTGAGGCTGAGGCTGAGGCAGGCTGATGCTGAGGCAGGCTGAGGCTGAGGCTGAGGCTGATGCAGGCTGAGGCTGAGGCAGGCTGAGGCTGAGGCCGAGGCTGAAGGCAGACTGAGGCTGAGGCTGAAGCAGGCTGAGGCTGAGGCTGAGGCAGGCTGAGGCTGAGGCTGAGGCAGGCTGATGCTGAGGCAGGCTGAGGCTGAGGCTGAGGCTGATGCAGGCTGAGGCTGAGGCAGGCTGAGGCTGAGGCCGAGGCTGAAGGCTGACTGAGGCTGAGGCTGAAGGCAGGCTGAGGCTGAGGCTGAGGCTGAGGCAGGCTGAGGCTGAGGCTGAGGCAGGCTGATGCTGAGGCAGGCTGAGGCTGAGGCTGCAGGCTGAGGCTGAGGCAGGCTGAGGCTGCTGCTGAGGCTGAGGCTGAAGCAGGCTGAGGCTGAGGCTGAGGCAGGCTGAGGCTGAGGCTGAGGCTGAGGCAGGCTGATGCTGAGGCAGGGTGAGGCTGAGGCTGAGGCTGATGCAGGCTTAGGCTGAGGCAGCATGAGGCTGCGGCCGAGGCTGAAGGCAGACTGAGGCTGAGGCGAGGCTGAGGCTGAGGCTGAGGCTGAGGCTGAGGCTGAGGCAGGCTGAGGCTAAGGCTGAGGCAGACTGATGCTGAGGCAGGCTGAGGCTGAGGCTGAGGCTGAGGCAGGCTGAGGCAGGCTGATGCAGGCTTAGGCTGAGGCAGGCTGAGGCTGAGGCTGAGGCTGAAGGCAGACTGAGGCCGAGGCTGAGGCTGAGGCCGAGGCTGAGGCTGAGGCTGAGGCTGAGGCTGAGGCCGAGGCTGAAGGCAGACTGAGGCTGAGGCTGAGGCTGATGCAGGGTGAGGCTGAGTCAGGCTGAGGCTGAGGCCGAGGCTGAAGGCAGACTGATACTGAGGCTGAAGCAGGCTGTGGCTGAGCTGAGGCAGGCTGAGGCTGAGGCAGGCTGAGGCTGAGGCAGGCTGAGGCTAAGGCTGAGGCAGGCTGAGGCTGAGGCTGTGACTGCGACTGCCGTTGCCACTGCGACTGTCATGGCGAATGCGACTACGACTGCGAGAACAGCAGATTCTACAACTGGATTCTCATCTGAATCTTAAGGGGAATGCTTCCAGATATGCTTCTACACATCGCTGTTAGGTTGCTTTGCCGGGATAATCGTATGCTCTCACCCGTGCTCGAGGTATTGGCAAGTTCGAGCGTACCTCCGCCCTGCTTGTCGCCGCCGCCCTCACGGTGGCTCCCCGATTGCCCTGGGTGGCGAGCTCAGTGCATTGCTTGATCGCGCCCGTTCGGCGCCCCCCTTCTGCTCTGCGCGCTTTGTGTGTTGGCGCCAAACATGCCCGAAGCTTCGCACTGATGCGGACCCCACCGTTTGCCACCCTGTCATTGCCATCGCCCCCGTGGTGGAAAATCATCATCACCCGCATCCCCATCCGTATCTGCCCCTTCCCGCGCCTCCTCTTCCTCCTCCTCCTTCTCCTCCTCGTCCTCCTCCTCCTCCTGGGGGGGGGATTTGCCGCGTTGGTCGCCGTGCAACTAGCGTGTCTGGGACGTGAGCGCCCGCGCGCGGGCAGCAGTCGGGGACGACGTCAGGGGGGAGCATCGAGCCCGAATCGCTGAGCGATCGCCGAGGGGGCCCGGCTGCTCGCCCCGCCCGGAGAACGCTCGGATTCGCCAGCGGGCGCCCATCGCCGATCCAGAGCCGATTCCTCACCGCTTCCACGCCGACGCTCCCCCTCCCCGAGCCGGCCCCACCCCCCAAAAAAAAGACAATCGGGGGTGGACAGAACCCTCAACAGTCACACGTCGATTAGTGAATTGTCCGTTTTCGGTTCTCGAGATGGCGCCGTGGTCGTTATTTTCCAGGCTTGCGCCCGCCAGGTTTGGGCCTCAGGTCGTCTTCACTAAACCACGTTTTACTAAAGGGGGGTCTGTCCATCCCCGACCCCCCCCCCCCCCCCAAAAAAAACGCCCCCTGTCGCGCGCAGCACGCGGGGTTTGGACGTGGGCGGCAGCACTCGGGCAGCACGCTGCTGCGTGCGACCGCAGCTTCATCGAACTCCTGACGAGCGAGCTGGTGCCGCGGAAGCTGGAACACGGGGGCAAATTTCTTATCGTCGCAACTCGCAGTTTGGCTCGTCCCACCATCGATTGGGTTTTTTCCCCCGCGCACGTCGCCACGACGCAGGCGGGTCCTGAAGGAAACGGGTCATGAGGTGGTTTGTGTTCGCCGTTTCCTGCCTCCCCGTGGCCTCCCACATGCCCACAGGGCTGTCAGAAAAGTGGGCCTTGGGAGAAGGCCCTGGGATCCAGGACCCGTTTTTGTCAAAACCCGCTTGTTTCATAACAAGTCCGCCGGCCCAACGGGCCAATGTCGTGCTAAGATCTCCAGCAACTGGTTACACATATTTCTAGTTCGCCGCGCGCGTTTGGCCGCCCCTGGGGGTCCTCGGACGAAAAGTACCCCCGCAAGTCCCGGCAAGGTCCCGGCAAGATCCCGGCCAGGTCCCGGCCAGGTCCCGGCTAGGTCCCGGCCAGGTCCCAGCAGGTTGCCAAGAGCGTTCCAGGAGCGCTTCAAGTGGCAGAGCGATCCAAGACGCCAGAGATTGCTTCCAGACAGCCCAGAGCGCCTTCAAGACGCCCCAAACCGCCTCCAAGAGACCTCCCAAGAGGGCCCACAGAGGCAGAAATTATTGATTTACCCTGAGTTGATGACGGTTTGGGGCGTTCTCGCCTTTTCCGCTTACCGGCGCTCTAAGACGGCCCAAGAGGCTTCCAAGACCGCCCCAAGACGGCCCACGAAGCCTCCAAGAGGGCCCCAAGACGGCCCAAGATGGCCTCAAGACAGCCCAAGAGGCGGCCAAGACGGCCCAAGAGAGCCCCAAGACGGCCCCAAGATGGGCCCAAGAAGGGGACCAGGAACCTAAAAGTCCAGCCTTCAGCCCCACGAGGCCCCCAGGAGGCCCCAAGAGGCCCCCCAAGAGGCCCCAAGAGGCCCCCCAAGCGGCACCCCAAGAAACCCCAAGAGGCCCTCAAGAGGCCCCAAGAGGCCCCAACAAGGCCCCAACAAGGCCCCCAAGAGGCCCCAAAACTGCCTCCCAATGGCCCCTGAGAGGCCAACCACGAGAGCCCAACCAACATCCGTGAGGCCTCTGACCCGCCACCCACCGCATCCGAAAAATGGCAGCCGCCCAACCGCACCGCTTTGACAACAACACCCCGGCAAAAGACAAGCAGACGATCAAGAAATCGTGATCATGATGTGCTTGAGAATTTGTTGACCTTAATGTTGTCCCGCGCGGGTTCCGAAAACGAGGGCCACAAAATTCAGATCTCATGGCGTGTTTTCCTGAGTCAGCTACATTTTGACGCCGTTCTCGTCTTAGCATAGGGGCCGGCCCTTGACTGCTCTTTCTTCGAGTCCCTTCCCTCCCCCTCCCTCCCCCTCCCCATCCTCCCCCTCCTCCCCCTCACCGCCTCCCATCCATCCATGTTCCATCCCCTCCCTTCCTATCGGCGTCACCCTAACATACTAATACTATGTGTCTGTCGCTTCCCCAGGTGCGACGCGCGCACCGAGAGATCTTCCAAAATTAGCGTCGTGGCAGGCGTTTTCTGGCCACACCGCTCGCGAAACGATATACTGAAACATGGTTACACTATATGTTCGGGTCGCCCGCCCGCTTCCAAGGAGGACATCTCGGGGCTGGACAGAACCCCCAACAGTGACACGTCGATTAGTGAATTGTCCGTTTTCGGTTCTCGAGAGGGCGCCGCGGCCGCCATTTTCCAGGCTTGCGCCCGCCAGGTCTGGGCCCGACGTCGTTTTCACCAAACCACGTTTTGCTAAAGGGAGGTCTGTCCATCCCCGACCATCTCGTACGAGTATGCCTGACTGCGCCCCATCCGGTGCTCTGACCTTCCCCCCCCCCCCTCCCCTTCCCGCGCCAGGGAGCCCGGCGTGAGCTCCCGGAGGGGGGCCCAGACCCCACGCGGCTCGCCGCGGCCCCCGCGCGGACGCGCGCCTCGACTGGCACGGGCGGCGCGCGGGGCCCCCCGAGAGAGAGGGAGGGCGCTGCTGCCTGCCAGTGTGGCCCCCGGGGCGTGCTCCTCCCTTGGGCCGCCGGGCGCCGCCAGGAGGCCAGCGGGTCCCTCGCGGGAAGACCGACATCGGGGGCAACGTGAGGGTGGCATTGGCACGGGAGGGGCGCATGGGCCCCCCCCAATCGCCCAGTGATCGCCGATAGGGGCCCGACAGCCCCAACCTGCCCAGGAAGGTGCGGATTCACGATCGGAGGCCTATCGCCGATCTATCGGCGATGTATCGCCGATGCCAGGTCGATGCATCCCCCCCTATGCCAGTCCCCCCTATCGTTGCCCGTCACGAAATTGGCACGGAAAGAGTGGGTACGATGCCGCACAGCAGCTCGTGTTCATTTTGAGCAGTACTCGCTGTCCGCCCGCCCAACAGCGGCCGCTGTCGGTTTTGGACAACGTGTGTTTTTGAGTATTGTGCAGTTTCTTGTCCGTGCCCACTTCGGTCGTCCAATTTCGGGCCGCCGGGCGTCGTCACGAAGCAAGTGGGTTGTTCGGCGGAGGCGACGACAGGGGCGAATGGCCCAGGGGCGGGCATTGCACGCATTGGCCCGGGAGCCGCGGCGAAGGCATGGGCCATCGGCGCATTTGGATATACGTATTCTCTCCCCAGGGCTATTCGCCCGCATCGTCGCCCCCGACCTGAGGGAAATTGGTCCTGAGGTGTTTCGCCGCTTTCGGCCAACTGGGGCCGATCAGTAGCGTTGCGCTGCGCTGGACCCCGCCTCCTCCAACAGGCTTGCTAGCTACGCCGAATCTGGCCTGGCAGCCTGGGAGGCAGCTGTTGATCCAGTGAGCTTCGTGGGCGTCCAGAAAGGTGGAGGGAAACCGCCGAATGTCCAGGGCTGCGCTGAAACGCGACCTTAACACGTCCATGCCGCTGGCCCAGATCGCCGTCGACTAGAGCATGCCCCATATCCCGCTTCAGGACGGCGTCCCGTCCGGACACGTCTGTCCCAGGATGCTCTGCAGCCATCGAGCTGCCTGCATGCCGTCCTCGCTGCAGCTGGTCCAGCCCCGTTCCAGGCTTGGGTGCATGACTTGGCCTGGTGCCGGTGCGCTTCGACTCCTTCTCCGGCGCCGCCGGGGAGACTCCAGGGAGCGGAGATCGGAGGGCGTGGAGCAGAGGTGGACCCAAACGGTGCTTTGGGCGATTTCGTGGGCCGTTTTCGTTCCGACTTCGTTTTGCGGTAAGGGCGGATGCGAGACAGAAGCGGGGGAAAACGAAGACAAAACGAAAACGAAAAGCACCGTTTAGGCTCAGCCTTGCTCCATGGGAGCGGAGAGCGGAGGGCGTGGAGCAGAGGGGCCCGTCGGGGCGCGAGCGGCGTGGGCGTTATCGCTCGCCTGGGGCCCGGGGAGAGGCAGGGCCCGAGCCTTTCTCCGCCCGCCGCAGTCCAAGGGGCCTGTCGCAGCTGGAGCGGCTGCGGCTCTGAGGCGACGCGGCCCCTCCTCCTCCTCCTCCTCCTCCTCCTCCTCCCTCCCTCCTCCTCCTCCTCCTCCTCCTCCTCCTCCTCCCTCCTCCTCCGCCTCCTCCTCCTCCTCCTCCTCCTCCTCGTCCTCCTCATCGTCCTCCTCCTCCTCCTCCTCCTCCTCCTCCTCGGGCTCCGTGGCAGCGCTGTTGCCCTGGGCCCCGCGATCGCCTGTCGCTGCGGTGCGGTTCGCACCTCCAGCCTGCATGGGGCAGCGGCGGTGGCAGGGGAGGTACAGTCGGCCCGGATTAGTAGGTCGACCCTGCCAGATCAAGGGAACCCTCGTGTCCTCCTGCATTCCTGTGGCAACGTGGCCCTCGGAACGGTCTTGTGTCCTCTCGCGTGTCCTCTCCAATCAAGTCCGACTGAACATCCGATGTCCTGATATGTTTGCTGTGCGTGTCGCGGATCTCTCAACCCCTTCCTTCCCGGGGACCCTCTGTTGCCCCAGATCGTTCCTGTTCGCTCTGCTGCCCAGGGGCCCGGAGAAACGGCCTCTGGACGACGAGGCGTGTGATAAGAAAACGCCGTTCTCATATCCTCAGTACTCCAAATCCCTCATTAATCGACACCCCCCTAAAAGCCAGACCCCCCTCCAAATGCAACCTAACATTCCAGACCCCCCTCTTCGACGGAGCGCCTTCATAAACGGGACCCCTAAGCTCTAATCCAAAGGAAGCGCCCTGATAAACCAGGCACCCCCAGTTACAAAAAAGGGTGCCTTAAAAGACCGGACCCGGGGGACGATCAATAAGGGATTTGTCGGGGGTGGACAGAACCCCCACCCTGACACGTCGATTAGTTAGTTGTCCGTTTTCGGTTCTCGAGAGGGTGCCTCGACCATAATTTTTCAGGCTTGCGCCCGCCAGGTTTGGGCCCGACGTCGTTTTCACTAAACCACGTTTTGCTAAAGGGGGTTCTGTCCATCCCCGAATTTGGAGTAGATTGTAGGTCTGTGTCCGCAGGCGGAGGGCTCCAGCGCAAGAGGAGGCGGGGGCACCTGGCCCTGCAGGTGCGGAGGCGTGCGGGCTGCCGTCCGCCACGGCACGCCGGGTCTGCGAGGCGGGTGGACTGCGTCCGAGTCCAAGATCCGGGGCCTCCCAATTGGTGTTCAGTATCGTTCAACCACTCTCGGAGGTGGACGGACCTCCTACACTGACACGTCGTTTAGCGAATTGGCCGATGTCGGTTCGCGAGAGGGCGTCGCGGCCGTCATTTTCGCGGGTCCAGGTCCGTCGGTTTCGGTCCCAGGCCGTCTTCACAAAGGGGAGGTTTAAAGGGAGGTATGTCCACCGCCGACAATCCCCATCCCCATGCCCTTAGAGACCCCTACCAAATTGCCACCCCAGTTTGGGATGCACCCCTCGAAACCCGAAGTGAACGACCTATATATCCCCATCTGGGGAGGTGAATCGGCCAGTGGGCCCCAGGCCGCGCCGCTGGGGATGGGGATCGGTGAAACGATGCTCAGGTTTCAGACTGGGTTAGGTCGGAGGGTCGCGACGCATCGCCGACACATCGCAGGGCGACGGGGAGGGGAAGGGCGGGGCCGGAGGCGGGAGGAGGGGAGGGGGAGGAGGAGTGGTACTAAAGAGAAGCGGGAAGAGGGATGGAGCGCAGGTTCCCGACAGCGAGCTCGTATTCCGTAACCGTTCGGCTCAAGTCCCGGCCCACGCGCACAGACCAGAAGCCGTCGACAGCGCCGCTGCTTCCTCGCCCAAGCAGCCGAGATGGCGCCGATGATGAAGTCCACGGTCATGACCAAGAGCGCCCTCACCGCAGCGCTCGCGGAGGCCTGCGAGGTGAAGAGGGGCGTGATCGGCACGGCCCTGAGCACTCTCGCGAGCATTGCGACGGCAGAGGCGAAGAAGAACGGCAAGTTCGTCATCCCGGGCGTTGTGATGATCAAGACCCGCCAGAAGAAGGCGACCAAGGCTGGGAAGCGCGAGATTTTCGGCAAAGTCGTCATGGTGAAGGCGAAGCCGGCCAAGACCATCGTGAAGGCTTTCCCCGCGAAGGCCCTCAAGGACGAGTTCTGATGGATATCCCTGTCTGTGGCAAGCCTCTCGAAGAGGCTCTGCGTGTGCTGCCCTGGTGCCTCCTCGCTCATCCTTGCCTCCGAGGAATCGTCGTACCATCTTGTCCAGGTTGTCTGGAGGGTGCGTGGTCATGCATGACCTTCCGGTCCCAGGACGCTCGGCGAGGTGGACACCATGTACACCACATCCGTCTCGTCGAGCAAAACATCATTGTACCTCCCAGTCACCAATCCTGGATACTGTTCTCGTGAACGCATGCAGCTATTCCTTCTGGGTTGCTTGCAACAGCAATGCTGGAGCATGAGGATGAGGAGGCGAAGGAATCTCAATGATCACGACGATGATGGCAATAATGTCCACGCGACGATGCTTCTGAAAATAATGCACATGGTGATGATGGTGATGGTGATGGTGATGATGATGATGGTCCGATGGTCATGATGATGATAATGATGATGATGATGATGATGATGATGATGATGATGATAAGTTTGGTGATGATGATGATGCTGATGCTGCTGATGATGATTCTGCTGATGATGATTTGGATATTGGTGTTGATGCTGCTGATGATGGTGCTGCTGATGATGATAGTGATAACGATGGTGACCATGATGATTATGATGATGATGATCATCCTCATGATTATGAATATGATGATGATGATTATGATGCTTGTTATGGAGGTGGTGATAATGATGACGATGGCGACGATGCTGATGATGATGGTGATGATGCTGATGATGACGATGACGGTGATGATGATGGCGATGATGATGATGGTGATGATGATGATGATGGTGATGGTGATGGTGATGGTGATGATGATGATGATGATGGTGATGATGATGATGATGATGATGTTCATGATGATGATGATGATGATGGTGGTGGTGCTGGTGCTGGTGATGGTGATGGTGATGGTAATGGTGGCCGTGGTGGTGGCGATGATGGTGGTAATAATCATTACGATCCAATACTCATCTTAAGGGTCTCATCGTATGACATGATTGTGCAGTTTCGTCGAGTTGGTTCGAGGGACGTTCCCAGTTGAGAAGATACATCGGATGGGCCCTGTGACATATACTGACGTGGCCACTCAACTAGACGGACTAAGGAGGAGGATTAGAGGAGGTGGAGGAAGACGGTGCAGAGGAACGGTGAGGAGACGGGCGGACGCTGAAACGCCGGACTGTGAGGAGTGGGAGGCGGGAGGTGGGAGGGATGCAACAGGGAAGCGGGAAGAGGAGGTGGAGGAGGAGTGATGGAAAGCAGAGTCAACACACAGGCTCGCCCGACAGACACATCGTGTTTCGTGCCTAACGTTTTGGCTCAAGTCCCGGCCCACGCGCACAGACCAGAAGCCATCGACAGCGCCGCTGTTTCTTCGCCCAAGCAGCCGAGATGGCGCCGATGATGAAGTCCACGGTCATGACCAAGAGCGCCCTCACCGCAGCGCTCGCGGAGGCCTGCGAGGTGAAGAGGGGCGTGATCGGCACGGCCCTGAGCACTCTCGCGAGCATTGCGACGACAGAGGCGAAGAAGAACGGCAAGTTCGTCATCCCGGGCGTTGTGATGATCAAGACCCGCCAGAAGAAGGCGACCAAGGCCGGGAAGCGCGAGATCTTCGGCAAGGTCGTCATGGTGAAGGCGAAGCCGGCCAAGACCATCGTGAAGGCCTTCCCCGCGAAGGCCCTCAAGGACGAGTTCTGATGGATATCCCTGTCTGTGGCAAGCCTCACGAAGAGGCTCTGCGTGTGCTACCCTGGTTCCTCCCCGCCCATCCTTGCCTCCTCCGAGGAATCGTCGTACCATCTTGGCTAGGTCGTCTGGAGGGTACGTGGTCATGCATGGCCTTCCGGTTGGACACTCGGCGAGGTGGACACCATGTACTCCACATCCGTCTCGTCGAGAAAAACATCACTGCACCCCTCAGTAACTAATCCCAGATACTGTTCCTGTGAGCACATGCAGCTATTCCTCCCGGGTTCCTTGCAACAGCCATGCTGGAGGATGCGGATGAGAAGATGAAGGAGTCTCAATGATGACGACGATGGTGACAACGATGTCCACGCGAAGATGATATTGAAAATGATGTTGCCGATGCTGATGGTGATGATGCTGCTGATAATGATGACGATGATGATGATGATGATGAGCACGATAATGATGGTGATGATTCTGATGATGATGCTGATGATGATGATGACGATGACGATCATGACGATGATGAATATGAAGATGATGGCGGTGATGGTGATGGGGATAGTGGATAGTGATGGTAACGATGATGATGATGATGATGATGTTGATGATGATGTTGCTGCTGATGATGCTGTTGATACTGATGATGAGGAAGTCACAATGATGATGGTCATGCTGATGAAAATGAAGATGACGATGAAACTGAATATGATGATGCTGATCAGTATGATTTGAATGAATATGACAATGATGGCGGTGATGATGATGGTGACGATGATGATGATGATGATGATGATGATGATGGTGATGATGATGGTGGCGGCGATGGTGGCGATGCTTATGATGAGTATGATGGTGATGGGGATGGTGCTGGTGATGGGGACGGGGATGGTGGTGGTGGTGGTGGTGGTGATGGTGGTAATGATCAGAATGATCCAATACTCATCGTAAGCGGATCATCGCACGGAATGTTTTCGAGGGACGTTCCCAATGGTTGAGAAGATACATCGGATGGGCCCTGTGACATATACTGACGTGGCCACTCAACTAGAAGGACTAAGGAGGAGGATTAGAGGAGGTGGAGGAAGACGGTGCAGAGGGACGGTGAGGAGACGGGCTGACGCGGAAACGCCGGACTGTGAGGAGTGGGAGGCGGGAGGTGGGAGGGATGTAACAGGGAAGCGGGAGGAGGAGGTGGAGGAGGAGTGATGGAAAGCAGAGTCAACACACAGGCTCGCCCGACAGACACATCGTGTTTCGTGCCGAACATTTTGGCTCAAGTCCCGGCCCACGCGCACAGACCAGAAGCCGTCGACAGCGCCGCTGTTTCTTCGCCCAAGCAGCCGAGATGGCGCCGATGATGAAGTCCACGGTCATGACCAAGAGCGCCCTCACCGCAGCGCTCGCGGAGGCCTGCGAGGTGAAGAGGGGCGTGATCGGCACGGCCCTGAGCACTCTCGCGAGCATTGCGACGACAGAGGCGAAAAAGAACGGCAAGTTCGTCATCCCGGGCGTTGTGATGATCAAGACCCGCCAGAAGAAGGCGACCAAGGCCGGGAAGCGCGAGATCTTCGGCAAGGTCGTCATGGTGAAGGCGAAGCCGGCCAAGACCATCGTGAAGGCCTTCCCCGCGAAGGCCCTCAAGGACGAGTTCTGATGGATATCCCTGTCTGTGGCAAGCCTCTCGAAGAGGCTCTGCGTGTGCTACCCTGGTTCCTCCCCGCCCATCCTTGCCTCCGAGGAATCGTTGTACCATCTTGTCTAGGTCGTCTGGAGGGTACGTGGTCATGCATGGCCTTCCATTTGGACGCTCGGCGAGGTGGACACCATGTACACCACATCCGTCTCGTCGAGAAAAACATCACTGCACCCCTCAGTCACCAATCCCAGATACTGTTCCCGTGAGCACAGGCAGCTATTCCTCCCAGGTTCCTTGCAACAGTCATGCTGGAGGATGCGGATGAGAAGATGAAGGCATCTCAATGACGACGACGATGGTGACAACGATGTCCACGCGAAGATGATATTGAAAATGATGTTGCCGATGCTGATGGTGATGATGTTGTTGATAATGATGACGATGATGATGATGAGCACGATGATGATGGTAATGATGATGATGCTAATGATGATGATGATGATGATGATGATGATGATGATGATGAAGACGATGACGATTATGACGATGATGAATATGAAGATGATGACGGTGATGGTGATGGGGATAGTGATGGTAACGATGATGATGATGTTGATGATGATGTTGCTGCTGATGCTGATGATGAGGATGGTGACGATGATGATGGGCATGCTGATGAAAGTGAAGATGACGATGAACATGAATATGATGATGCTGATCAGTATGAATTAAATGAATATGCTGATGATGGTGGTGATGAGGATGATGATGATGCTGATGATGATGATGATGCTGCTGCTGATGACGATGATGATGGCGACGATGGTGGCGATGCTTATGATGAGTATGATGGTGATGGGGATGGTGATGGGGACGGTGATGGTGGTGGTGGTGTTGGTGATGGTGGTAATGATCAGAATGATCCAATACTCATCGTAAGCAGATCATCGCACGGAATGTTTTCCAGGGACGTTCCCAATGGTTGAGAAGATACATCGGATGGGCCCTGTGACATATATTGACGTGGCCACTCAACTAGAAGGACTAAGGAGGAGGATTAGACGGTGCAGAGGGACGGTGAGGAGACGGGCTGACGCGGAAACGCGGGACTGTGAGGAGTGGGAGGCGGGAGGTGGGAGGGATGTAACATGCAGCTATTCCTTCCGGGTTCCTTGCAACAGCAATGCTGGAGGATGAGGATGAGGATGCGAAGAAAGGCCATGATGGTGGTGGCGCTGATGACAATGATGATCACGCGACGATGATGTTGGTGATGATCGCGATGATCCAGTAAACATCGTCGGCGACGTCTCGTATGAGATAATTGCGCAGTTTCGTCGAGTTGCCCCGGGGCATACTGTGGAGGCCTTACGACTGGTGCCGCCGACCCTGACGGGGGAGCCAGATGCATCTGGGAGGCAAGGAATCGAAGGGGAAAGTTTCTGCCAGGGAGGGGTGCTCCCCCACGGGGGGAGGGCACAACCCCCGGGACCCCCCCCCCCTTAATACCCCCCCAGGACCCCCCCCCCCGCGGGGAGGGGATCAAAAGGACATGGCATCCTTTCGATTGGATTACGACGTTGCTTGACTTCTCGTTGACTGGAACGCTTGAACAGGAGGGCCCACGGACAGGGACAGAGGGGAGCGGTGACGGCGACGACGACGACGATGACGACAACGACGACGACGACGACGAGTCGAACGGAAAAGCCTCACACTCGCCGACAGGGTCGTCAGTTTTCCAATGCTTGATAATATACATAAGATGGGTTCTGCGACATGTGCTGGCGTGGCCACTCAACTAGGTAAGTATGAGGAGGAGGATGAGAAGAAAGAACAAGTGGAGGAAGAGGTGGAGAATGATGGGGCAGGGGGACGGTGAAGCGATGGGATACGCGAAGAGGAAGGATGGTGAGGAGGGGGAGGCGGGGTAGGAGGACAGGGGTACAGAAGAAAAGCGGGAGGAAGGGGCGGATCACGAAGGATGCGAAACCGAGTACGCAGGCCCAGCCGACAGCAATATCATATTCCGTGTCCGTTCTTGCTCAAGTTCCGGCCCACGCGCACAGACCAGAAGCCATCGACAGCGCCGCTGTTTCTTCGCCCAAGCAGCCGAGATGGCGCCGATGATGAAGTCCACGGTCATGACCAAGAGCGCCCTCACCGCAGCGCTCGCGGAGGCCTGCGAGGTGAAGAGGGGCGTGATCGGCACGGCCCTGAGCACTCTCGCGAGCATTGCGACGACCGAGGCGAAGAAGAACGGCAAGTTCGTCATCCCGGGCGTTGTGATGATCAAGACCCGCCAGAAGAAGGCGACCAAGGCCGGGAAGCGCGAGATCTTCGGCAAGGTCGTCATGGTGAAGGCGAAGCCGGCCAAGACCATCGTGAAGGCCTTCCCCGCGAAGGCCCTCAAGGACGAGTTCTGATGGATATCCCTGTTTGTGGCAAGCCTCTCGAAGAGGCTCTGCGTGTGCTACCCTGGTTCCTCCCCGCCCATCTTTGCCTCCTCCGAGGAATCGTCGTACCATCTTGTCTAGGTCGTCTGGAGGGTTCGTGGTCATTCATGGCCTTCCGGTCCCAGGACGCTCGGCGAGGTGGACACCATGTACTCCACATCCGTCTTGTCGAGAAAAACATCACTGCACCCCTCAGTAACTAATCCCAGATACTGTTCCCGTGAGCACATGCAGCTATTCCTCCCGGGTTCCTTGCAACAGCCATGCTGGAGGATGCCGATGAGAAGATGAAGGAATCTCAATGATGACGACGATGGTGACAACGATGTCCACGCGAAGATGCAATTGAAAAATGATGCCGCCGATGTTGATGGTTATGATGCTGCGAATAATGATGACGGTTATGATGATAATGAGCACGATATGATGGTAATGATGATGATGATGATGATGATGATGATGATGATGATGATGATGATGATGATGGTGGTGGTGGTGGTGGTGGTGGTGATGATGATGATGATGATGATGATGATGATGATGCTGATGAGGATGATGATGATGATGATGATGCTGATGCTGATGCTGATGCTGATGCTGATAATGATGATGATGATGATGACGATGACGATGCCGATTATGACGATGATGACTATGACGATGATGACGGTGATGGTGATGGTGATGGGGATAGTGATGGTGACGATGATGATGTTGTTGTTGATGCTGCTGCTGATGATGTTGTTGATACTGATGATGAGGATGGTCACGATGATGGTGGTCATGCTGATGAATATGAAGATGGCGATGCACATGAATATGATGATGCTGATCAGTATGATTCAAATGAATATGCTAATGACGGTGGTGATGATGATGGTGACGATGATGATGATGCTGATGATGATGATGATGATGATGATGATGATGATGATGATGATGATGGCGACGATGGTGGCGATGCGTATGATGAGTATAATGATCCACTACTCATCGTAAGCGGATCATCGCACGGAATGTTTGTGTAGTTTCGTCGAGTTGTTTCGAGGGACGTTCCCAATGGTTGAGAAGATACATCGGATGGGCCCTGTGACATATACTGGCGTGGCCACTCAACTAGAAGGACTAAGGAGGAGGATTAGAAGAGGTGGAGGAAGACGGTGCAGAGGGACGGTGAGGAGACGGGGGACGCGGAAAAGCGGGACTTTGAGGAATGGGAAGCGGGAGGTGGAGGGATGTAACAGAGAAGCGGGAGGAGGAGGTGGAGGGGGAGCGATGGGAAGCAGAGCCAACACACAGGCTCGCCCGACAGCAATATCGTATTCCGTATCCGTTTTGGCTCAAGTTCCGGCCCACGCGCACAGACCAGAAGGCATCGACAGCGCCGCTGTTTCTTCGCCCAAGCAGCCGAGATGGCGCCGATGATGAAGTCCACGGTCATGACCAAGAGCGCCCTCACCGCAGCGCTCGCGGAGGCCTGCGAGGTGAAGAGGGGCGTGATCGGCACGGCCCTGAGCACCCTCGCGAGCATTGCGACGACCGAGGCGAAGAAGAATGGCAAGTTCGTCATCCCGGGCGTTGTGATGATCAAGACCCGCCAGAAGAAGGCGACCAAGGCCGGGAAGCGCGAGATCTTCGGCAAGGTCGTCATGGTGAAGGCGAAGCCGGCCAAGACCATCGTGAAGGCCTTCCCCGCGAAGGCCCTCAAGGACGAGTTCTGATGGATATCCCTGTCTGTGGCAAGCCTCTCGAAGAGGCTCTGCGTGTGCTCCCCTGGTTCCTCCCCGCCCATCCTTGCCTCCGAGGAATCGTCGTACCATCTTGTCTAGGTCGTCTGGAGGGTGCGTGGTCATTCATGGCCTTCCGGTCCCAGGACGCTCGGCGAGGTGGACACCATGTACACCACATCCGTTTCGTCGAGGAAAACATCACTGCACCCCTCAGTCACCAATCCCAGATACTGTTCCTGTAAGCACATGCAGCTATTCCTTCCGGGTTCCTTGCAGCAGCCATGCTAGAGGATGAGGATGAGGAGGCGAAGAAAGGCCATGATGGTGGTGGCGCTGATGACAATGATGATCACGCGACGATGATGTTGGTGATGATCGCGATGATCCGGTAGACATCGTCGGCGACGTCTCGTATGAGATAATTGCGCAGTTTCGTCGAGTTGCCCCGGGGCATACTGTGAAGGCCTTACGACTGGTGCCGCCGACCCTGACGGGGGAGCCAGAGGCATCTGGGAGGCAAGGAGTCGAAGGGGAAAGTTTCTGCCAGGGAGGGGTGCTCCCCCACGGGGGGAGGGCACAACCCCCGGGACCCCCCCCCTAAATACCCCCCCAGGACCCCCCCCCCGCGGGGAGGGGATCAAAAGGACAGGGCATCCTTTCGATTCGATTACGACGTTGCTTGACTTCTCGTTGACTGGAACGCTTGAACAGGAGGGCCCACGGACAGGGCCCACGGACGGGGTACAGAAGAAAAGCGGGAGGAAGGGGCGGATCACGAGGGATGGGAAACCGAGTACGCAGGCCCAGCCGACAACAACATCGCATTCCGTATCCGTTTTGGCTCAAGTTCCAGCACACGCGCACAGACCAGAAGGCATCGACAGCGCCGTTGCTTCTTCGCCCAAGCAGCCGAGATGGCGCGGATGATGAAGTCCACGGTCATGACCAAGAGCGCCCTCACCGCAGCGCTCGCGGAGGCCTGCGAGGTGAAGAGGGGCGTGATCGGCACGGCCCTGAGCACTCTCGCGAGCATTGCGACGACAGAGGCGAAGAAGAACGGCAAGTTCGTCATCCCGGGCGTTGTGATGATCAAGACCCGCCAGAAGAAGGCGACCAAGGCCGGGAAGCGCGAGATCTTCGGCAAGGTCGTCATGGTGAAGGCGAAGCCGGCCAAGACCATCGTGAAGGCCTTCCCCGCGAAGGCCCTCAAGGACGAGTTCTGAGGGACATCCAGGTCTGTGGCAAGCCTCTCGGAGAGGCTCTACGTGTGTCTCCTCAGTTCCTCCTCGCCCGTCCTTGCCTCCTCCGAGGAATCGTCGTACCATCTTGTCCAGGTTGTCTGGAGGGTGCGTGGTCGTGCATGACCTTCCGGTCCCAGGATGCTCGGCGAGGTGGACGCCATGTATTCCACATCCGTCTCGTCGAGAAAAACATCACTGCACCCCTCGGTCACCAATGCCAGATACTGTTCCCGTGAGCACATGCAGCTATTCCTTCTGGGTTGCTTGCAGCAGCCATGCTAGAGGATGCGGATGAGGAGGCGAAGGAAAGGCATGATAGTGGTGGCGCTGATGACAATGATGATCACGCGTCGATGATGTTGGTGATGATCGCGATGGTCCAGTAGACATCGTCAGCGACTTCTCGTATGAAATAATTGCGCAGTTTCGTCGATTTGCCTCGGGGGATAGTGCGAAGGCCTTACGACCGGTGCCGCCGACCCTGAAGGGGGAGCTGGAGGCGTCTGGGAGGCAAGGAATCGAAGGGGAAAGTTTCTGCCAGGGAGGGGTGCTCCCCCACGGGGGGAGGTCACAACCCCCGGGCCCCCCCCCCTAAATACCCCCCCAGGACCCCTCCACGCGGGGAGGGGATCAAAAGGACAGGGCATCCTTTCGACTCGACTACGACGTTGCTTGATTTCTCGTTGACTGGAACGTTTGAATAGGAGGGCCCACGGACAGGGACAGAGGGGAGCGGTGACGGCGACGACGACGACGATGACGACGACGACGACTCGAACGGAAAAGCCTCTCACACTCGCCGACAGGGTCGTCAGTTTTTCAATGCTTGAGTGTGCTGACATGGCCACTCAACTAGTCAGTATGAGGAGGAGGATGAGAAGAAAGAAAATGTGGAGGAAGAGGTGGAGGATGATGAAGTAGGGGGACGGTGAGGCGACGGGATACGCGAAGAAGCAGGATGGTGAGGAGGGGGAGGCGGGGGAGGAGGAGAGGAGTACAGAAGAAAAGCGGGAGGAAGGGGCGGAACACGAGGGATGTGAAGCCGAATGCGCAGACCCAACCGACAGCAATATCGTATTCCGAAACTGGTTTGGCTCAAGTTCCGGCACACGCGCACAGACCAGAAGGCATCGACAGCGCCGTCGCTTTTTCGCCCAAGCAGCCGAGATGGCGCCGATGATGAAGTCCACGGTCATGACCAAGAGCGCCCTCACCGCAGCGCTCGCGGAGGCCTGCGAGGTGAAGAGGGGCGTGATCGGCACGGCCCTGAGCACTCTCGCGAGCATTGCGACGACAGAGGCGAAGAAGAACGGCAAGTTCGTCATCCCGGGCGTTGTGATGATCAAGACCCGCCAGAAGAAGGCGACCAAGGCCGGGAAACGCGAGATCTTCGGCAAGGTCGTCATGGTGAAGGCGAAGCCGGCCAAGACCATCGTGAAGGCCTTCCCCGCGAAGGCCCTCAAGGACGAGTTCTGAGGGACATCCAGGTCTGTGGCAAGCCTCTCGGAGAGGCTCTACGTGTGTCTCCTCAGTTCCTCCTCGCCCGTC
The DNA here is from genome assembly GCA_963575745.1 of Prorocentrum cordatum. NCBI lineage: Eukaryota > Dinophyceae > Prorocentrales > Prorocentraceae > Prorocentrum > Prorocentrum cordatum. The sequence goes on from CAUYUJ010015171.1 coordinate 164,575, forward strand.
CTTGCCTCCTCCGAGGAATTGTCGTACCATCTTGTCCAGGTTGTCTGGAGGGTGCGTGGTCGTGCATGACCTTCCGGTCCCAGGACGCTCAGCGAGGTGGACGCCATGTATTCCACATCCGTCTCGTCGAGAAAAACATCACTGCACCCCTCGGTTATCAGTCCCAGATACTGTCCCCGTGCGCACATGCAGCTATTCCTTCTGGGTTGCTTGCAGCAGCCATGCTAGAGGATGCGGATCAGAAGGCGAAGGAACCTCCATGATGACGATGACGTAATGACGCAGTTGATGATGATGAGGACGAGGATGATAATGATGATGATGATGATGCTGATGATGGTGATGGTGATGGTGATGATGATGATGATGATGATGGTGATGACGATGGTGGTGACGATGACGATTACGCTGACGCCGATTACGTCGACGGCGATGCCGATGACGATGATGATGATGATGATGATGATGATGATGATGGTGATGATGATTATTATTATGATTCTGATGACGACGACGATGCCGATGACGATGGCGATGACGATGACGATGACGATGCCGATGCTGCTGATGATGCTGCCGATGATGATGAGGGCGATGGCGATGATGGCGATAGTGATGATGATGGTAATGGTGATGGTGATGGTGATGGTCGGCGTGGTGTGCAGTTTCGTCGAGGCGATTATGGGGACATTCTCCATGGTCGAGAAGATACACTAGGATGGGCCACTTCACTAGTAAGACTCAGGAGAAGGAGGAGGAGATGGAGGAGGTAGAGGAAGAGGTGCAGGTAGACCGTGCAGAGGGACGGTGAGGAAATGGGGGGCCCGGAAAAGCGGGACTGTGAGGAGGTCGGGAGCCTCGAGACGGGGGTCAATGCAAACGGGGGTCAGCCAGGGCACCAGATCCTGCAGGATCCTGCGAAGACCCCCTCTGGCTGACCCGGGTCAGGGAGCCGCTCGTGGCCGCGAGGCGGCCGCGCCTATTGGCTGACCCGGGTTTGCGAGGATCTGCGTTGCAGTTTTTTGTTCCTGCATTGCAGTTTTTGGTTTCCTGCTGACCCGGGTCTGGATTGAACCGGGTCAGAAGATCCCCGAGGAGGGGGAGGCGGGATGTGGAAGGATGCAGCAGAGTGCCGGGAGGAGGAGGTGGAGGAGGAGCGATGCGACGCAGAGTTAACACACAGGCCCGCCCGACAGACACATCGTACGTCGTAAACATGTTGGCTCAAGTTCCGGCCCACGCGCACAGACCAGAGGCATCGACAGGGCTGCTATCTCCTCAGCCAAGCAGCCGAGATGGCGCCGATGATGAAGTCCACGGTCATGACCAAGAGCGCCCTCACCGCAGCGCTCGCGGAGGCCTGCGAGGTGAAGAGGGGCGTGATCGGCACGGCCCTGAGCACTCTCGCGAGCATTGCGACGACAGAGGCGAAGAAGAACGGCAAGTTCGTCATCCCGGGCGTTGTGATGATCAAGACCCGCCAGAAGAAGGCGACCAAGGCCGGGAAGCGCGAGATCTTCGGCAAGGTCGTCATGGTGAAGGCGAAGCCGGCCAAGACCATCGTGAAGGCTTTCCCCGCGAAGGCCCTCAAGGACGAGTTCTGAGGGGTATCCTGGTCTGTGGCAAGGCTCTCGAAGAGGCTCTGCGTGTGCTCCCCTGGTTCCCCCTCGCCCATCCTAGCCTCCTCCGAGGAATTGTCGTACCATCTTGTCCAGGTTGTCTGGAGGGTGCGTGGTCATGCATGGCCTTCCGGTCCCAGGACGCTCGGCGAGGTCGATCACATGTATTCCACATCCGTCTCGTCGAGAAACACATCATTGGTCGATCACATGTACTCCACGTCCTTCTCGTCGAGATAATCCCTGCACCCCGCAGTCACCAATCCCAGATAATGTTAAAGTGAGTACATGCAGATATTCCATCTTGCTTGCTTGCAATCGCCACGCTGGAGGATGCGTATGGTGAGGCGAACGAACCTCAATGATGTTGACGACATGATGACAATGAGGACCACGCGACGAGGATGCTGAAAAAATGATGCAGATGATGATGATGATGATGATGATGACGATGATGATGATGATGCTAATGATGATGATGATACTGATGATGCTGATGATGATGTTGTTGGTGGTGATGATGATGACGATGACGATGACGCTGACGCTGACTACGACGAAGATGACGATGATGATGATGCTAATGATGCTGCTTATGATGATGGTGATGATACTACTCATGGTGATGATGATGATGATGGTGATGATGATTATTATTATGATTATGATGACGACGACGATGACGATGGCGATGGTGATGACGATGACGATGACGATGTCGATGCTGCTGATGATGCTGCCGATGATGATGAGGGCGATGGCGATGATGGCGATGAGGATGATAGTGATGGTGATGGTGATGGTGACGGTGATGGTGATGGTGCTTGTGATGGTGGGCGTGTTGCGCAGTTTCGTCGAGGCGATTACGAGGGCATTCTCCATGGTCGAGAAGATACACTAGGATGGGCCACTTCACTAGTAAGACTCAGGAGAAGGAGGAGGAGATGGAGGAGGTAGAGGAAAAGGTGCAGGTAGACCGTGAAGAGGGACGGTGAGGAAATGGGGGGCCCGGAAAAGCGGGACTGTGAGGAGGGGGAGGCGGGATGTGGAAGGATGCAGCAGAGTGCCGGGAGGAGGAGGTGGAGGAGGAGCGATGCGACGCAGAGTTAACACACAGGCCCGCCCGACAGACACATCGTACGTCGTAAACATGTTGGCTCAAGTTCCGGCCCACGCGCACAGACCAGAGGCATCGACAGGGCTGCTATCTCCTCAGCCAAGCAGCCGAGATGGCGCCGATGATGAAGTCCACGGTCATGACCAAGAGCTCCCTCACCGCAGCGCTCGCGGAGGCCTGCGAGGTGAAGAGGGGCGTGATCGGCACGGCCCTGAGCACTCTCGCGAGCATTGCGACGACAGAGGCGAAGAAGAACGGCAAGTTCGTCATCCCGGGCGTTGTGATGATCAAGACCCGCCAGAAGAAGGCGACCAAGGCCGGGAAGCGCGAGATCTTCGGCAAGGTCGTCATGGTGAAGGCGAAGCCGGCCAAGACCATCGTGAAGGCCTTCCCCGTGAAGGCCCTCAAGGACGAGTTCTGAGGGGTATCCTGGTCTGTGGCAAGGCTCTCGAAGAGGCTCTGCGTGTGCTCCCCTGGTTCCCCCTCGCCCATCCTAGCCTCCTCCGAGGAATTGTCGTACCACTTGTCCAGGTTGTCTGGAGGGTGCGTGGTCATGCATGGCCTTCCGGTCCCAGGACGCTCGGCGAGGTCGATCACATGTATTCCACATCCGTCTCGTCGAGAAAAACATCATTGGTCGATCACATGTACTCCACGTCCTTCTCGTCGAGATAATCCCTGCACCCCGCAGTCACCAATCCCAGATAATGTTAACGTGAGTACATGCAGCTATTCCTTCTTGCTTGCTTGCAATCGCCACGCTGGAGGATGCGTATGGTGAGGCGAACGAACCTCAATGATGTTGACGACGTGATGACAATGAGGACCACGCGACGAGGATGCTGAAAAATGATGCAGTTGATGGTGATGTAAATGATGATGATGATGATGATGATGATGATAATGATGATGATGCTGACGATGATGTTGGTGGTGATGATGATGACGATGACGCTGACGCTGACGCTGACTACGACGAAGATGACGATGATGATGCTAATGGTACTACTCATGGTGATGATGATGATGATGATGATGATGCTGATGATGATGATGATGATGATGATGATAATGATGGTGATGATGATTATTATTATGATTATGATGACGACGACGATGACGATGGCGATGACGATGTCGATGACGCTGGCGATGCTGCTGATGATGCTGCTGATGATGATGAGGGCGATGGCGATGACGGCGATGAGGATGATGATGATAGTGATGGTGATGGTGACGGTGATGGTGATGGTGATGGTGATTGTGATGGTGGGCGTGGTGCGCAGTTTCGTCGAGGCGATTATGGGGACATTCTCCATGGTCGGGAAGATACACTAGGATGTGCCACTTCACTAGTAAGACTCATCAGGAGGAGGAGATGGAGGAGGTAGAGGAAGAGGTGCAGGTAGACCGTACAGAGGGACGGTGAGGAAATGGGGGGCCCGGAAAAGCGGGACTGTGAGGAGGGGGAGGCGGGATGTGGAAGGATGCAGCAGAGTGCCGGGAGGAGGAGATGGAGGAGGAGCGATGCGACGCAGAGTTAACACACAGGCCCGCCCGACAGACACATCGTACGTCGTAAACATGTTGGCTCAAGTTCCGGCCCACGCGCACAGACCAGAGGCATCGACAGGGCTGCTATCTCCTCAGCCAAGCAGCCGAGATGGCGCCGATGATGAAGTCCACGGTCATGACCAAGAGCGCCCTCACCGCAGCGCTCGCGGAGGCCTGCGAGGTGAAGAGGGGCGTGATCGGCACGGCCCTGAGCACTCTCGCGAGCATTGCGACGACAGAGGCGAAGAAGAACGGCAAGTTCGTCATCCCGGGCGTTGTGATGATCAAGACCCGCCAGAAGAAGGCGACCAAGGCCGGGAAGCGCGAGATCTTCGGCAAGGTCGTCATGGTGAAGGCGAAGCCGGCCAAGACCATCGTGAAGGCCTTCCCCGCGAAGGCCCTCAAGGACGAGTTCTGAGAGGTATCCTGGTCTGTGGCAAGGCTCTCGAAGAGGCTCTGCGTGTGCTCCCCTGGTTCCCCCTCGCCCATCCTAGCCTCCTCCGAGGAATTGTCGTACCATCTTGTCCAGGTTGTCTGGAGGGTGCGTGGTCATGCATGGCCTTCCGGTCCCAGGACGCTCGGCGAGGTCGATCACATGTATTCCACATCCGTCTCGTCGAGAAAAACATCATTGGTCGATCACATGTACTCCACGTCCTTCTCGTCGAGATAATCCCTGCACCCCGCAGTCACCAATCCCAGATAATGTTAACGTGAGTACATGCAGCTATTCCTTCTGGCTTGCTTGCAATCGCCACGCTGGAGGATGCGTATGGTGAGGCGAAGGAACCTCAATGATGTTGACGACATGATGACAATGAGGACCACGCGACGAGGATGCTGAAAAAATGATGCAGATGATGATGATGATGATGATGATGATGATGATGATGATGATGACAATGATGATGATGCTAATGATGATGGTGATACTGATGATGCTGATGATGATGTTGGTGGTGGTGATGATGATGACGATGACGATGACGCTGACGCTGACTACGACGAAGATGACGAAGATGATGATGCTAATGATGCTGCTTATGATGATGGTGATGATACTACTCATGGTGATGATGATGATGATGATGATGATGATGATGATGATGGTGGTGATGATGATTATTATTATTATGATTATGATGACGACGACGATGACAATCACGATGGCGATGACGGTGACGATGACGATGTCGATGCTGCTGATGATGTTGCCGATGATGATGAGGGCGATGGCGATGATGGCGATGAGGATGATAGTGATGGTGATGGTGATGGTGACGGTGATGGTGATGGTGCTTGTGATGGTGGGCGTGGTGCGCAGTTTCGTCGAGGCGATTATGAGGACATTCTCCATGGTCGGGAAGATACACTAGGATGGGCCACTTCACTAGTAAGACTCAGGAGAAGGAGGAGGAGATGGAGGAGGTGGAGGCAGAGGTGCAGGTAGACCGTACAGAGGGACGGTGAGGAAATGGGGGGCCCGGAAAAGCGGGACTGTGAGGAGGGGGAGGCGGGATGTGGAAGGATGCAGCAGAGTGCCTGGAGGAGGAGGTGGAGGAGGAGCGATGCGACGCAGAGTTAACACACAGGCCCGCCCGACAGACACATCGTACGTCGTAAACATGTTGGTTCAAGTTCCGGCCCACGCGCACAGACCAGAAGGCATCGACAGGGCTGCTATCTCCTCAGCCAAGCAGCCGAGATGGCGCCGATGATGAAGTCCACGGTCATGACCAAGAGCGCCCTCACCGCAGCGCTCGCGGAAGCCTGCGAGGTGAAGAGGGGCGTGATCGGCACGGCCCTGAGCACTCTCGCCAGCATTGCGACGACAGAGGCGAAGAAGAACGGCAAGTTCGTCATCCCGGGCGTTGTGATGATCAAGACCCGCCAGAAGAAGGCGACCAAGGCTGGGAAGCGCGAGATCTTCGGCAAGGTCGTCATGGTGAAGGCGAAGCCGGCCAAGACCATCGTGAAGGCCTTCCCCGCGAAGGCCCTCAAGGACGAGTTCTGAGAGGTATCCTGGTCTGTGGCAAGGCTCTCGAAGAGGCTCTGCGTGTGCTCCCCTGGTTCCCCCTCGCCCATCCTAGCCTCCTCCGAGGAATTGTCGTACCACTTGTCCAGGTTGTCTGGAGGGTGCGTGGTCATGCATGGCCTTCCGGTCCCAGGACGCTCGGCGAGGTCGATCACATGTATTCCACATCCGTCTCGTCGAGAAAAACATCATTGGTCGATCACATGTACTCCACGTCCTTCTCGTCGGGATAATCCCTGCACCCCGCAGTCACCAATCCCAGATAATGTTAACGTGAGTACATGCAGCTATTCCTTCTGGCTTGCTTGCAATCGCCACGCTGGAGGATGCGTATGGTGAGGCGAACGAACCTCAATGCTGTTGACGACGTGATGACAATGAGGACCACGCGACGAGGATGCTGAAAAATGATGCAGTTGATGGTGATGTTAATGATGATGATGATGATGATGATAATGATGATGATGATGATGATGATGCTGACGATGATGTTGGTGGTGATGATGATGACGATGACGCTGACGCTGACGCTGACTACGACGAAGATGACGATGATGATGCTAATGGTACTACTCATGGTGATGATGATGATGATGCTGATGATGATGATAATGATAATGATGGTGATGATGATTCTCATTATGATTATGATGACGACGACGATGACGATGGCGATGACGATGTCGATGACGCTGGCGATGCTGCTGATGATGCTGCTGATGATGATGAGGGCGATGATGAGGGCGATGGCGATGACGGCGATGAGGATGATGATGATAGTGATGGTGATGGTGACGGTGATGGTGATGGTGATGGTGATGGTGATGGTGGGCGTGGTGCGCAGTTTCGTCGAGCCGATTATGGGGACATTCTCCATGGTCGGGAAGATACACTAGGATGGGCCACTTCACTAGTAAGACTCATCAGGAGGAGGAGATGGAGGAGGTAGAGGCAGAGGTGCAGGTAGACCGTACAGAGGGACGGTGAGGAAATGGGGGGCCCGGAAAAGCGGGACTGTGAGGAGGGGGAGGCGGGATGTGGAAGGATGCAGCAGAGTGCCTGGAGGAGGAGGTGGAGGAGGAGCGATGCGACGCAGAGTTAACACACAGGCCCGCCCGACAGACACATCGTACGTCGTAAACATGTCGGTTCAAGTTCCGGCCCACGCGCACAGACCAGAAGGCATCGACAGGGCTGCTATCTCCTCAGCCAAGCAGCCGAGATGGCGCCGATGATGAAGTCCACGGTCATGACCAAGAGCGCCCTCACCGCAGCGCTCGCGGAGGCCTGCGAGGTGAAGAGGGGCGTGATCGGCACGGCCCTGAGCACTCTCGCCAGCATTGCGACGACAGAGGCGAAGAAGAACGGCAAGTTCGTCATCCCGGGCGTTGTGATGATCAAGACCCGCCAGAAGAAGGCGACCAAGGCTGGGAAGCGCGAGATCTTCGGCAAGGTCGTCATGGTGAAGGCGAAGCCGGCCAAGACCATCGTGAAGGCCTTCCCCGCGAAGGCCCTCAAGGACGAGTTCTGAGAGGTATCCTGGTCTGTGGCAAGGCTCTCGAAGAGGCTCTGCGTGTGCTCCCCTGGTTCCCCCTCGCCCATCCTAGCCTCCTCCGAGGAATTGTCGTACCACTTGTCCAGGTTGTCTGGAGGGTGCGTGGTCATGCATGGCCTTCCGGTCCCAGGACGCTCGGCGAGGTCGATCACATGTATTCCACATCCGTCTCGTCGAGAAAAACATCACTGCACCCCTCGGTCACCAATCCCAGATACTGTCCCCGTGAGCACATGCAGCTATTCATTCTGGGTTGCTTGGGGTAGCCATGTTGGGACATGAGAAAGAAGAGGCGATTGGAGGACATGATGGTGATGGCGATGATGACAATGATGATCACGCGACAATGATGTCGGTGGTGATCATGATGATCCAGTAGAAATCGTCAGCGACGTCTCGGATGATAATAGTTGCTTGCCTCGGGAGACTTTGTGAAGGCCTTACGGCCGGTGCCGCCGACCCTGCAGACGGAGCCGGAGGCGTCTGGGAGGCCTGGAATCGAAGGGGAAAGCTTGTGCCAGGGAGGGATGCTCCCTCAAAAGGGAGGGGGTTCACAACCCCGGGGACACCCCCCCCTGGGCCCCCTCCCCCGCCCCTGCGACCCCCCCCTGGCGGGGAAGGGAACAAAGGGAAGGGGCTTCCCTTCGACTCGATTACGACGTTGCTCGATTTCTCGTTGACTGGAACGTTGAACAGAAGGGCCGACGGACAGGGACAGGGGGGAGCGGTGACGGCGACAACGACCCGTCGGTGTCCGCAGGCGGTGGTTCAGGGTGTCCCGCCGTGGTGTCCCGTCGGTGTCCCGTCTGTGTCCCGTCGGTGTCCCGTCGGTGGCCCGTCCCGATTGCTGTCCCGATTGGTGACCGTGTGTATCTGGATTGGTATCCCGATTGGTGTATTGGTGTCTTGATGGTGCCTCAGTGTTTTTTCGATGGTGTCCCGATATTGTCTCGATGGTATCCGGGTGGTGTCCCCATCGGTGCCTCGATTGGTGTTCCGACGGTGTCCTGGTGTTGTACCGGTTGGCATTTCCATTGGTATCCCGATGGTGCCCCGGCGGTGTCCTGATAGTCCAGTGTGCTTGGACACGTCGAACTCCCAAGCGTCGTATCTCATCTCTAGGGCCTTCAACAGAAAAATTGAGGATGTCCTGGGAATATCTGGTCATCAACGTACAGGCGCGGGGCAATGGACTGCACGCCGTTTGAACGATGCCCGCTCTTGCCGGCACTTGGCGATTGCCCCATTCGTAAGATGGATGGGAGGGGTACGGCGTCCAACCCCTCTTCATTTTTCCGCTTCCATTGCCTCCTGATTTGTTTCTTTTACCATTCGCCCTCGCCGCCGCGTCCCCTCTCTTCGATTCCCCCTCTCCCCCGCCCTCCCCCCCGTGATTTTGTTATTTTTGTTTTCGGTTACTCGTGGCTGTTATTTTGGTAGTATTTGCATTCCGCTGTTATTTTACGACGTGCCGCATTGGGAGCCACATTGATCTGCCCTCCTGCGGCCGCGGGGCCACTTGGGATCGCACTCGGAGCCATCTTGCACCACATGCTTGTGGACCCGTCCTCCCGTGCCCGCCCGTGCGTCAGCGGCCAGCCGCTTCCGCGCCAGGTCCACGGCGGCCAGGCCCGCCGCCATGTCAAGGTCGGCGATGCCATCTGGAGGCCCACGAAATCGCCGAGAGCGTCACAGCGCGTGCTTGCGCGTGCCCCCCCCCCTTTGCCCCCCCCCCCCCCCCCCTGCGCGCCCCCGTCCCCCGGCGATGCAACACCAGTCCGGACAGAGGTGGGGACCTTCCGCAAACCGGGGGGGCCCCGGCGGAAGTGTGCCCAAAATCCCACCAGCCCTCTGGGTGTAGGTGGGTTAGGGAGTTTCTTTTTCCAACCTCCTTCTTCCCCTCCGGGGAGGGGTTTACCCCTCCTACCCCCTCCCCTGGACCTACCCCCTCCCCTGGACCTGGACCTACCCCCTACCCCCTCCCCTGGTCCTACGGCCTCGGCGAGGAAACCAAAACCATTTGTTTTCACCATGGTTTTGGCTCCATTTCTGCCTCCTGGGGGGGGACCGTAATTGGGGACCCCCCCTTTTTTGATCGATGTCCTCCAAGATGGCCCCAAAAGGCGCCCAGGAGGCCGCAAGAGGCCCCAAGGTGGCCCCAAGATAGCCCCAAGATGGCCCCAAGAGGCCCCCAAGAGACCCCCAAGAGGACTCCAAGCGGCCCCAAGAGGCCTCCCCGAGGCACCCAAGACGCCCAAGAGTCCTTCAGGACCGCCAAGTGAATCTTCCAAAAAAACAGCCCGAGAGATATCCCAAGGGGCTCCGAGAAGCATTCAGGAGACCTCCAAGAGACCCCGAAGAGGCTTCAAGAGGATCCCCGAGGCCCCCAAGATCCCCCCCCAGACGCTCCAAGAGATTTCCAACACAACTCCCAAGAGACATCCTAAGAGGGTCTTATGTTCGTCATGTCTCCTCCTCCTCCTCCTCCTCCTCCTTTTCCTCCTCCTCCTCCTCCCCCTCCACCCCCTTATCCGCCTACTCATCATCCGAGAACCAACACCACCACCAGCAACAGCAGCAGCACTAGCAGCAGCAACAACAGCAGCAATACCAGCAGGAGCAAGAACACCAGCAGTAACATGTGCAACCTTCGCCACAAGATCTCCCAACTCACCGCTGTTGCCCGCTAGAATTGCAGCCGACATTTCAAGCGGAACTGCAACCAGAATTATTCGCCAACGCTCGACGGGGGAGCCCGCAACGGTGAATTCGAGTTTTCCGGGCAATGCTGCTTCCTTACGCAGTCATGTGTAGCGCAGGGCGCGGGTCTCTCTCCATAAATTGCGCGCCGCGGGGCAATGCGGAAAGATGGATGGCGCGGAGCACGCGTGCATGGGCGCGCTGAACTCCTGTATCTTCTGAAGGGCACGATCCGCGTGAAGGGCGTGCTGAATAATTCGGATGCCCCTGCGCGAACGCTCCCGAGGCCACAGGTGGACCTCCTCCAGGCGCGACCAACGCGAGACATGTTCCGAAATGGGCGGGGGGACGCCACGCGAAGCTGCCCATTGGTGCCATAGGGGGAGTTCCTTCTGGGGCATGGTTCGCGTGATGTGTCAGCCGACATGGGCGGGGGAACGCACTGCGAACTTTGTCTCTGGGCCGATCGGTGGCGCTCCTTGTGGGCACGATCCGCGTGACAGGGCGTGCCGCAATAGCCAGGGAGGGCGCAGTGCGTCGCCTTTGGGGCCGTAGGTGGAGATCCTTGTGGGCCACGATTCGTGCGAGAGGTGTGCCGACGTAGACGGGAGGGCCATATGCGAACGTTGTTTCGGGGCCGTCCGTGGAACTTTTTACGGGCCATGATCCGTGTGAGGGTTGTGCCGAAATGAGCAAGGCGACGTTCTGAAACTTCACGTTGATGCCGCATTGAAGCTATTTGCGGGGCACGATTTGCGCGCGGGGCGTGCCATTAAGTATGCGAATGTTGTTTTTGGGGACGAAGGTGGGGGCGCGATCCTTGTGAGAAGTGCGCCGACAAGGCCGTGGGAATGCTAGCCAAACCCGTCCCTGGGGCCGCAGGTGGAGCTCCCTGCAGGGCACGACCCGTGCGACAATCTACGCCCTCCAATACCGAACCTTGTTTAGAGCACGCCTGGAGATTGCTATAACCTACGCGCGCGAACCGCGCATGGTTTAGTGCGTGTGTATATATATGCAGACATGTATATATATATATATATATATATATATATATATGAACCTTCCAAGGAAACCTATGCGGAGTCCACCTGAGCGTGCGCGACGCCGTTGATGGATAACGGTTGAGTTTCATCCATCTTCCGTAGCTGTGTTGGCTGGAGACAGGCAGCGGAGTCACCGGGCGGTGCCGCCCGTCTGTGGCCGCTGCCGAGCCACTCTGTCTACTGAAAGTTTGCCGCGCCGAGCGCGGCCGCTTGCAGGGCCACGCTCGGACGACTGATTCTGATCAGCCTCGCTGGCAGACTTTGCGGGCTGAGGGGAGCGAAGACCTGGCTGGGAGACGAGGATCCCGGGCGCGGGTCGCCCCTCTCCCGCGCTGCTGCTGGCGAGGAGCCCGATGGAGCGGGCAGCCCCGGCAGCTGTCGGGTGGCCCTTCCCGAGAGGGGCCTGGCTCGACGCGGCGCTGAACGGCGACCTGGTGCCGGGGCTGCCGCTGTGGGCTGGTGCACGGGTCCTGGCGCGTGTCAAGGACGACTTCGGGGCGCCGCAGGGCGTCGAGATGCTCGAAGTGGAGGTCGCCTACCAAGCGGACGCCTTCGGCCGTTTCTTCAAGGGCCGGCATGTGGGCGCCAGCGACCCGTACTTCTCATGGTATGCAGCCTCCTCTGGGCAGCAGGGCGCGCGCCCCCTGGCCACGGTCTTCCACCTCTGCAAGTGCAGCGCTGCCGAGTGCGGGGCGGTCGCCCCAGTGGGCGCTGTAGTCGAGCACTTGGACGTGTGGCAGGTGGTGGACCCCCGCGATGTGGCCCGCGAGCAGGCGAAGCTCATCTGCCCGGCCGCGGATCCTGGGGCGCCTGTGCTGACCGACGCGCCCTCGGCCGAGCCGTTGCCTGGAGAGCTCGGCGGCTGGCCGCTCGGGGATGGGGCCAACGAGGACGAGGAGGAGCCTCGCGGGCCTCCGCGCAAGCGTGCCCGCGAGGTGGAGGGCACCCAGACCCCTGGCGGCCCAGGAGAGACGAGCCCACTCGACCAGGAGATTGCGGGGCTCGAGGAGACCGCCGAGGACCCAGAGCTCGAGGCGCGGCTGGCGCGGCTCGGGGGCAGGGCAGCTCGTGGTGTGCCGAGGCAGGGCGCGCCCAAGAATGCTGCGCGCCCAGCAGGAGCCGTGGGCGAGCGCCTGGCGCAGGTGGTAGCTGGCCGAGCCGCCGCTGCTGCCCCTGCGCGCGCCAGCGCCACGGGGTCGAGGAGCAGGCTGGCGTCAGCGTTGACCGCTGCGCTCCTGGGGCGCGACGACGACGACGCGGAGGACGGCGCGGAGAGCGACACGGAGCGCCTTGGGGGCCGCGACCGCTACCAGGGCGTGAACATCAAGCGCGACTTGTTCCGCAGGATTGCTCGGCAGCGGCCCGGCGCTCTCCTCGAGAATGGGCTCGGCCACCTGCGCAGCCAGTTCACCCAACAGTTGTCCGCAGGCGAGGCCGACCCCCTGGCCCCGTGCGTCACACAGTTCCTGAACACGGTGTTCTTCGTTGCTCACCCGCCGCGGGCGCTGGGGACAGACGAGGTGCGGGTCCTCCGCACGCTGGGGCTGGCGCTCGACGGCATCCTGCGCGGAGAGGTCGTCGAGACTGCGGATCTGCTCATGCAGGAGTTCAAGGCGCGGACGATGGCCATCCGCGATGGGAACTGGCGGTCGGCACGGTGGCTCACGCTGGTCGCACAGGAACAGCTTCCATCAGGCGCCTCTCTGGACGAGGAGAACGCTGCCGAGAAGGTCGAGGCCCGGGAGCTGAAGGTCGCCGAACTCCGCCAGCGACTTGCAGACCGCAGGCCGGGCTAGGGGTCTGGCCGGGAGCCGTCTCCGTTGCAGGGGGGGACGGCGCCTGCAGGCCACGGGCGCGCGGAGGCGCGCCCCCCGCCCCCTGCTCCCGGGACGCCAGTCTCGGGATCGCCCGAGGCGATGAGGATCCTTGCCGGACGAGTTCCAGGCGACGGTCCCGCAGCTCCCCCCGCCGGGAAGAAGTCGCCAGCAGCGCGGAGGACCAGCCGCAGTCCCACGCGGTCAGTCCAGCTCCTGAGCGACTCGGAGGGGGACCTCGACGCAGCAGCCGCCGCCCGCGTGCCACCAGCGGAGGCGGCGGCAGGCCGGAGCTTCGCGCAGCACAAGGCGGCCCACCCGAGGCGCGAGGGCGAGACCCAGGCAGCGTGGAAGGCGCGCATCGGGAGGCCGCTGGCTGCCAAGAGCCGCGGCAAAGGCAAGACGGGGAAGAGCCGCGGCACGAGCACTGCTCGCAGGACGGCCTGGGTTCGGGCGTGAGGGCCGACGCGGCTAAGGCCGCGGCCCAGAGCACGCCCCCGCCTGCCCTCCGCCCGCCTGAGCGGCAGCTACGCGGCAGCTCGCAGGCTCGGCGGTGGCGCCAGATGCTAGCCGAGGTGGGCACAGGCGTCAGCTCCAAGTTCAGGCTCGCCCTCGCAGTCCACGAGGCGGTGCACGGCTCGCCAGGGGCGATCGGGCGGTACGTTCGTAAGATGTGCACTTCGCCAGACCCCACGGCCAGCTTCGCGCGGCTGCGCGAGGTGTTGCCGTTACCGCTGCCCGGCGCCCCACTCTTTGAGAGGTACCGTGCCGCCTGGCACCTGCACCAGCAGCTGCCGGAGACCTGCGAGGTGGACGCCGCCACGGCGCAGGGGTGGGCCCAGCTCGTGGTCTTCAGCCTAACTACCAGTACACGGGGCACATGCGTAGTCCCACCGTCGCCGCGAGGCGGCCCACGGCAAGTCAGGTCAGTGCGCTCGGCATTGTGCAGGAGGCCTGTGAGTATTTCGTTCAGGATGCCGCCACAGCCTTCGAGCTCCCGGACTGGGACCAGGTCATCGCGTCGAGGACCGTCTCCCACGGGGGCGAGGAGACGGCCCGCGCCCTGCCGCTCTCGCTTGCGGGCATCATGCCAGGCCTCCCCGCGCGAGGCGTCGCCGCCTCTGTCAAGGCGGTCGACATCGCGGACGCTCAGGTGGGCGCCTGGCTTGCCGACCCCACGCTGGCTTTGCTCCCTCGAGATGAGTGGCCTGCGGAGGTCCCGCGGGCGGCGATCCAGGTCACGTCCAAGCAGGAGTGGTACCGCATCGGGACCAAGCTCGTCGAGCTGGGGCTGGCGGCGCCGATCGCCGACGACCGCATCTTCAAGGTCGGGAACCGCAAGGTACTCGCTGGGGCGTTCGGGGTCGCCAAGGGAGGCACGCCGTCACCTGGCCAGGCGTGCGTCCAGCGCTTGATCATCAACATGGTCCCGGCCAACAGCTACCAGCGCATCTTCAGGGATGACATCGGGACCCTTAGCGCGTCGCCCTCGTGGGTCGCCATCCCGCTCCCAGAGGGCCACATGCTGCTCTGGTCCTCAGATGACCAAGCCTCCGCTTTCTACTGCTACGAGCTGCCCGAGGCCTGGCAGCCATACATGACCCTCGCGGAGGCGATCCCGAACGAGCTCATCGGTGTGCCGGGTCCTGGGAAGACTCACCTCGCGCTGCGTGTCATCCCGATGGGCTGGATCAACGCGGTCACGGTGTTTCTGCACTGCCACAGGCGCCTCGGGTTCGGCTCTCGCCCCCTCGCTGCGGGGTTTCCCGCAGAGCTCGAGTGGCGCAAGGACCGACCACTTCCGTTCAAGTCGAAGGAGCTCGAGCAGCAGTGGATCCAGTACTACATCGACGACTGGGACCATGGCGAGGTGGTGCCCAACGCGATGGTCGCGGAGCTCCTCGGCACGATGAGCTGCGCGCAGGAGGAGCAGAGGGCCGCCTACGGCCGCTCGGGGATCAGCGTCGCCCCCGGCAAGGCCAAGCACCGCGCGCTGGTCCTGGAGCGGATGGGCGCGGGTCTTGACGGGGCCGTCGGCCGGGTCGGAGTCACGACCGAGAAGCTGCACCAGCTGCTGGCGTTCATCCTGTGGGGCATGGGCAGACAGGGCCTCTCGTCGCAGGGCATGCTCATGATCCTAGGCAGGTGCGTCAGGGCAGCGGAGTTCAGGAGGCCTTTCATGGGATTCCTCAACAGCGTGTGGGCTGCTGGGCGCTGGACGCGTCCGCAGGCTGTTCCCCTTGGCATGTGCGACGAGCTCTTGGGCTTCGCGATGGCGCTGCCGCTGGCCTACACCGACCTGCGCGCAAAGATCGACACTTGTGTCATAGCGACCGATGCCAGCGAGCGCGCCGGGGGCATCTGCCACACGGCCGGGCTCTCGGCGCAGGGCGTTGCGTGCGCGAGAGGGGGAGCTTCGGCTGTGACTTTGCGGCCTGGTGCAGTTGCGGCCCCTGTGCGGGGTGTGCGGTGGCGCCCTCGCATAGTTCTCATCGAGCTCTTCGCAGGCGCCGCTGGGGCCGCGGTGGCGGCCTCCAGACTCCCGATCGACGTGATGGCCCATGTCAGCTGCGAGGTCGAGCCCGCTGCCCGGCGACTGGTGCGTCGCCGCTGGGCGGGCGTGATCGAGCTTGGCAACATCGAGGCCATCGACACGGCGCGGTTTACTGAGATGCTGAAGGGCTACGCGCGGGACGCCGACTGGGTCGTCTTGACCGCGGGGAGCCCGTGCCAAGACCTTGCGAGCATCAATGTCGTGGGGACCGGCCTAGAGGGGTCGAGGTCGAGGCTTTTCTTCCGGGTCCCCGAGCTGATCCAGGCAGCAGAGGCTGCCTTTCCCAAGCGCACCATGTGGTTCGTCGAGAACGTGTTCAGCATGACCCTAGAGTCGAGGGCGGAGTTCACCAGGGCGCTTGGAGTCACGCCCGTGTTCCTCGATGCCAGGTGTCTCACTCACGTCAGGCGGCCCCGCCTGTACTGGTGCTCGTGGCCCGTCACGGCGTTCTTGGCGTCCGACGCCACCGTCGAGACCAAGGGTGTGGGTGAAGCCGCGTACTTCAAGGTCTCGCTTGCGGTGGAGAGGCTCCCACTGAGTGCCTCGCTCCTGGAGGGCTGGTCGACGCTGGACCCTGAGGCAGACCTCCCTTGTTTTACGAGGCCGATCCCGCGACGCCACCCGCCGTTTCGGCCCGTGGGCCTCGACCGCGCCTCGGTGCTGGCCGCGGAGCGCTGGGCTGCGGACAGCTACCGTTACCAGGTCAACAACTACGAGGACGGCAGCCTCATCTGGGACGCGAGGCGTGAGCGGGGCCGGCTGCCCGTGCCTGAGGAGCGTGCTGCTCTGATGGGGTTCGACCGTCTCTATTTCCAGGCCGCTGTAAAAGATAGTGCACCCGCCGCCGAGCGAGACAGCGTCATTGAGTCCCTGATTGGGAATACGTTCTGCGTCCAGGCTGTCATGTATCTTCTCGGCTCGTGGCTCGCTCAGGTGGGGGCGCTAGCGGCCGCCATCCCGGGCAGCAGCTGCCTCGCTGTGGGCACGTGCGAGGCGAACTGGAACGTGGTCCCCGACTTCCAGCAGCCGGGACATCGCGACCCGCAGTTGGAACGCAGCCTGATCGTAGAGTTCCTGAGGGTCGCGGACCGCGGGGGCACGGACGTCCGGCTTGACACCGGGGCGCCCTACCGCGCCCGCGCGTGGCCGCGGGCAGCGCTCCGTACGCACCTCTGGGCCTGGCGGATCGCCAAAGGCTTTCGCTGGCAGCGGCCCGGGCACATCTCGGCGCTGGAGCTGGAGGCTGCGGTGGCTGGAGCGCGCTGGAGGTGCCGAGCAGTTGAGAACCACCGCTGCCGCTACCTGCACATTCTGGATGCCCAAGCGATCGCGGCAGTCAGCACCAAGGGCAGATCGAGCGCGAGGGCTTTGCAGCCCGCGCTCCGCCGGCTCAACTCCCTGCTCCTCGCGACGGCAGGGTACCCGCTGTACGGCTACTGCGACACCGACGACATGCCCGCCGACACGCCGTCCCGCTGGAGCTTCGGCCGCCGCTGCCTCGCTCCCAGTGCTGCCGCAGGCGAGGGCCAGGAGGGCCGCCCCCAGCAAGCGTGCAGCGCAAGCAGCAGCAAAGGTGAGCAGGGTCACGGCCCAGGCGATGGCACGACGAGCTGCAGCGAGGTCCCAACCGCTGAGGGAGGCGATGGTCACGCCACTCACCCTGCAGCGGTACCGTGCGGCAGTCGATGAAGTCGTTGATTTCTGGATCCAGGAGCACCGGCAGCCGCAGACGCCCGCTCAGGTCGACGCTGGCGTGGCCGCCTTCATTGAGAGCCGCTGGCTGAGCGGAGGATCTTTGTTTGAGGTTAATAATGCAATTGCAGGCATCACGCACGCTTTCCCGCCCGTGCGAGGGCACCTGCGGGACAGCTGGCGCTTGGCCAAGACGTGGCAACGCCTGGAGCCAGCTGGGCGGGCGCTGCCGATCGGTCCGCTGATCGCGGCTGCGTTCGCTGGTGCATTTGCGGCCGTGGGCCAGCTCGGTGCTGCGGCGGTGCTGGCTGCAGGCTACGATGCTTTCCTCCGGACGGGTGAGATGACCTCGCTCGTGTGGTCCGATGTACAGCTGTATCCACTCCGACGAATGGCCGTGCTGCAGCTGCGCAACACCAAGAGCCAGCATCAGACTGGTGCCCGAGAGTTCGTGCTCGTGCGGAGTGGTGTAGCGGTCGCCCTCCTTGCCAGAGCAAAGGCTCAGGCGCACGGACAGGACTTGTGCCTCGGGATGGAGCCAAGCAGTTTCATGAACACTTTCGGCCGCGTGCGTGAGCTGCTGGAGCTGCAAGATGCAAAGCTCACCCTCTACAGCTGGCGGCGGGGCGGCGCCTCCGCCGACTTCCGCAGCCACGGCTCCATGGAGCAGACGCTGCTCCGAGGCAGATGGGCCTCGGCGCGCACGGCCCGCTTGTATGTCCAGGATGCCGTCGCCGAGGCCACTCAATTAAATCTCTCGCCCACGCAGCGGAAGCGCTGCGGCCTGCTCGCGTCCCGCCTGCGAGCAGAAGCGAGATGAACTGTTCTTGCTTTGTACTGCCTGTCTGTCTGTCCCGCCCATCCTCCACCTTTCTTCCCTCATTTCATTACACAAGGTGGAGGGCATAAGTAAGAGCAAGAGGGAGCGGCTTTTGCCAGGGTAGGGACCGTGGAGAGAGCTAGGGGGTTCAGGGGTTGGTGACGTTTAACCTCCCGGCGGGCAAGGGCCCAGCGCGTCTGGGACGCAGCGCGGGTGCTTAAGCGCCACGGCTGTGCCAGGCGGGTTGGGAGGCCCTTGGATGCCGCTGAAGGGACGGGACCTCTCCCAACTCCTGGGTTGACCCCTGAGTAGCCCCCAGAGGTCCTGGCCTGACAAGCTCCCTGGCGGAGTGCACAAAAACAGGTGAGAGAAGCATATATGAACCTTCCAAGGAAACCTATGCGGAGTCCACCTGAGCGTGCGCGACGCCGTTGATGGATAACGGTTGAGTTTCATCCATCTTCCGTAGCTGTGTTGGCCCACCCACAGACAGGGGGCAGCATTGCTACCGTCTCGCGCGTGGCCGTGCCTGCCTCCGCGCGAGTATTTGCCAGGACGAGAGCTAGGGGGTTCAGGGGTTGGTGACGTTTAACCTCCCGGCGGGGCAAGGGCCCAGCGCGTCTGGGACGCAGCGCGGGTGCTTAAGCGCCACGGCTGTGCCAGGCGGGTTGGGAGGCCCTTGGATGCCGCTGAAGGGACGGGACCTCTCCCAACTCCTGGGTTGACCCCTGAGTAGCCCCCAGAGGTCCTGGCCTGACAAGCTCCCTGGCGGAGTGCACAAAAACAGGTGAGAGAAGCATATATATATATGTATGTATGCTTATATATATAGATACATATATATATGCATGTAAGTATGTCGGTAGGTAAGTAGGTAAGTAAGTACGTAGGTAGGTATGTCGGCCGGTAGGTAGGTATGCATGTATGTATGTATATAGCTATACTGATATATGTTTATCGGAGTAAGAGGGGGCGAACAATCACTCACTGCCCCAAGGGTGGGTGCCTGAAATGACACTCCGCGGTGCGGCTTCTGCTTGTTGTTGTTGTTGTTGGTGGTGTTGGTGTTGGTGTTGGTGTTGGTGGTGTTGGTGTTGGTGTTGTTGCTGTTGTTGTTGTCGTTGTTGTTGTTGTTGGATGTGTTGTTGTTGTTGTTGTTGTTGTTGTTGTTGTTGTTGGTGTTGTTTGTGTTTTTGTTGTTATTGTTGTTGTTGTTGTTGGTGTTGGTGTTGTTGTCGCTGTTGGTGGTGGTGGTGGTGGTGGTGGTGGTGGTGGTGTTGTTGTTGTTGAACATTACTACTTCTAAAGAATAATTATTGTTGGGACCCCTGGTGCACGACCCCCCCGCCGCGCCTAGGCCGCAGCCACGTTTTCATCATTTTCGTGAGGAAGTCTCAGGCAAAACGGGTTGGTCCGGATCCGGTTGTGTTGTTACGATCGGTTTTCCCTTGCAAAAAATAAGCTAAAGTGGACATTTCTTGTTCTAACATAACCAAACTTCAAGAATCCCTTGCAAAAAATAAGGTAAAGTGGACATTCGCGCGCGCAAGACGAAATCCTTCCAAAACCTTAGTTTTCGTAGCGATTTTAACATAAAAACATCAAAAAACCAATGGTTTTTCAAAAAAAATGTCAAAATTTCATCCCGCGCGCTCTTGCGGATTCGTAGGAAACCCAACACTTTTTAAACATTTCTGTCAAACGGGCTTTTGCGAGCAACTTTTTCGAACTTCTGCGACAACGGTTGCGCACCTGCCAGGGCCATCATCCCTGTCAAATAATACCATGCGGGACACATTCGTTTTTTCTTCGCGCGCGCACGCCGTCGTCGTCGGCCGCGGGGCCCTGAATAGTAGCCACGGTCGTCCGCATGCCACGAAGTGAAGTGTCCGAACGTCATAGGGCGGGAAGCTGGGTGTGGGTGGTGGCGAAGAGTCGTTTGGAAATTTGGTAGAGCTTGAACCGGCCCCCCCACAAAGTGGGGGTATTGCCCGCCTCCTATGAAAACCCTGGCACTGGTGAGAACGGAGTGTCCCCACGTGCTAGTAATTGTTGTTGTTGTTGTTGTTGTTGTTGTTGTTGTTGTTGTTGTTGTTGTTGTTGTTGTTGTTGTTGTTGATGTCGTCGTCCCCCCCGCGGCCCGCCCGCGACCCGCCTGCGACCGCCCGCGACCCGCCCGCGACCAACCCGCGACCCACCCCGCGACCCACCCCGCGACCCACCCGCGACCAACCTCGCGACCCAACCGCGACCCACCCGCGACCCAACCCCACCACCCGCCCGCGATCCAACCCCGCGACCCACCCGCGACCCACCCGCGACCACACCGCGACCCACCCGCGCGACCCACCCGCGACCCGCGACCCACCCCGCGACCCACCCGCGACCCACCCGCGAACCCACCCGCGACCCACCCGCGACCCAACCGCGGACGCGACTTGCCCGCGACCCATCCGCGACCCCCACGACCCACCCGCGACCCACCCGCGCCCCACCATGCGACCCAGCCGCGACCCATCCGGCGATCCACCTCGCGACCCACCCGCGACCCAACCCCACGACCCGCCCGCGACCCGCCTTCGACCAACCCGCGACCTACCCCGCGTACCACCCACACGAAAAAATTGGCGCCAGCGGAAGGCCCGCTGTATGATCTGTAAATATTCAGCGCGCGAGTTGTTTTTTAGTTTTTAGGTGGTTTTAGTTGTTTTTGTTCAGAGCGTCGGAAACTGACTATGTCCCCGCCGCCCCTAGCACTTTATCCGAAATTGCGGGGTGTCATAAATCTCTATATGTATACACACATAGATACACAGCTGTACGTGTATGTGTGTATATATATACACACACACACACACACACCGGCGTTCCAGGTCCCTGGGGGGGGCCGGCTCCATCCCTCCATGGGGGTACCGGGGTTCCAGGGCCCCCGTTCCTGGTCCAAAACAGCCCAAGAGGCTTATGAAACGCTCGGGGAAGCCTCCAAGATGCCCTGGGGCACCCCAAGAGGGCCCCAAGTCGGCCCAGAGAGGCCGTCCAGACAGCTTCCGACGGTGTCAGACGGTCCAGGAGCCCACCAAGACGGCCCAAGATGGCTCTCAGATGGCCCAAGACGGCCCAGGAGGCTTCCAACAGGGCCTCCAGCAAGGCCCGAAGAGGCCAACATCATTGATTTCCCTTAGATTGTGTACGGATTCTTCCATTGTAAACCTTGATACGGGCCGACGGCCCAACAGTCCCCCAAGATCGCCCCAAGATCGCCCAAGAAGTTTCCTGGATGGCCCCAGAACGGCCCAAAAGGCCTCCACGACGGCCCCAAAACGGCCCAAAAGGCCTCCCAGACGCCCGGGATGGCCTCCAAGACGGCCCTGGAGCACCCCAACAGGGCCCCAAGTTGGCGTTAGACATGCCAGGAGCCCACCAAGACGGCCCAAGATGGCTCTAAGACGGCCCAAGACGGCCCAGGAAGCCTCCAAGAGGCCAACATCATTGATGTTCCGTCGGTTTTTGAAGGATTTGTGCATTTGCTTTTTGTTCGGCCTTCCGATGGCCCGAGACGGTCCGAGAGCCCCAAGGATCGCCCTTAGATCGCCCAAGAGTCCTCCAGGATGGCCCCAGAACGGCCCAAGATGCCTCCCAAGACGGCCCCAAACGGGCCAAGACGGCCCCCCAAGACGGCCCCCCAAGACGGCCCCAAGAGGCCCCCCAAGACGGCCCCCTAGACGGCCCAAGAGACTTCCAAGACGCCCAGGATGGCCTCCGAGACGGCCTTGGAGCACACCAAGAGGGCCCCAAGTCGGTGGGGCCCAGGCCGGTGCCTGTACCCTCCGTGGGCGCCCCACGGGGGTTCTGCGGGGGTCCCAGAGCTCCCGAGAAGGCCCGTGCCCGCCTCGAAACGAGCCGCGACAGGCTAAGTGGGCCCCAACAGGGCCCAAGACGGTCCCAAGAGGCCCCGAAGATGCCCAAGATGCCCTCAAGACGGTCGACGAGGACCCCAACACGCTCCAGGATTGCCTCAAAAGGCTCCCCAAGAGGGCCCTGGGAGGCAAATTTTGTAAATTTCCGATGGTGTTTGGAGGATTTGGGCGTTCTCGCTTTTCCCGCCCGCTTCCCGACGCTCCCTCACGGCCTCGGAGGCCCTTCAGATCGCTCCAAGACATCCCACGAGGCCCCGAAGTGGGCCCCAACACGACCCAGGAGGCTCCCCAGACAACCCAAGTGTGCCCCAAGAGCGCCCCAAGAGGGGGCCCAGAGGGGGGCCGCGAACCGATATTTTGAGGCCTCTGGCCCTCGAGGCCCCCAGTAGGCTCCCGGAGGCCACCAAGAGGCTCCCAAGAAGCGCCGTGAGGTTCCCAAGAGGCCCCCAGGAAGCTCCAGGAGGCCCCAAAGGGGCTTCCAGGGAACGCCCAAGTGGCCCCCCAACACACGCCGACAAGTCATTTCCCCAGAAGGCCTTCCAGGGACATGGTTCATCGTGGGCCCGAGTCTCCAGGGGCTCCGAAGTGCCATCGCGTTTCCGGAGAGTTGTCTGGGAAGTTGACTGGAGACATGATTGATCGCCTTCTCTGCCGACGTCTGCCGACGACGAAGGCGACGACGGCGGCGGCGGCGACGAAGACGACGACGAACTTCGAACTTCGATGTTCGACACGGTTGTTCGGCGCTTTCTGCTTTCGGGGGCCGTTCTCGGGCCCTGGGATCGTCGGGCTTCGGTCTGGAGTGGAGAATTGCGCTGGATGGATCGTGGGAGGTGTCCATCCGATGACGAAGACGACGAAACGACGAAGACGAGGACGACGACGACGACGACGACGGCACGCTCCAACAGGTTCCCACAGACGCCCCAAAAACTATGTTCCAAGAAGGCCTTCTGGGAACCCGATTCATCAGGCCTCCGCCCCCAGATCTTCCCCGAAAGCCTCCCAGAATGCGGATTGACATGCGTGCTCTCATTGCCGATAATGCGTTCAGCGTTATGGGCACTTCTTCGCTTCCAGCTCAAACTATCTATGGTCCACTACTTCAGCGGAGCAGTTAACTCGTCAAGGTGTGGGACCTGCTAGAACCGAAGCGCGCGCGAAGCGTGCGCGTGGTTCTAGTATATACGTATATATATATATATATATATATATATATACATTCCATACATACATACAAGCATACATACATACACGCTTACATGCATGCCTACCTACCCACCCACCCACCTACCGACCTACCTGCTACCCACCTGCCTACCTACATAGGTACGTACATACACACATTCACACGTACATACATACATACATACATACATACATACATGCATGCATGCATGCATGCATGCATGCATACATACATACATACATACATACATACATACATACACACACATGCATGTATGCATGCATGCATGCATGCATGCATGCATACATACATACATACATATATACATGCATGCATGCATGCATGCATACATACATGCATACATACATACATACATGCATGCATGCATGCATGCATACATATATCGGAGGTTGGGGGTGATATCAAAGTGGAACGGAGACCCCCAACCGGGAAATCGTTTCGTTTCGCTCGTGTCGGGCGTGCGGGCGAGGTGAAGCTGCGTGGGCGCGCGAGAGGAATGAACCCGTCGTTGCTAGGGCGAAGTCAAGACAAATGATTCTCCCCCTCAAGCCCGTCCGGCGGTGGCCCGCGGTGTCCCGCGGTGTCATGGTGTCCGCCGTTGCTAGGGCGAGGTCAAGACAAATGATTCTCCCCCGCCCGCCCGTCCGGCGGTGGCTCGCGGTGTCCCGCGGTGTCCCGTGGTGGCCCGTGGTGGCCCACGGTGTCCCGTTGAGTGAGATCGATATTGAGATCGATAGTGAGATCGATGTGGTGCCCCGAGGAGGTCCCGTGGTGTCCCGTGGTGTCCCAAAAAGTGAGATCGATAGTGAGATTGATAGTGCGATCGACAGGTGTCCCGTGGTGTCCCGTGGTGTCCCGTTGAGTGAGATCGATAGTGAGATCGGTAGTGAGATCGATACTGAGATCGATGTGGTGCCCCGAGGTGTCCCGCGGTGCCCCGTGGAGTCCCAAAAAGTGAGATCGATAGTGAGATCGACAGTGAGATCGATAGTGAGATCGACAGGTGTTCCGTGGTGTCCCGTGGTGTCCCGTTGAGTGAGATCGATAGTGAGATCGATGTGGAATCCCGAGGTGTCCCGTGGTGTCCTATGGTGTCCCGTTGAGTGAGATTGATAGTGAGATCGATAGTGAGACCGATAGTGAGATCGAGAGGTGTCCCGCGGTGTCCCGTGGTGTCCCGTGGTGGCCCATGGTGTCCCGTGGTGTCCCGTTGAGTGAGATCGATAATGAGATCGACAAGTGACCCGTGGTGGGGTGTCCCGTGGTGTCCCCTCTTCCCCCCCCCCACCACATCCGTATCACCCGGAGGGTGGTCGTACAGGTATACATCTACACATATCTCGTGGCTCCTCATATCCCCCCCACTGTGCCTCGCTCTCTCCCCTCGTTGTCCGCGTCGGGCCATGTTGCGCACCCCCGTCCCGCCCCCCCCCCTCTTCCAGGGAGGATCCGCTTCCCCCCGCTGGGCGCTCACGGAGCAGCCTTGCCCTGTTCGACTCCGTCCTCGGGGGCGCTTACCAAGTGGCCTCGCTCGTCGGGGCCTCTGCGGGTGCTTCACGCGCCCGCGATCTTCAGCGCGCCCCCGAGAGGCGGGGTCTTCCGCCGCCCTGCCGGCCGGGCCACATGGGCCCCCGCGACGCCCCCCGGCTCCTCCGCGGCCTGCTGCTGGGGGCCCTCGGGCGCGTGGGCGGCGCCGGCTGCGAGCTGGAGGCCTGGGTGAGCCAGCAGCCGGCGCCGGGCGGTGGCGAGGAGCCTGGTGCTCACGCAGCCCAGCTGCGCAAGGAGGACGTGCACGCACATGAGTCCACGCTGGTTTCGAGAGTACGACTTGCGCGAACTTTCGTATCACGAGGCTGGCTCGAGAACTTGGGGGCCGTGTGCACGTGCGTGGTTGGGCGCGCACGTCCTTTGTGGGCTCCCTGTTAACGGGGGTCATCGTCGGGTGGAGCTTGGACGAGGATAAGTTCGCTCCAGCGCGTTCCAGAACGCTCACAGAGCGTTCCAGAACGCTCTGAGAAGGCCGCGGCGCCCGAGACATCCTTCAGAGCGGCCGGATTTTAGTGATTCCCGATTCAT
The DNA here is from genome assembly GCA_963575745.1 of Prorocentrum cordatum. Taxonomy (NCBI): domain Eukaryota; class Dinophyceae; order Prorocentrales; family Prorocentraceae; genus Prorocentrum; species Prorocentrum cordatum. The sequence continues at coordinate 190,284 of CAUYUJ010015171.1, forward strand.
CCGTTCCCGATTTTGTCCTCGTCTTGGTTTCGTCCTACATCGGTCGCACGCAAGAGTGGGGCCTCCCGCGGGACAGGATCCCCCGCCTGCAGGGCTCCCCCCCCTTGCCCTTCCCGTCCACAGGGGGGAACCGTGCGGGGAGGGGAGGATGGGCCGCCGGGGCCCTGGGGCGGTAATCTGATCCAGGAGCGCCCCCCGGTCCCGCACCCTCCCCCGTACCCCCCCTCCGTCAGGGAGTGGAAGGGGGGGAGGGGATCGACTCAGCTACGACGTTCCTTTTCTCTGTTCGTTTCTCGATGTCCTTGGGACTGGCGACGACGATGCTGAGACACCCTCGAGGAGTCCAGGCCCCCCACCGAGTCACGCGGTAGCGTGGGCAGTGGGCGGTTTTCAGAGGTGCTTGATCATGAGCTCTTCGTGAGGCACAGCCATCCAGATCTCGCGCTGAAGACCGCTGAGGACCGCCGGAGACGACCAGATCCCGCCGAAGACCGCTGAAGGCCGATGAGTCACGCGGGGTCCATCGTCGAGCACGTGCGTGCAGTCAAGGCGTGAAATGAGGATCGCTGGCCTTTTTTGAGACCAGGAGGTGCCCTGGTTGTCAGGCCGCTCCTTCGGTCTAGGATGCGTGGCCGGGGCTCGCCGCAACCAAGAATGTCTCGTTGTTCCGTATGTGACGGTCCTTCTGGCAATGAGCACGATGACTGGAAGTTTTTGGGGACATCCGCTCTCTCGCCCTCTCTCTCTCGCCCTCTCTCTCTCTGGCCACTGCCGATTGCGGCAGTTCCCCCGTACATCTGAAGTGAAGCCGGGCGTGTCCCTCTACAGGAGGAATGCTCAAGCATAGTCGAACAATAGTCCGGGGACGATGTTTCGATTATGTTCGATTATTTTCTGGGTTGTTTGGGCTATTGTTGTGTTTTTTCTCTGGATTCCGCCCGTAGGGGGAAATGCCCGACCTGTATCTGAAGGACGGCTACCACGTGGTGTGCGCTCTCAACGCCAGCGTGGCGCTCGTGTACCGGGGGGGCGTGGCGACCGAGGCCCCTCTGCGCGTCGACCTCGTCAGCGACGGCAAGGACGTCCTGCGAGAGAGTTAAGTCGGGCCTGTCCCTCTACAGGAGGAACCTTCAAGAATAGCAAAAAAGAAGAGTGCGGGACGATTGTTTTATTATTTGTTATTATTTGCTCGGAGTCTTGTTTTGACTATGCTTTGTCATGCGCCGCTTGCACCTAATGGGGGTGCCTTCTAGAACCCTGATTATCTGGGTGCCTGGCTAGGACGTACAGAAACAGAAATCCCCGCCCAGGACAATTTCGTGTTTCCTTAATGCATGCCTATGATTTTGGGACGGGGGGGCGAATTGAATGTACGCACCACTCTAACATCACGCATGGAAGACCACGCGGTTTTTATATTATTCATTCAATCGTGTGATTATTTGATACGTCAGATACGCCACGTTGTCCAAATCCTCCCCATCCCCCATCCCCCTCTTTCTCGTCCGCCCCTCCATCTTCTCCACCCCTCCTCATTATCCTTGTTTTGTCTGTCTTTATTATGGCTCACGCAAATTTATTACCCCTGGGATTCGTTGTTTTTCTCGACTTCTGTCCTCTTCCTACTCTCTTCCCTTCTCCTTCCTCCTCTCCCCGTCTTGGCGCTCATTTGGGCCTCGTGGATGCCTCTACCCCCTCCTTTTCCTCCTCCTTTTCCTCCTCCTCCTCCTCCTCCTCCCTCTGGGCGTCGTTCGGTGGCGACGGTCTCGTGCCTCGCAACCTTTACTCGGGCCTCGGGCCCCTTGTCGGCGTCGTCCTCGTCGTCGTTAGTCATCGTGCCACGGTGCGTGACGTTCGACGTTCGACTCGGAGTTGGGGCGCGAGTCGGGTCGGGTCGCGTCTGACGGGGTTCGGGCGTCGGGCGGGGCGTCGAGCGGGTCGTCGGGTGAAGCGTCGGCGTTGCGTCGAGCGGGGCGTCGGGCGTCGGGCGTTGCGTCGAGTCGGCCGGCCTGCGTTGAGCTCTCTGGCGCCGTCGTCGCTGGACGGGCGCGCGGGGCTGCGTCGGTCGCCGTCTTCCCCGACCCGTGCTGCCGAGCCGCCGCTGCCATGCGAACCCGGCGCAAATCCATGAGGGAGAGGGGGGAGAACGAAAGGGAGGCGGAGGAGGGGCGAGAGTCAGGAGAGGGAAGAGTCATCATGAGTCATATGAGTCAAGATTCAAGAGAAAAGACGAGGAGGTGGGGGAGGAGAAGACGAGGAACGGAACGAGTCGAGGAGGAGGCGGAGAAGGAGGAGGAGGAGGTGGAGGAGGAGGAGGAGCACGAGGAGGGAGACTGGGGAAACAGGAGGAAGAAAAGGACGAGAAGCGGGAGGCGTGGTCATAGGCCAATGCCGCAGCCATTGCCCTTTCCCCCCGACCCTAAGTGTTGACGCGCGTAGGGTCGGGGAGAAAGGGTCGTTCTCCATACCCTCATGTGAATTAACATTATAATATGACATATGACTCATAATCGTAGTCATCATAGTCATGGCTTGGCCCATGGTCATCATAGTTACTTAGTCTAGTTCGTGGACGTTTCGTCCACGAAGGGAAAGAGAGGGGATGTGGTCCCATATCCTTCCTCATCCTCGTCCTCCTCCTATTATTCCTTTTCTTCCCTCACTTCGGGGGAGGGGGCTCCTCGTGCAGCCGCCCCTGGATTCGGCCCCTCCCTGCCTGCGCGGGGGAGGGGTGACTCCAGGTTGCGCTTGGCGCTGGCCAGGTGCCTACTGGCTCGCGCGGGGTCTCTTCCCCTTGCTCGCGGGATTCGATGTTTTTTTCGGAGCAGGCCGATGGCGTATTGTATTCAACATCCACCGTCCGAGTCCCAACCTATTCTACATTTCTACCTCCTCCCATTCCTCCGACTCCTACCTACCTACTACTACTGCTCCTACTCCTCCCTGGCCTCCTTCGGCATTCGATTCCAAACCTCGTCTCGTCCTCGTTCGTCTCCTGGCTGGATTTGCGTCGGGTTGCTGCTGCCGCCGTTGCTCAGCCTGCTGCTGCTGCCGACTGCAGCCATGGATTGGCTCGCCTGTCTGGACGACGGGGAGGCGGCGGAGGCCGACGGGGCGGCCGCCGCTGCGGCGGCGGCAGACGGCGGGGATGCCGCCCCGGCCTCGCCGCGGGCCGGACGCGTCCGGCTGAGGCGGGCGCAGGCCGAGCAGCCGGGGGGAAAAGGATTCGGCCGGATTAGCAGGTCGACCCTGCCAGATCAAGGGTAACGTAACAATATCGGCATCGGGGTATCGGGGTATCGGGTATCAGTGTACAGTGTACCGTGGTACTCAGTGGTACCTATCCTCGTGTCCTGAGTCTTGCGACCCATGCCTTTTGTGGCAACGTGGCCCTCGGAAGGGTCAGTCTTGCGTCCTCTCGCGTGTCCTCTCAAGTCCGAATGTAACTGGAAGAGTCGGAAGAGCTTAGAATCTAAAGCCTCGAATGGAGGAAGAGGGGGAGGAAGAGAGGAAGAGAAAACGTAGGTAGCCGTAGGTACCGTAGGTACCGTAGGTAGGTAGGATGAGAGGGGGAAGGAGGAGAGAAAAAGGGCGAGGAGGAGGAGGACGAGGAGGAGGAGGAGAAAGAGGGAGGAGGACGAGGAGGAGGCGGAGGAGGAGGAGGACGAGGAGGAGGAGAAGAAGGAGGAGGAGGGTGTGGGCGAGGACGAGTGGAGGGAGGATCGGAGGGATAAGGCGAGAAGGAGTGGGAAGAGGAGGAGGGCCGCCGGGGCCGGGCCCTTTCTCCCCCCACTTCTCTTTTCCTCCCCATCCCCCCGCTACCGTCTTCTTCTCCTAATCCCTCGGTCGGGCGCCCCCCTCCTCAGGCCCAGGCCCGCCCCATCTCTGCCGCCGTCGCCGCCGCCGCCGCCCTTTCGGCGCCCAGGCGGCGCGGGCTCGCGAGTGGCGAGCCATCCGGCGCGCTCGGCGGGCCGAAGGCCAGCGCCGCCGCCGCCGGCCCGCTCACCTCTCGCGGGGGGGACGGCGCGCGGCGGTGGGATGAGCGGGCGGGAGAGGGAGTTCGGACTGCAGGGTGTGGAGGGGGACAGGGGCTCCGGGCTCGGTGTCTCGTCGTCGTCGTCCTCCTCCTCCTGCTCCTCCTACTCTTCGTCCACCTCCGCCTCCTCCTCCTCCTCCTCCTCCTCCTCCTCGCTGTGTGCTCTCTCTCTCTCTCTCTCTCTCTCTCTCCCTCTCTCTCTCTCTCTCTTTCTTTCTTTCTCTCTCTCTCTCTTCTCTCTCTCTCTCTCCTCTCTCTCTCTCTCTCTCTCTCTCTCTCTCTCTCTCTCTCTCCCTCTCTCTCTCTCTCTCTTTCTTTCTTTCTCTCTCTCTCTCTCTCTCTCTCTCTCTCTCCTTTTCCTCTTCCTCCCCCTCCTCCTCCTCCTCCTCCTCCTCCTCCTCCTCTTCTTCTTCTTCCTCCTCCGCAGTCTACAGTGGGGACGCGCATCAAGAAACCATAGCTGGCTGCTGGCTGCGCTGCATGTGCTTTTCGTCAGGGAATCCTGGGTTTCTTCGGCCCTCGCGCTGTGCTGTGACATCCCGCTGCCGTTGAAGAAGCCGTTGCGTTCAGGGTGCTCCAGGCCCCCCCTCAAGTGCACCTCGCGCGCGGGTTCTCAGGGTTGGGTTTCTTGCAAAGGTTTCTTGCGGCCGCGCCCGCATTGTGCTTATCCGCCTCTGCCTCTTTTTCCGCCGCTGTCTCCGTTGGCCGGCCGCCGCAGGCGACCAGCAGCGGGACATCGAGGCGCTGGGCCAGGCGGTGCTGCACCACAGCGCCCTCCGCGTGCGCCACGCCAGGCTGGTCGACCCCTTCGCCAAGAAGGGTGGGCGAGGGCGCACTTCCCGCAGGGTGCGCGGCGTGGCCAAGGCTGGCCAGGCCGTGGGCCACCCAACCCAATGCCCCCCCACCCCCATCAGATGACCCATCAAATGACCCAGGATGACCCAGGATGACCAGGATGACCCATCAGATGGATGGCCCAGGATGGCCCATCAGATGACCATGATGGTGAGGAGGAGTAGGAGTCTGGGCCATGGGCCATGCATGGGACACCCGGACACCCTTGGAGAGGGCGCGAGGACGACGCCGAGGGCGAGGGGTCCAGGGTCCAGTAGGGCCCCCCAGTAGGGTGAGAGAATGGCCGAGGGAGGAGGAGGAGGAGGACGAGGGGGACGGGTGGGCCGGCGCAGAGCGAGGAGGAGGTAGACGACGACGAAGACGGGAGGATGGAGCGAGGAGGGGGGGGGAGCGGAGGTTTAAGGAAAGATGGGATGGGCCGCGTCCGAGCAGGTCGTCTGCGGCTACAGCACCAAGAGCGGCATCTTGAACGCGCTCAAGGCCCAGGATGCGGCGCGGCGGTCAGTCCAAGTGCCTCCTCGCCTGGCGCTGGCGGTGTCGTACAGCCCGTTCCTCCGAGCCATGGACGCGGGCACGGCCCACGGCATGCACTCCAGGACCGTCAACGCCTGCAAGAAGGCGACTGCGAGCGCTTTCATCGAGTACCAGGAGCGGCGGTGACCCTCGCCTCAATGCTCCCTCCCCCGACCCCCTCGGGTGCGGGCGCGGCCTAGCCGACGCCTGGAAAACCGCCCCTTCCGCGACGTCAGCATTGCTTTTCGAGCCCCCCTCCGGCCGCGTGCGCGCGTCTTGCAGCAAAGCGAGGGGGGCGTCGCGGAAGGGGATTGGATTGGTGTCCTAGGGGTCGGTTAGGCCGCCCCTGACCCCCCCTCACTTCCCCGCCCTCGCCCCGCCCTTCCGCCATAGGAGACCATCATCAACAAAGTCATTGCCGCGGCGGAGTCTGCCGGTGAGAAGCTCGATTTCTTTTACGAGGCGGTGATGTGGGACGAGGCCAAGCAAGTGATGTCTATTGAAATGGATTCGAACCTCGAGGCTTGCCAGCAACTCTCCGGATGGCAGACATTCATTTGCAAGCGCAGGCTAGTTTGGAGTTATCAGCGGAAGGTCTACACAATGGACGTCATGTGCTTGCCGATCCCGCTGATGGGCCATCCGAATGCAAGCACGGTGTACGATGCATTGCACAGACATCCTTCAATGCAGACGATATTGAGGCTGATCGAGAAGATGAAGAGCATGTCAAACTTTTTCGGCAGGTTGAGGGTTCCAGACGCAGCGCGCACCAACGTGAAGTTCCTCGGTTACGAAGCCTCTGAGATATACCCCCACGACCCGTGTGACACGTGGTATTGCAGCATTCACCAGAACCACATGTGCGCAGGGGCCCTCATCAATCTCATGGGAATGAAATATGCTTCGGCGATCTACAGTTCGAGCCTGTTGCTGAGGACTGGTGGGTATTTCCTTCGACTCATTCTAGCCGTTCGATTGCTGGTTCAGGAGAAGTTTGTTTCGCTTGGCGCGGCGCCGTGCGAGAGCGACCTTCAGCTGTGCAAGGACTTCCTCGACCTGGCCTGGTCGACGAAAAGCTGCAAGCTTGAGGCTGAGGGCTTCGCCTCCAGGCGGAGGGCGGCCGTCTGCGCCGCGCAGAAGAAGGAGTTCCTGGATGTTTTCAACGGAGGGTTCAAGAGGTGGAGACTCTCCAGTTTGTACCATTACTGCACTGGGCCAGATTGCTGCAGGAGCGAGGCGCACACTCGAGAGCGCATGGCCCAGGTCATCATTCGCATTATCTTGGGCCATCGGCCGACGGTGCCGTCGCTCAACAGGTGGACTCTCATAGGGCCGGCGATTGATTTTCATTTGCTCGGAATGGTTCACAACATCCTGCCCCAGCTGTACGCCATCGGCTTCTGCAACTTGGAGTCGGAGCTCATCAAGGCGGCCACCGACCTCGAGGAGCAGAGACAAGCTGGCGCGGCTGCTGGAGTCGACGACCAGATCGTTTCGGAGTGGCATTGGCACGCCGCTGCAGGGAAGCGCCTCCGCGACGTCAAGGACGTTTTCGGCAGCGTCACGTTCTTTCTCAACCTCTACGTCTTCGCTGCTGTTCTTCACCCCATCTTCCGCATCACTCACTGGCTCATATCGCGATCAAAGGACGTTGTGGACGAAGGCCAAGGGCCGCCAATTCTGGATTGGCTCTACGCGCCTTCGTCGCCAGTGGTGGCGAGCGGCGTTCACTTCTCTCAGACTCTAGCGGCCGCCACGGCGGTGTCGAGGACCATCGTTTGCTTGTCCGGTTACGTCAGCTACCAAGAGTTTTGCACCGACCGCGAACTGGTCTTGCGGATTCGGGGATATTTTGTGTGCGCTGCTGCATGGATTTACTACCGGCACTGGAGGCGCACCAAGCAGTGGCCATGGCGATTGGCTATCCTGGTCGACGAAAGGCCCATTGGGCTAAATCGCAACGACCATCGACCATGGGGGTCAGGAGGGAGAGAAGGAGGAGAAGGAGGAGGAGGAGGAGGAGGAGGACGAGGAGGAGGAGAAGGAGGAGGAGGAGGAGGAGGAGGAGGAGGAGGAGGAGAAGGAAGAGGAGGAGGAGGAGGAGGAGGAGAACCGACCCCGAGGACGATGAGGAGGAGGAAGAGGAGGTGGAGGAAGAGAAGGAGGAGGAGGGGGAGGATGAGAACCGACCCCGAAGGAAGAAGAGGCGGAGGAAGAGGAGGAGGAGGACGATGGGGGTCAGGAGGGAGAGAAGGAGGAGGAGGAGGAGGAAGAGGAGGAGGAGGAGGATGAGGAGGGATGAGGAGGATGAGAACCGACCCCGAGGCACCCTGTTGAGACTCGGCGCGGAGCTGCCGAAGACCTTGCGAGACGCCCCAGATGCTGCCTCGGTAGATTGGTGTCTGCACTCGTCGATGCCGTGGGGGTCGTCGCGAACGTCTTCGAGACTTACTGGCAGTGCGTCATATTTGCGTTCCTGGCCACGCTGTGGCTAACGACTTTATCGGTGGAGTGCAAGCATGCTCGCGGGAGGCGGCGGATCCACACTGGGCGGACCCACTGGCCGACTTGGGTGGCTAGCTACGTCCACGCCGAGTCGTTGCAGATGCACAAGACTGCCGACGCCCTGGAGAAGCGCTCGCAGTCGCGTCGGGAGCCAGCCTTGCCCCCCGCTGCTCCCGGAGGCGCGCCCGCGGCGCCCGCGGGCGGGCCTCGGCCCCAGCCGCCGGCGGGCGGCGGGCCTCAGCCCCCGTCGCCCCGCGACCAGACAGCCGCGGTTGGGGCCATGGCTGAGATGAACCGCAGCCCGATCCAACTATTTCACAAGGCATGCATTGCCAGGGATAGACAAGCTGGGCTGCCCAAGTCAAGTCCTTGCAGCAAAACATTCTGGGAGAAGGTGCGGCGTGAATATGAAGCATTGAGCGCCGAGCAGAGGAAGCCGTATGAGGACGAGGCGGCCACCTACGACAGGATGAGGAGGGCAAGGAGAGTAGCGATGAGTGATCGGGGTCAACTGCAAGCCGTTCAAGATGCACCTGCTGCACCTGCTCATGCCGCGCCTGAAGATGGAGCAGCTGCCCGTGCACCAGCTGGCCTTGACGGCCAAGCGGGCGTCGTTGCCGCAGGTCCTGGCGACGTCGCCGACGCTCCTGCAGCCGACCCTGGTGCTGGCGCCATCGTCCCCGCGCCGCGGATCCCGCAGTTTCAGTCTTCGAAGGATCTCGCGGCGTTCTGCAATGCTCTTCGGAGGAGAGAGGGTGGAGCGGTGGGTGTAGGAGGAGGTGGAGGAGGAAGGCTCGGAAGGGCTCAAGGCTCAAAGGTTGAGGGGTGGAGGGAGAAGGAGGAGAGGAGGAGGGAGGAGGAGGAGGAGGACGAGGAGGGGCACGGCAGGGCAGCGGCATGGGCCAAAGGGGAAGGGCGGTGATGGAGGACGCTCGCAAAGTCAGCGGTGTCGACCCTCGGGGACCCTCCGCAGTAGCGTGGAGCCAAACTTGCAAATGGGGAGAGCGGGAGGGCAGGAAAGCAGGGTCCAGATGGGTCCAGGGGCCCATTCCCTCCTGCCTCCTGCCAAGCCCCTTCTCCCCGCCCTCCTCCTTCTCCTCCTCCTCCTCCTCCTCCTCCTCTTCCTCCTCCTCCTCCTTTAACTTATTCCTTCTCCTCATCCTCCTCCTCCTCCTTCTCCTCCTCCTCCTCCTCCTCCTTCTCCTCCTCCTCCACCTTCTCCTCCTCCTCCACCTTCTCCTCCTCCTCCTCCTCCTTCTCCCCCTCCTCCTCCTCCACTTCCTCCTCCTCCTCTTCCTCCTCCTCCTCCTCCTCCTCCTCCTCTTCCCCCTCCTTTCCCTTGGCTCTTGGCCCGTGGCCCATGGCCCATGGCCCATGGCCATGGCCCGTGTCGTTCCGACCCCTCGCCGCCCATCCCGCCCATCTCCCCAGGGCTCCCCGGGTGCCATCGTTTCCGCGGCCCGCCGCCAGGAGCAGCCGAGGCAGTGGTCCATCTCCGCCCGGCAGCAGCACGAGAGCGACGTTGGCCGCTCGCTGATTTGCGGCGCCGAGGCGGGCTGGTCTGCATGATGGGGAGGAGGGGGGTGAGGGGTAGGAGGAGTAGGAGTAGGAGTAGGAGTAGGAGTAGGAGTAGTAGGAGTAGGAGTAGGAGTAGCAGGAGGAGGAGGAGGAGGAGGACAAGGAGGAGGAGGAGGAGGGACGAGGATGAGGATGATGATGATGATGATGAGGAGGAGGAAGAGGAGGAGGAGGGGCAGGGGGAGCAGGAGGAGGAGGAGGAAGAGGAGGAGGAAGAGGAGGTGGAG
>CAUYUJ010015171.1:205000-305000 GCA_963575745.1 Prorocentrum cordatum
TAGATTTACAGCCGTAAGTACCGTGGGACGAAATAGTCCCATGGCCCATGGCCCATACCCCCCATACTTCGGGAGGCCCATGCCGTACCGTAATTAGCTAATCTGCGATATGATAAATTATAATTATAAGTTATACGGTACGGTACAGTTATTATTATACATACCACATACCGCATACCACATCACAGACTGTCTGTATATATTGTATACTGTCCGTATATTAATTATATTATTATTCGATATTTCATAAATTATTATAATATCGAACCATCTCGTTTCATGTCATAAACTTCAGAATGGGATCCCATCAAATCCCCAAATCATACCACATCATTGGCATGCATGCGTAAATTTGTTTTCTAATATCAAATCCCATCTCAGACTCATATTCCATCTCACATATCATATCTCATATTATCTCATATCTCAGGACTCAGTATGTATGTGACTCATACATCAGGTAATATATATAATATATGTATATATACACACAAATGTTGCGACGGTGCCTTGGCCTGTAGATGCGGGGTCGGGGTCGCCATTGGAAATTAACGGGGCCTGAGGCGGGCGCGGTCCGAGTCCGAGCATTGGCCGTTCGCGCGCTGGCCGGCGCGGTAAAAAAGAGAGGTCGCCGAGTTAAGTTAAAGCATCGACGAACATCGAATTACCAAGTTTGGTGTTTAATGCATGTGCATGCAATTGCAAATTGCAATATCGGATAATACAACGAAGAAGAACCGCACTTAGCAACAGTGATTCAAAAACAATATTTATAATATTTCATATGTCTGATTCTGTATTTGTTGTTTTTATGTTTGTTTCTCTCTCTCTCTCTCTCTCTTCTCTCTCTCTTTCTCTCGCTCTCTTTGATTAGCACTCCCACGCGTTTACACTAGACACTATATTACTTAGTCTTACTACTGTACTCATAATATCGTACATTGATTATATGTTTAATGTAGTAGAGTCCAGTATATAGACAATGGTTCATACCATGCAAATTGTTTAGTTCATTTCCATATCGCATCATGAGTATGCAATGATACATAATACAGAAAATTTAATGATACAGTGATTGAGTCATCGTGTCAGGGTCATAGTGATTCAGAGATACTATGGCGCGGTGCGGTGGTTAAAAAGTGAAGCCTCGTATTTGTTATTTTTGCAAGTGCGACATGTAACGTACATGGTTTTCTAAAATGCACGCGGGCGGCAGCGATCCACGGCGCCCCTTGGTAGCAGCAAGAACTTCTCGCAATTGTCTCGGGGCCAATTGGAACTGCTCCTGGGCCCTGGCTGCCCCTGTTTTTGCCGGCTGCGTCTGCGCGGGGACGGCCGCCCACCGCGCAACTTGTTGCGCGCCCCACCCGTCAATCGGCGATCGCGACTGCGCGAACAAGCATTGCGCCGCGGCAGCAATATTTCAAATATTTCACGGGGTTTCGGCGGGGCCACCAGGGCGGTCTGTCTTTTCGGTTTTGTCAGCGGCCAGCGGTTTTGCCCAGTCCAGAAAGGCTTTAGCGGCTTTTGTTTCCCAGTCCCCAGTCGCCCTCCTTCCTTCCTGCTGCCCCCCGTCCACCCGCCCGTGCCTCCCTGCCAGCGAGCGCGCGCGCCCCGTCTCTTGTTGCGCCGCTCGTTTTCTATCGTCGCGCCCGCAACGCGCGCGCGCGTTGGCCGCGCCGCGCCGCCGCGCGTGTTTTGGCATGCGTGGTTTCGGCGGGCCTCATTGGGCAAATTGGCGGCCTGCCAGGTCGGTCGCTGGGTCACCTGGCGGCCTCGCGGCCGACGCGGCGAATGCGAGCCGCGATAGCGACGGCTCGGGTTGCGATGGCGACCCCGGCCGCGGTGAGCGCGCTTCGCGGCTCGTTGGAGCTCGGCCGCCGCCGGCCGCGGAGAAACGCCGAGGGCGCGAGCATTTGGGGGGTTCGGGCAGCCGAGGCAGCGCGCCGGCGCTCTCGCGCTCTCTGTGGCGCGCAGCGCGCGTAGTCGCGGGGGCCGCGCCGGCGCGGCGGTCATCGCGGTGCTTGGCCGCAGCCAGCGGCTGTCCGCGGACTTGCCGCGCTGCGGCGTCAGGAGCGTTTCGGTCGGTGGGGCCCGATCGGGCGGCGACCCAAGGAGGGCGCGCGGCGGCGCGGGGCGCGACGGCGAGGCGGGGGCCACGGGGGAAGCCACGCGGCAAGTGGCTCGAGAGGACGCGCGGCCATTGCCCATTGCCGGCTCATCGAAGCCGCGCGGCCGCGCGGCGCGCCGCATTGGCCGCGCAGCCGCGCCAGGACAGCCAGGGGGCGGTCGGGGTTTGCAGCTGGAGTCGCCCCCGACCGACGTCGCCGAGCGCTGGCTGGAGCGTCGAAGGGCGAGCTGGCCATTTGGCGCGATCGGCCGCAGAGACGCGGCGCGCCGCCCTGGCCCGCCCGAAGGGGCCGGTCCAGCGGCCCCTCGCGGACCACAACACGGGGTCGGGGAAGGCCCTCTTGATTTTACGGGCGTACGGAGAACTTCACGCCGCGCGAACCTGGCTTTGCATCGAATCAAAATATGATCGCCGATCGCGAGCTTGCCTCTGGCTCCACCAGCCGGCATCCGCGAGCCTGCCTCCGCCCCGCACCTCGCGACTCGCCCTCATTCCCTTGCCCCCCCTTCCCTCCTCCTCCATTTGTTCGCCCTCGTTGGCCGGCGAGCCCCGCTCAGACTGCCCTTCGGCAATGCGGCGGTGGATGGTGGCGATGGGCGGCGGCGATTGCGCGGCGGCCGTTTCGCGCGCAGGCGCAGCGCGCGCGCGGGGATCGTTGTCGGCGAGACGCCGGGCAGAGAAAATCGCATAACCCAGTGAGCGATTAGGCGGCCAGGCGATCATTGGCCCGTTGGCCCGTTGGCAATCGGAGCTATGAAGGCCGACGCGCGCTGCGTTGGCGCCCGAAGAGTTGCCGGCGAAGGGCGCGCAGCCCGTGCCCCGTGGCGCGGTTCGGCGGGCGGCGGCGCAGCAATGGGCGGCGGACCTGGCGGCCGCGGGACCGCTGCAATCTGTTCGGCGTCGTTTGCGAGCCCGCTGCAATTTCCAGCGGCCGCCGCAAGGTCTGCCTGCGCGGGAGCTCCGATTCTGCCAAGAGCGACAGGACTGCCTCCTCCTCCTCCCCCTTCCTACTCCTCCCCCTCCTCCTCCTCCTCCTCCTCCTCCTTCTCCTCCTCTCCTTCCTCCTCCTCCTCTCCTTCCTCCTCCTCCTCCTCCTCATCCACTCCCCCCTCCTCCTCCTGCTCCCCCCCCCCTCTACCACCCCCCCCTCCTCCTCCTTTCCCCCTCCCCTCCTCCTCCCCCTCCTCCTCCTCGCGCCCCCTCCTCCTCCTCCTCCTCCTCCTCCTCCTCCTCCTCCTCCTCCTCTTCCTCTTCCCCCCCTCCTCCTGCCCTCCCCCCCCCGGGAGACAGGAGACGGACGGCGTTGTGGCGTCGTGGCGCCGCGCTGCGTGGCCTCGCAGATGGCCGCCCGCCGCCGCCCGGCCGCCGCGGCCTGGCCGCGGGTCGCGATGACCGTGGTCTCCAGGCGGCGCGTCGCGATCTGGGGCAGGCACTGACCGACTTGCGGCAGCTGAAGGCCCGCCGCGTGGAGCGCGAGGTATGCGCCGCGACCGCGAGCGCCCGCGTCGCCTCCTTCGGCGCCCCGGTCGAGGACTCGCCGTCGCACTTGCAGCTTCGAGATCGCCCCCTCCCCGCAAACCCAGCGGGCCCACTAACCCCGTAGGGGCCGGGCCGCCAGGTACATTGTCATCGGCGCGCCATAAGCCGCGACGCGCGGCCCGCGGCGGGCGCGGCGCGGCGACTGCCGCGGCGCGCGCCGATGCACCGCGCGCTTCGCGGCGGTTCGCCCGCTGCGAAGTCAGCAGCAGCAGGAAGGGCGACGGCTCGGCAGTCGCCAGCGGTGGCGATGCTGGCCAACCAGATCTATGCGCGGCGCGTGCGACTTGTCGCAGGATGTCACGCAGCGCAGCGCCGCTCAGGAGGCGCCCGGCACTTGGCGGCGGCGACGCCAGAGCGCCCCCGAAGCGCGGGGGGGGGCGGGCCCCAACACCGCCAGGGGGCCCAGGAGGCCCCAGGGCATTCCCGCGGAAGCGCGACGCCCTGCCCCCGCCGGCGGGGCCGCGGCCGCGCCCCCGCGGCGCGGCCCGCCTGCAAGTCGACGCAGCGAGGGCGCGCAACGGCGACCCAGGGGGGCAGCCCCGTCCCCGCCCTCCTCTTCCCTCCATTCGCCCCCCCTCGCGGCCGCGCCAAACCGCGGCGCCTGCGATCTCGCTCTCGCCTTTCGTGTCATTGCATGCGTTCAACTTTGCAGATGCCATTATTTCTGCGCCCCCCCGCCTCGGAAGGGGTTGGTGGTGTTGGCGGCGGTGGCGGTGCGGGGCGGTGGCGGTGGCGGTGGTGGTGGTGGTGGCAGTAGTGGCGGTGTGTGTGGTGTGCGGTGTGCGCGTGTGTGAAGTGTGTGCGCTGCGTGTGTGTGTGTGTGTGTGTGTGTGTGTGTGTGTGTGTGTGTGTGTGTGTGTGTGTGTGTGCGTGCGCGCGTGTGTGTGTGGGAGTGTGTGTATGTGCGTGTGTGTGCGTGTGTGTTTGCACTGCGTGCGTGGTGGGGGGTGGGTGTGGTGGTGGCGGTGTGTGTGTGTGTGTGTGCGTGGGTGTGGGGGTGGGCGTGTGTGTGTGTGTGTGTGTGTGCGTGTGTGCGTGGGTGTGGGGGGGGCAATGCGCGCGGCGCGCGGCGTGCGCGCAATATGCGTGCGGTGGCGTGCGCTGGCATGAGGCGGCATGCGGCATGCGCGGCACCTGCGCCACATGCGCTGCCGATGCCGCATGCATGCCGCATATGCCGCATGCCGCACCATGCCGCAGCATGCCGCAGCATGCCGCATCATGCCGCACGCCGCCCGCGTGCCGCATGCATACCGCTTTGCCGCATTGCCGCATTGCCGCATTGCCGCATAAACGCATGCCGCACGGCATGCCGCATGCATGCCTGGTGCCGCCGCATACCGTACTGTCGTACCGTGCACTATAGCACTGTATGCCTGTAACTGTATACTGTATACTGTAACTGTATAACTGTATACCGTATCGTATACATACCATACCGTATACCGTATACCCGTATACCGTATACCGTGTACCGTATATACCGTATACCGTACCGTCGGGTATGCCGCCGCATGCCGCATGCATGCCGCACGCCGCGTGCCGCGTGCCGCATGCGTACCGCATGCCGCCGCGTGCCGCGTGCGCGCGCCGCGCTTTGCACGCCGCGGGCCGCATGGCGTTCATGGCGCATGGCCGCATGGCGCGTCCGCGTGCTGCACGCAGCAGCATGCGGCATGCTGGCAAGGCGTGCCGCATGCCGCATGTCGCACGCATGCCACGTAAGTGCTGGTTGCCACAAGCGGCACGCGCATGCAGCAGCATGCAGCGTGCAGCAAGCAGCATGCATGCTGCATGCATGCATGCAGTACACAGCACGCAACATACAACACGCGCAGCATGCAGCATGCAGCATGCAGCATGCAGCATGCGCGCATGCGCGCATGCCGCCACATGCCGCATGCAGCGCCGCATGCCGCATGCCGCGCGCAGCGCACCGCGTGCCGCATGTGGTGCGCATGCCGCATGCATTCCGCATGCCGCATGCCCGCATGCCGCATATGTCGCATGCCGCGCGCCGCCTGCAGCAGCGGCAGCATGTACCAGCAGCGCGCAGCATGCGATTCGGCAGACCCCCCCCCCATCATCAGGCAGCTGAGGGCAGCGGAGTTTCGGGATGCGTCCAAGCTCGCCCTTCCCCCCCCCCCCCCCCCCCCCCCCCCCCCCCGCAAGCTGGCTGCCCAGTTACCTCGGCCCGCGTGCCTTGGGCGTTGCCGCCGTCGCCTGCCTTGGTCGCAGTCGCGGGGCGCCAACAGGAGTCGGGGCGGCGTCGGGCCGCTGTGGCGACACCAGCCTTCTTCGTTCAATGCAGCTCGAAAATTGAACTTGGAACTTCAACGTTTTCTTCCGCGACGCTAGCTTCGGGGTCCAGGCTTCAAGTTGCAACTTATTTTTTTCCGTGGATGTACCCCGCGCGTTCGTCGGTTTGTTGTTGAATCGCAGCTAGCCGACCGAGCAGTGTTAGCAGCATTCGCGCCGTCATCAAAATCAAGACGGCGCGTGTGCCACGTCACAATTCACAGCGCATTTTTTTTTGCCAGCCAGATATTTACACCAATTCAAGTTATTCATATAAGTCACGTAAAATTGTTATATGTATGATTCATGTATGATGTTCACGATGCATACCTTGTATACTGTGTATACGGATTACATTACTGTATACTGACTGTACTGCATTATATCCAGATTCAAGAAAGTCCGAATGTCATTATCATGCTAATTGATAAAAAACAACCTGCCATCATCATGCTTGGGGCTGGCGCAACACTGCAAATTCACAGCGTGCAGAAGGGCGTGGTCGCCCACGTGGTACACGCGCAGTACAGCGATGTGCAGATATGATACAGTCAGTGAGTCAGCGTATACAGTATATTATTATAATATAATCTTTAATATGTATATAGAAGCCAGATGGTCATGAGTCATTAGTCAGTACAGTATAAAAGTTACATTCATATAGCGCATATGATCGCATATGATATGTAATCGTACTGTAGTTTGTAGCATGTATAGTCTAGTTTGTATGAATAGGGAGAGGAGTACATAGTTACAAACACAAATGATACCAATACCGTGCCAAGCCCAAGATTTCGGGGGCATTTCAGCGTCAGCTCAGTTTTTGGTTCCCGAAAGGGCGGGAGGGAGGGATGAGGGATGAGGTTTCGGAGGCGGCGGGGGGGGGGAGAGGGAGGAGGGCGGGTGAGGGGACAGGGGGAGGTCCGCGCGGGAGATTGAGGGGAGGAGGAGGAGGAGGAGGAGGAGGAGGAGGAGGAAAAGGAGGGGGAGGAAGAGGAGGAGGACAAGGATGAGGGAGGAGGAGGAGGAGGAGGAGGAGGAGGAGGAGGAGGAGAAGGCCATATGCGGCGCGGGGGGGGGGGGCAGGCACAGGAGGAGGAGGAGGGGGAGAAGGGTGGGGGGTGGGGGCCAAGGAGAGGAGGAGGAGGAGGGGGAGGAGGAGGAGGAGGAGGAGGAGGAGGAGGAGGAGGAGGAGGAGGAGGGGGGGGCGGAAGAGGAGGAGGAGGAGGCGGAGGAGGAGGACGAGGAGGAGATTGATCAACCTTTCTCGCCGTGCATCCACCATAACGGGCCGCATCGGAACAAGAGGCTTCGATCGTTTCCCCCCTCGGCTCAATTGCCCCAGGGGGGCCCCAGCGGCATGGCCTCGCCAACCCAACCAAACAACCAAACTGAAGATCCAGGCCCAGGCTAAGTTTCAGGAGGGGTCGGGCGATGGCGAGGATGCCGAGGGGGGGAGGCGACTGACGACCAACGATCGAGCGATGGCAGCGGTCAGAAAGTCAGAGCGGGGGGGCTGCAGGAGGAGACGGGGGGGAGCACGGTCAGGGGACGGATGACCGAGAGGGGGGGAGGAGGGCGAGGAGGATGGACCAGGACCAGGATGGTGCCAGGATGGATGAGGAGGATGAGGAGGGCGTGCGGAGGAGTACGAGGCCGTTGGCCTTTGGCCAATGCATGTGACGGCATTCTGAGAGTCGAGCCGCTCGGCCCCGAAGGCGCCCAACGTTGGCCGCTCGCGTTCCCTTGCCTGGCATCAGCGCTCCCTGGCCTGGCCACTAACGCCCCCGAGCCTGGCCACTAACGCCCCCCGGCCTGGCCACTAACGCCCCCGAGCCTGGCCACTAACGCCCCCCAGCCTGGCCACTAACGCCCCCCAGCCCGGCCACTAACGCCCCCCAGCCCGGCCACTAACGCCCCCCAACCCGGCCACTAACGCCCCCCAGCCCGGCCACTAACGCTACCTATGTTCCTAGCCAGGAGGTGCCAGAAACCCGATCCAGCACCTCTTTTCACCCCACCCGGCCACTACCGGCCACTCCGGCCACTAACCGGCCACTAACCGGCCACTAACCGGCCACTAACCGGCCACTAACCGGCCACTAACCGGCCACTAACCGGCCACTAACCGGCCACTAACCGGCCACTAACCGGCCACTACCCTGGGGTCCGCAGGATCAGCTGGGCTGATCCAGGATCTTGTGAAGTACAAAATCTGATCCAAACATACAAATCTGATCCGACCCCAAAAAACACAAACATCTGATCCAAGCCATAAAATCTGATCCAAGCCATCAAATCTGATCCGAACCATAAAATTTGATCCGAGCCTCTGTGCGCATGTATGCATGCACATACACATAATTATGTGTGTATATGCATATATTGCATGTACATGCACATATACATACATATATACACATACATGAACGTATACATGTATATATATATACACATATACATGTACATAGATGCATACGTATACATACACACAAATATATGTATATACATACACATATGCATATGCAGATACGTATACATATACATAAACATAAATATGTATATATGCGCATATATAGAAATATACATATATATATATGTGTCTCTATGTACATCTACATATACTAACACGCCAGTGGGCCACCGTCTGTCAGGCGGCCCGTGGATTACGCCTTCGTGGCCCACGCTTGCTAGTGGGCAGGCGGTTTTGTTCTCTTGGGGTCATCGGCACTTTTTGGGTCCGTATACCACAGAGATTGCACCACATGGTTGTATGTATATACGCCTGTGGGCCGCCGTTCGTCAGGCGGCCCGTGGATTACGCCTTCGTGGCCCACGCTTGCTAGTGGGCAGGCGGTTTTGTTCTCGTGGGGTCATCGGCACTTGTGGGGGCCATACACCACAGAGATTGCACCACCTAGACACATATATGGTTGTATGTATACACGCCTGTGGGCCGCCGTTCGTCAGGCGGCCCGTGGATTACGCCTTCGTGGCCCACGCTGGCTAGTGGGCAGGCGGTTTTGTTCTCTTGAGGCCATCGGCACTTTTGGGGGCCGTATACCACAGAGATTGCACCACATTGACACATATATATGTGTGTATGTATATCGACATATACTAATACGCCAGTGGGCCGAAGTTCGTCAGACGGCCCGTGGATTACGCATTCGTGACCCACGCTTGCTAGTGGGCAGGCGGTGTTGCTCTCGTGGGGTCATCGGCACTTTGTGGGGCCATACACCACAGAGATTGCACCACATAGACACATATGCTTGCATGTATATCTACATATACTAACACGCCTGTGGGCCGCCGTTCGTCAGGCGGCCCGTGGATTACGCCTTCGTGGCCCACGCTTGCTAGTGGGCAGGCGGTTTTGTTCTCTTGGGGTCATCGGCCCTGTTTGGGGCCGTATACCACAGAGATTGCACCACATAGGCACAACTATGTTTGCATGTATACCTACATATACTAACACGCCAGTGGGCAGCCGTTCGTCAGGCGGCCCGTGTAGTACGCCTTCGTGGCCCACGCTTGCTAGTGGACAGGCGAGTTTGTTCTCTTGGGGTCATCGGCGCGTGTTGGGGCCATATACCATAGAAATTGCACCACCTAGATTGCACCATGTAGCTTACACCACGTAGATGACACCACATACATTACACCAGGGTGTATCACCCAAGTGCTAGAAACACACTGTTTGGGGTACACGCTGGAAGATGCACGTTCCAGACCCCAGCCCGTCCCTCCTCTATCGGCGGTTCGGCTCGAACGGTTTCAGGATGCAGAAATGACCCCCAAAAAAGAGAGGCATCCAGACTCGAGCGGAGATGGGCAACTCACTGCGCTCGAGCAAGCCATCGTAGACGCTCTGCCCACGTCCGCCCTCGTTCCGTACCGTGAAGAGATGTGCGGCTCTCGCGACACAGATGTCATACAGCAATACAAGTCAGTGCTGCTACTCATGGGCGGGATCAACTCGCCCACCGCCATAGCCGCGTTCAAGCGGGCGGGCTTGCACAACGACTCCAAGTGGAAGTTAGGACGTGAGTTGCAGGGGTGGGCGGAGAAACAAGCCAAACGAGCGAGAGCAGCACGACGTGACGTAGACCAGGCCATGTTGAAGTACAACGAGGCCCGCAAGAAAGACGAGTCCAAAGAACCGCAGGACTGGCTCATGCCGTTTTGGCGAGCGGCGCAGGAGCAGAGCACGGACACCGCTCCGACCGACCTGGTCTACAACCATCGCTTCAAAGCTGATGAGATGGTGGCATACAGAGAGATGCAGGGCACCGACGCGTGCCCCATTGCCGAGCCGAGCTTGCACGTGGAGCTGCCCGAGACGTACAACCCCGAGGACTGGGCCATCGCCAAGTGGCACGACGGCTACGAGTGGGAGATGAAGGGCGAAACTACATGGGCAGTGGTCAAGGAGCTGAACAGCGGCACCACAGGCGGCAGTGCACGGCCATACTTGCTCGAGCTGACGGGAGCAAACGGCAACACGTGGCGCCTCTTGCGCCAAACGGAGAGGCGCAGGGGCGACAGCACGAGAGGTAATGTGCCAGACGTGGAGATGTTGAGGATACAGGAATGCGTGGACGGCAAGACGGCGTGGAGATTGCAGATGGTGGTCACTACGTTCAGTGAATCCCAAATCAGCGCAGCAGCAGAGAAGATGAAGGATATATGCACACGGATGGCCAGTGGTGACCTCGTGAAAAAGGACGCGGGGACCGAGAAAGCAGAGTTCAAGAAGGAGTTGTTGGACATGGAGGACAAGCCCACGAAGCCTCTACAAAAACGACCAGCAGCAGCGACAGCAGATGACGGCGATCCCGATGATGATCAAGGTGCAGCCGTCAAGAAGAGGCCAGCCATGCAGCAGCCACGTGCGACAGTGCCAGAGACGAATGCACCTGGAGAAGCAGAGCCAGAGCCAGATGAGGCAGCACCACATGAAGAAGCAGAGCCAGAGCCAGCTGTACCACTTAAGCGACCTGCAGGAGATCAGCCACGTGCAGGTGGACCAGCCAAGCGACGACCTGCAGCAGCTGAGCCAGGTGCAGCAGCTGAGCCAGATGCAGCAGCTGAGCCAGATGCAGCATCTCAACCTGACGTAGCAGCTGGGCCAGATGCTGCTGGAGTGCCGAAGGACGGCGCACGGGAAAAGCGGAATGGAGAGGGCGACGAGGAGATGAGGGAGGATAAGAGGGATGAGGATGATGATGATGAAGAGGAGGAGGAGGAGGAAAAGGAGGAGGAAGAGGAGGAGGAGGAGGAGGAGGAGGGAGAGGAGGAGGAAGATGAGGAGGACGAAGAGGAAGAGGCGGATGGGGAGGATGGGGATGGGGAAGCTGAGGAGGATCAGCCCCAGCAGCAAGGAGCAGAGCAACAGCGAGAGCGACGACCCCCTGAGCATGCCGCCGCCAGAGAGCTTGCTCCAGCAGGCGAGGACGCTGCACGTCAGGGGGTGCCTCACCCTGTGATCGCCCGCCGCTGCGCGGGCGACATGTGACAGCTCTAACTGGGGGCGGCGTGAAAAATGCAGCGTCGAGGACGGGGTCGAGGGGGCGCGAAGATAATCGCGGCCTGGCTTTCTCCAAAGCATCAGCCCGTCTCCAGGGGGGGCTCGCGAGGGCGCGAAGATTGCTGACCTAGGGGGTTGGGTAAACCATCGGGCCCCAAGGAAGCCTCTGCGAGGAACACGGGGGCAGAGCTAGGGGCTGGGAGGAGGAAGGAAGATGAGGATGAGGATGAGGATGAGGATGCCGATGATGATGATGATGATGATGATGATGATGATGATGTTGATGATGATGATGAGGAGGAGGAGGAGGAGGAGGAGGAGGAGGACCAGAAAGAACCCAAGATGTATCAGCGATGCTGCTATATACTATTCCGTTCCGTACCCCCTCATAAGTCCATGCATGTCCCCGACGCACCCCGACAGTCACGACTGAACTCCGTAGCACTCGAGGCTGAGGTGTTAATGAAAATCGAGTACAACTCTCCGATTCGCAAGAACTTTTGGTCGACCCCTCTAGGGAGGGGATTATTGCGCGCGTCGGCCATGGAGGACGCTGGAGCACAGGGCTCCCAGGCGTGTGCCACATCCTGCTCCTACTCCTCCTCCTCCTCCTCCTCCTCCTCCTCCTCCTCAGTCTCCTCCTCCTCCTCAGTCTCCTCCTCGTCCTCCTCCTCCTCCTCCTCCTGCTCATCCTTTTGTTGATCCCTAGGCGGCTGCCACGCTCGCGGATGCCACTCACTCGGACACGGCCGAGCAGCCACGGGTGCAGACGATTGACAGTGGCAGCGAAGGTGACGACCGACCACTGGTCGACCAAGCAGGCCTGCAGGGAGGCGGCGGCGGCGGCGCGCCCGAGGCGCCAGCGGCCGAGGCGCCAGCGGCCGAGCGCGCCGCGGACGCGGCCGAGAGCGGCGGCGGCGCGGCCGAGGCGCCCGCGGCCGAGGCGCCCGCGGCCGAGGCGCCCGCGGCCGTCAGTGGCGCCGCCGCGGCCGAGACGATTGCGAGCTATGTTGACACCCCCACGGTGCCAGCGGAGACCAACGAGGCGGAGGCGCTCGCCCGTGTGCTGACGCAGGCCGACGACCCGAACGCTTCAACGCTGCAGTACATGGCCCCGTTCACGCCGCCCGCCAAGGTCGGCATTGGCAGCGCCGCGCAGTGGGCAGACGAACTGGAGAGCTTGATCGACTCGGAGACGGACCTGGAGCGGCGCCTGGAGAAGAAGGTGGCAGGGTATGTCATCAGCTGAACTGCTGACGGACAACCGCGCAGCATCGCGAGTCAACGCCGATCAACGCCGCGGCGTTGATTGGCGTTGACGCGCGATGCTTCGCGAGTTCGCGGCAGTAAGCGATGGCGCGCCTTGCGAAGGCGGCCTTCATGGTCCAGAAGGAGCAGAGCCAGAACGCGCCCATCGGGCTCGGCACACAGTTCCTCGAGATGTTCAAGAACGATAAGACGTGGATGCACAACCCACACACTCCGAGCACAGCAGTCGGTGATGGTGCATCGGAGCTCGCAGATGACTTCGACATCGATGATGACGTGACGAACGACGGCATGTACTACAAGCACTGCAGGGACAACAACTTCGCCGTCCCGACTCGCGGGTCAAGCGGCAATCCACAGGGCGGCCGGTGGCAGAGGTACTTGGCGGCGAACCCTGCGAAGAAAGACGAGTACGCCAAGCTCAAGGGGAAGCTCGATTTGCAAGCTGACTATCGCAGGAAGTGGTGCAAAGAGCAGTACGAGAACTACATGAAGGAGAAGGTGCACACCAGGCGGCAGTCCAAGAAGGAGTACAGCGACGCTCGGTACTATACCGCCGAGAGGTGCGCCGAGGAGGACAAGAACTCGACGACGGCGGCGAACTATTGCCTGCGCTGCTTGGCCATGGGGTTCCCGTGGGTGAAGTGCTGCACCTGGAGGAAGGCGCTGCTCTTCCTGTACAAGACGGAGGGCATCCAGGAGGAGCAGATGGAGGCGTGGACCCTCACGGTCAAGTCGTGGACGACGAAGCTTAAGGACCGCGGCAGAGCAACGCTACGACTACGAAACACGATGACGAGTGGGGCCCCTGAGGCTCGCGGGACGTCTTTGGTGCTTCTTCCACTAGTGGTCTCGGGGTCATTGCGGGATTCCCCTCCGCATGGAGGAGCCGCGGCAACTTTGCCGATGCGGCTTGGACCTCGCGGCGTGTGGGGCGTGCGGCCAGGGCTGGGCGCAAGTGCAGGAGCCCCTTAGAATCAGAACATCATACGTCGTCGTCGTCGTCGTCGTCGTCGTCGTCGTCGTCGTCGTCGTCTGGCAAACAACAAGGGGGGAAGGGGATTGATCTTGAAGCACGCCACCCGCAGGACCAGAGCACGCCTGCCGCGGTACAGGGCACGGCTGTCGCCGCGACGATCGAGAAGGCTGCCGCCACGGGGGTCGCCGCGACGATCGAGAAGGCGGCCGCCAAGGGTGTCCCCAAGCGCAAGGCAGAGCAGATGGAGGTACAGGTGGTCGCCAGGCCCAAGGCGAAGGGCAAGGCGACGGCAGCGCCCAAGCGCAAGGCAGAGGAGATGGCGACAGGTGAGGATGCAGCTGAGGAGGACGCCGAGGGCGAGGATGACAAGGACGAGGAGGAGGGCGACTGTGACGAGACGCCCGAGGACGAGGATGGTGAGGAGGCGGATGAGCAACCACTCGTCAAGAAGCGTCCAGCGGCCAGGGCCTCGCCAGAGGCGCTCACGATGAACAAGGCCAAGGCGATCAAGATGGACTACGGTTTGGCGATGGCGGCGGCGAAGACGCTGAAGCACCAGGTTGAGAACTCGGAATCAGGCTCGATTTGGAACTACTTCAACAACCCGCACTTCCTGGCCCCGCTGCAGAAGTCGGTCGACGACTTGGAGATCTGCCTGCGCAACAATGGCACCTACGAGACATACATCAGCGGCGACCTGGCGGTGCTCCGCCAGACGGTATCCAAGGATGCCATGGCCCAAGTGGTTGAGGAGAGCCAGGACGTCAAGAAGAACAAGGATGAGATCAAGGCCATGAAGGATACTGCGTCGGCGAATGCAGTCAAGCTCTTCGACGACGACCTCAACAAGTTCGTGCAGGCAGTGACCCCTCTCATCCAGAATGTCCAGAACGAGACCAGGATGCTGAACGCCCAGAAGGCCACGCGTCTGGAGCAGCAGCGGAAGGCATCGGCAGCAGCAGCATCGTCATCGAAGAAGAGCCGCACTGGTGCTTCGTGAACGACCAGCTGGCGCTGCGGATCCTCCGAACAGCCATGCAGATGGGTGCCACTACGACTTCTGTCGCAATGGGCAGGTGCACGAGATGCGTAAATGCACCATCACACCTCGCTTAGCTCAAACAATCCTCCGATTATCCTCCTCCGCTCCTTCTCCTCATCCTCCTCTTGCTTCTCGTCCTCTTCCTCGCCATCCTCTCCCTAGCACCTATCCTCCACCACTGTTGCATCCGTTAGCCCAGGTGCGACATCATCGTGACGGCGGTGCATGGCGGGGGCGAGCCCGCAGTGCCAAGTGCATGGGGGGGTCCGAAACCACGCACTCCTTCTCCTCGCCTCCTCCTCCTCCTCCTCCTCCTCCTCCTCTTCCTCCTCCCCCTCGTCCTCGAGAGCCCCTGACCTCCTCGTCCTCCTCCTCCTCCTCCTCCTCCTCCTCCTTCTCCCCCTCGTCATCCTCCTCCTCCGCGTCCCGTCCAAAAACGATGGTCCACATTCCCCGCGGGGGGGGTAATCATTGGCGTGAGGAGAGACTAACAGTGTAGGCGTGTTGGCACCCGAAATTGCGGTTGGCACCCCAAGTGTGGAGGCTTCGAACAGGTGGCACCCCAAGTTTTGAGGCTTCGGAAAGGTGGCACCCCAAATTTTGGGTAGAATCGGGGTGGGGGCCAAAGTTTGACGGTTCGAAGCAGCAGATCGGGATATTCTCCGGTCCGGTGTACAAATTTCCGAAAATCTGGGGCCCCACTCGGATCAACGCCCAGCGTTGATCAGCGATGATCGGGAAACGTTGACCGAGGCGAAACCATATATATATATATATATACAAAAACACGAGGTTCCAAGGATCAGCGTTGATCCGCGTTGAGCGTTGATCAGCGATGATCCTTCCAGGCGTCGGTGGGCACCAGGTGATTCTGGAAAGTTGGGGGTCCGTGAGTTGTTTTCTGGTGTCTTCCCTGGGGCCGCCCATGAAATGCAGTTTCGGCACGTTCGCAGCCCACGTTGGGCGTATTTTGTGGGGGTCAACGTCAGAACCCCTGATGTGGAGCCCAGGTCGTGGAGATCGCCATCTCGCGGCTGGCTCCAGAGGCCTCGAGCAGGGGTGCGCGCTGGCCCTGACACTGATGGCAGATCTGTTCTGGCGCGTCGCGCCAGGAGCTCGTAGCAGTTGGCAATTGCGTGAAGACGCATTTGAAGATTGGCAGGCGACCGCCACGGGTCGTGGCAGGGGTTGATTGGGGGAGGAGGATGATGAAGGAGACGTGGAGGGATGCGTTGAGGGCACGGGGAGGAGGATGATGATGTAGGGAGAGGTGGAGGAGGAAGAGGAGGAATAAGAGGAGGAGGAGGAGGATGAGGAGGAGGAGGAGGAGGATACAGAGAAGAACGGTTGCCTGCTCTGCCATCGTTTTTTTTCCTAGCTGCTTTTGTGCTAGCCACGTTTTCAATCCTTGCAAGCTCGTGGCTCGCGGCCAGACCAGCAACGCTGAGGATGTGACCTCTCCCCAACCTCTTGTTCGTACGTTGACAAGCTGGTGCGGTGACGAGAGAGTGGTGCGACGCTTACGTGATGATCGATCGCGCCGTCGTCGGTGTTACATATGGTCGATCGGTTCATCGGTCCTTCTCATTGCACGTCGCTCTCCGTATGTTTTTTTCATCGCTGGTGCTAGGGCTCGAGCGCGTGTGGCTCGCGCAGCCCGCCTTCCGTTCGCCGCTGGTCTGGCCGCGATGCAGCCCGCCACGCAATCACGCAAATATAAGAGAAAACGGTGGTCATACGTGGATGTTGAATCATTTGTCCCATCGTACGAACGGGAAGATTTTAATAATCAGGTGACCGAAATGCGGGTCGCGGGTGCAAAACTTTTGGAACACCTACAATGCGTGTATGCGTGTGGGAAGCTGAGTGCTCAAGATTTTGCAGTGGCCTGCCACTGGGCCGAGTGTGCTGGGTGTTTGGGCGCTGACTTCTCTGCATTTGCATTAGAGCCAGGGCATCAGTCTGGCAAGTACCAACAGAAGTTAGATCGAGCGTTTCCAGACAGCAATCTGTACACAATCGTCAACGTTCCCAGGACCCACCCCCGAAAATCTCTGGAGACGACGCTTGCGCTGAAAGTATCTCTCGTGTTTGAAAGCTTGGCGGACGAGATCCGTCACTCGCCTGGCATGCTGGAACGTGTAGTTCCTTCAGAGTGGCCTACAGCTTTTGCCGAGCACGCCATCACACGGCAATGTGCCGACGCTGGCGTGCCACCGCCGCTGCCCATCGCGATTTACACGGACGGGGTGAGGTATCAAAGTCCTACGTCTAGTACTACGGACTCTATGTTGGGTGTATGGCTGACTAATATGGTGACAAACAAAAGACATCTGATTGCAACATGGAGATATGGTCTAAGCTGTCGATGTGGATGTAAGGGGTGGCACTCGACATGGATTATATTACGTTATCTACGGTGGTGTCTGGAGGTCATGGCGGAAGGGCGTCGGCCGTCGACAGATGTGTGGGGACGTAAATGGGACGGTGATCACATCATGTCACACATGCACACCACATACGGGGATAATCTGGGTTTCAGGGCTGCTCTAGTTTGGCTGAAAGGGGACCTAAGCGATATGAATAAAACACATGGGTTGCCAGCTGTGTAGTCGAAAAATAACCCCTGTCCGTTTTGCGATGCCAGCGACGTAGATTTGCATTCTCATTATGGTGATGCGACTTGCGGCCATTGGCCGTGGGATCTCGTTGCCGAGGACTCGTGCGACGAGTTCCGTGCCAGTTCTTCGCATGAGGTGGACGTTCCAGACCAACAAACCAAGCTAGCGATCATCAGATCAATAAAATATTTGAAAGCATCTGGGCAATATGGGCCAACACTGACAAACAACGTTTCGTTGGATGGAGGCCGCGTCAACCTTTTAAAAGGGGATGTGTTAGAATGCTCCGACGACATAAGGAACCCGCAGGACTTGCATACGGTACAGCCCCCCGTGAAGATGATATTTTGGAGATTGACAAAAGATGAGGATGGGACTCGGACGGGCCCCGCAGTCCACCCGAACCCTATTTTTTGTAAAGAGCTCGGCACATCCCCCTCTAAGACAATTGCAGTCGACATCATGCACACGCTGTGCTATGGTATTATCATGCGCATATGTTCTGCAATATTGTGGCGCATCGTGTTCCAAAACTCGTGGGGGATCACTGGGAGCAAGCTCGCACGCATGGAAGGCGCAGTGAAACGACTGCGCATGCAGATGTTTCGGTGGCAGGTAGATGAAGGCGTGAAGCCAGACGAGCGGATCGGCGATCTGACTATATCTGTTTTGGGGGGTGAACCAGACGACGGCGACTTTGTCGATGGCGTGCACGCTGGGGGGACGATGAAATTTAAAGCACACGAAACACTTGTGATGTGTCGGTTTGCAGTGTTCATAATCGACCAATACCGTGACATTCCAGATTGGGCAAAGTTGAAGGGGTGTGGGTATCGTCTCTTGGAGTGGTACGATTCGTTGAAACAATTACCGTTCAACGTTCCAGGTGTTCACCTGCCCAAGCTACACACACTGATGTACGAGGCGCTAATATTAGCGGATGAGGCGCGCCTGCATCACGTTCCGAAGTTCCATTTCGCTGGCCGTTTAGTTCAGAGGAGTCTGGTGGCGTCGAGGGGAATGAATTCGTCGTTGTCGTAGCCGTTATTGTGGTCGTGGTCGTTGTCGTGGTCGTGGTCGTGGTCGTCGTCGTCATCGTCGTCATCGTCGTCATCGTCGTCGTCGTCGTCGTCGTCGAGTCTCACACCCACTTCCCCTATCCAACCACGCCCAGAGCCCCCCGCCCGCTGTTAATGCAGAGCATCGCCGCTCGGCGCTGTGGCGTTGACGGTCGGTGATCGGCATTGCTCGACATACAGTCTCCCACCCTCCCCACCACTGGGGGTTTGCCCACCCTCATCCCCCATCCCCCCGCCCCCCCTCCAAGTGTTGGTCGCTCCAGGATCCAATGGCACGGCAATCCCACCAAATATGCCGTGTGGGTAGACGAGGCGCTCAATTTACAGTTTCGATCATGCGCCGAGCGAGCTCACCCACTCAAGTTCGAGACCCGAATTTACAAAATGTTCAGGATCATAGCACATCTTGGCATAGACGAGCGCATCCATGCCCCAATATACAATTGACCCACCTACTCTACATGCCGCTCGAACTGATGATGCCTTCATGGATGCCAAGAGCTGCTGGTGACCTGTGCGAGGGTATCGGGCTGGACCGCGAGGCTTCCACGAAGCCCCACGCAGTCGAGGCACACAAGCTGGTTGAGTTGATAGCGACACAGGCTCCCTCCCACCCTCTATCTCTCGCTCTCTCTCCCCCTCTCCCTCGTTCTCTCCCTCTCCCACCCCTCTCACCCTGCCACCCCTCTCGCTCGCCCGTCCCTCTCTCTCTCTCTCTCTCTCTCTCTCTCTCTCTCTCTCTCTCTCTCTCTCTCTCTCTCTCTCGGGCCACTCTCGTCCGCGCCCCGTCCACTCGCTCGCGAAGGTTATCGTGCTCTGGCCGAGCGACGCGGTTCCCAGGCAGTTTTCTTTGTTCCTGTTGTTCGCTGGCGAGGGGAGGGCAGCCGACCTGATCGGCGATGACGGGCACAACACTGCAACGTTCGAGAAAACAGACGACCCCAGTGAGGACATTACCACTGTGCTTGGATGTATTTATGCTACCTACTGTGTGTGGAATCTCTCGCCTAAGGGGACAATGTGGGCATCTCCTGAGTGCAAAACTTGGCTCTCGTATTTGAGTAGGCACACGTTTCAGCGCATGTTGGGTGGCTGGGGGATCCTGGGCAACTGCGCCAACGCCCAATCAGTAGATGCCAATTTCACGTCTGTGATCGTTGCGTGGCTTGTGACGTTATGTATATATCGCGACGTTTATTTTGCCGTCGAGCAACCAGTGTGCTCCCTCATGTACCAGGCGCCGTGGGTGCGCCATGCCATCATCATGGGGGGAGGGTATCGTTTCACCACTTCGCTAGCGTCGTTTGGGGCCTCAAGCGCGTGCAAGATGTTAGAGATATACACGTCTTTGCCACGTGACCTCGTGGCCGATCATTTGGTTAGACGGGGTACGCGCAGGCGCGAGACTCAAACTGTTGACCAGCTGACAAGGGAGACCCCTTGCAGTACTCAGGGTAAGACTTGGGCCACTGGAGTCCGTGGAAACCTTGCGAGGTCTCAGGCGTATCCCGAGGAATTCGCGAAAGCGATTGCAACAGTGGCCAGGCTGTCGCTAGCTTGAGGTTGACGGGGACTGTTTTTGTGTGCAGTTGCTTTAGATTGCACGAGCACGCGTCGACTACATAGGGGGGATCTGGTATTCGAGACGAATATGGCAGTTAGTTTATTTTTCGGGTGGGGAGGTGAGATACACAGCGACGTGCATTCTTTTAAAGGCAGGCGCTGATGCAATGAGACTGGTCGGCCACTGCACTTTCTCTGCATCAGTTGACTCCCAGATCTCGCTCTGCAAGTTTGGGCTCGACTCGCGTTGATGCGATGTCTCAGGTCAACGCGGATCATCGCCGATCAACGCCGTGGCGTTGATCGGCGTTGATCGGCATTGCTCGGTATTGCGTTGCAGCTCAGGACCTGGGATTCACCCGATGAGTGTGCTTCGAAGCGAGACCGATCTGCGCTCAGGCTTCTCGTCGTTCTCGTCATCGTCATTATCGCCACCATCGTCATCATCATCATCACCATCGTCATCGCCATCGTCATTATCCCAATGGTAATCGTGCCATCGTCACCATCATTAATATCGTCATCGTCATCATCACCGTCAAGTTTGGCATCGCCGTCAGACTCGAGAACATCTGAAAATCCTTGACGGCCCCCGAACGCACGAAACGCAGTACAATGAACGGCGACGACATGGGCCTGGGCCGTAATACGTACCCGTCGAATACATTGAAAAATTGGTTTCGATCACCAGCGCTGACGGGCCCGATAACGAGAGTAAGCCAACGACCGATGAGCCACGTGCCAATGACCGACTCGAGAACGCCAACCTTCTCGCAACGATAACAAACGCAACCATTGACCGTCTGAAAAGTGAGCTAGGACCGTCTGCGCAAGGAGCGGTGCAGCAACCATGCGTTCAGGGTGGCCTGGTTAAGCCAATGCGATCCGCGTGTGTGAGGAGGGGCGATGGGGGTAGAGTGCGAGCATATATATATATATATATATACGAGGAAGTCCTTGCTTGACCTTCATCACCACCACCACCCCTCACCCGCCTAGACCGCGTTTGCCTAACTGCCGTGCACCTGCCTCGCAGATTTGTTGCAGCTTGGCGTGTTTCAGTCGGACGTGCTAGCCAGCACCCGATGACACAATGCAGGATCCAAAGCACTGGTGGATTCGAGTGCGCCCATGCGTTTCTGTCCCGACTCTGATGGCGATGCGCTTGGTGCTCGCGCGTTTCACTGTTCTCAGCCCGTTCTGTCACGGCTGTCCAGGGGATTGCCCCCCAAGAGCGGAGGTAAGTTCCCGCATGTCTGATTTTGCGGGGGGCGCGGTGCGAGTGGGGACTGCCCGGCGTTGCGCCGTTAGTGACCCTCGCACCGTTGCTCCCCGCATGTCTGCTTTTGTTCCTGCGCCCAGGCTAGACCTGGTCTCCGCACGCCTTGTCAGTCAGTCAGTCCTCCCCTTCCTCCTTCTACTTGAACCTCCAAGGGGTCGCCCCCTGCCCTGCCCCAGGAAATCGCTCTGACCAGGTCGGGAGCTTTGAGCGGGGTAGGACGGCAATCCTGAAATCCATATCGATATGTAGGGCTCCGCCCTCTCCGCCTACCAGCACAGCATATAGACGACCGACACGTGGACTCGAAATGTAGGGCTTCGCCCCCTCCGCCCCCCGCGATGACGACCGAGCCACGACATCTCCGAGAGCCGATAGGGCCAGCTTGAAAAGTAGGGCTTCGCCCCCTCCGCCCCCCTGCGCGGGGGGATCGCCCCCGTGCCCTGTCCGAGGAAAACGCCCTGTAAAGCTCCGCCTTCTCCGCCTCCCCGCATAGACGACCGACGCGTGGACTCGAAATGTAGGGCTTCGCCCCCTCCGCCCCCCGCGATGACGACCGAGCCACGACATCTCCGAGAGCCGATAGGGCCAGCTTGAAAAGTAGGGCTTCGCCCCCTCCGCCCCCCTGCGCGGGGGGGTCGCCCCCGTGCCCTGTCCGAGGAAAACGCCCTGTAAAGCTCCGCCTTCTCCGCCTCCCCGCATAGACGACCGACGCGTGGACTCGAAATGTAGGGCTTCGCCCCCTCCGCCCCCCGCGAAGACGACCGAGCCACGACAACCCCGAGAGCTGATATGGCCAGCTTGAAATGTAGGGCTTCGCCCCCTCCGCCTCCCTGCGTGGGGGGATCACCCCCGTGCCTTGTCCGAAGAAAGCGCTCTGTAAGGCTCCGTCCGCCCTCTCCGCTTCCCCGCATAGACGAAGGGCTTCGCCCCCTCCGCCCCCCGCGAGGACGACCGAGCCACGACTACTCCGAGAGGGCCAGCTTGAAACGTAGGGCTTCGCCCCCTCCGCCCCCCTGCGTGGGGGGGTCGCCCCCATGCCCTGTCCGAGGAAAGCGCTCTGTAAGGCTCCGCCCTCTCCGCCTCCCCGCATAGACGACCGACGCGTGGACTCGAAATGTAGGGCTTCGCCCCCTCCGCCCCCCGCGAGGACGACCGAGCCACGACAACTCCGAGAGCCGATAGGGCCAGCTTGAAAAGTAGGGCTTCGCCCCCTCCGCCCCCCTGCGCGGGGGGATCGCCCCCATGCCCTGTCCGAGGAAAGCGCTTTGCAAGGCTCCGCCTTCTCCGCCTTCCCGCGTAGATGACCGACGCGTGGACTCGAAATGTAGGGCTTCGCCCCCTCCGCCCCCCGCGAGGACGACCGAACCGCGGCAACTCCGAAAACCGATCTGGCAATGGCCACCTTGAAAGGCAGGGCTTCGCCCCCTTCCACCCCCCTGCATGGGCGACCGACACCTATGAACACAAATGTGCCATGTAGGGTTGTGTCCAATGATGCCTCGTAGCGTGTGAAGGGTGTGCCGAATTGGGCCTGCATACATGCACGCATGTACATACGTACGTACCGTAATATCAACAGATGCGTGTACATGCATACGTAAATACAACATATGCATAATTATACACATAATCATATACACATATACGTGATATATATATATATATATACACATATATGTATATACACATATAAATATGTGTATATATATACATATATATATATATGTATACATAAAAGCACATGTGCACACACATATATGTATATATGTGATCATATACATATGTGTATGCGTATGTGTATACGTGCTTTACGAATGCATGTGACAACAAACACCTAACATCTGATCCAAGCTAGAAAAACAGATCCACACCATGTTTTTTGATCCAAGCCATAAAATCTGATCCACATGAGTTGTGGTGCTGAATTCTGATCCAAGCTACAAAATCTGATCCTGGGACATGGATCGCCCAGGCTGATCCTACGGACCCCTGGGTAACTGGCCACTAACCGGCCCCTCGCCTACCACGCACCTCCCTTCTCACACTGTCTCTGCGTCGCAATCCTGGGCCTCCTCTCTCCCCTCTCCCCCCTTCCCCCTCTCTCTCTCTCTCTCCTCAGGCTGGTCCGCTGGTGTTCCTCCCCGCTCCTCTCTCCCTTCCCCCCCCCTCCCTCCTCCGCGCTGTAGCCTCCTCATCGTTGTCATTGTCATTGTCATTGTCATCCTGTCATCCTCATCGTTCCTCCTCCTCGCCACCTCCCTCCCCTTCTCTCCCTTGAAGCATCCCTCTCTTCTCCCTCCCGACTTCTCCTCCTCCCCCTCCTCTGCCTCTCCTCTCCCTGTTCGCCCCTCGCCTCCCCCGCCCGAGCGCGGCCATTGTCCTGCCGCCCTGCCCTGTCGCCGTAGCCCCTCGCCTCGGGTCTTTCAGCCCAGCCTCTCATTTATCGTTGCGCGTTCTCTGTGATCCCAGCGATCCTCGAGCCACCCCGCTCCGCCCCCCATGTTGGACCTGGCGCCCTGACCTTATCCTGGCCGTTCGCCCTTCTCCTCGCGCTCGCCACTCTGCACCTCGAGTGAACCTCTGATGCTGCCCTTCAGGGGCTGAGTTAAGAAATGAATGTGGCCCGTGGCGTTGTCCTTGGCATCGCCAGTGCCACTGAGGTTCGTTACCCCGCCCCATGCCAACCTCCGCCCCAAGCCCGCGCAGAACAGGCCCAAGAGCCAGAGGGCTTAGGGCCCGTCGGACACCAGCCGGCAGTGCTTCTTCACTGGCGGCAAGTTCCCTGACCTTCCAGAGTGCAAAAACATAGCACCCGAGGCCATGATACAACACTTAGATGGGGTGGGCCCCGGCCATTGGACCGTGGACCGTGGACCTTAGTAGACAATGGCACTGCTTAGAACCTCGATTACTTCGACTAGAATTCAGAATTTGAATTTGGATTAATCGGATTGAGGTTCAGGTGTTGTTTTTTTCAGCCATCCTGGAAGGTCAGGGTCGCAAGCATGCCCGCTAGTAAGGCCAAGTGGCCTCCGAGGCAGGAACGTTTCCTTGAGGATGTCACCGCTATGATGTTGTCTGGCCTCTCTTCCTGGACGCTTCCTGCCGACATTGCCGAACATCACTCGGACACGGGCATCGGCTATTTCAACATGTTTCGCAACCGTTATGGCGCGGTCGACATGGCCAGCATGTGCAGCGGCACCGACGTGTGCATCCTCGCGTTAGACGCTCTCATCATGGCGTCGAAGCGCTTGCACAAGCGCTTCGCCTTCAAGCATCTCTTCTCGGCCGAGAGCGACCGCAACAAGCAGCTGTTCATCAGGACCGTGCACCAGAACAAGGTTTGCGCTCGGCCGTCCAGACAGAAACTCGGAGATGGAGGGGCCTGGAGGGGGGGAGGAGTCGGAAGAGGAGGAGTCCAGGAGGAGGAGGAGGAGGAGGAGGAGGAGGAGGAGGAGAAGGAGAGAGCAGGGCGGAGGTTTGAGGAGGAGGCGGAGGAGGCGGTGGGAGGGAAGGATTGCGGAACGAATGCGGAGCGAGGAGGAGGAAAGAGTAGAGGAAGGCAGCGAGGGCGAGGGGTCTGAGGAGGGGGGCGGCGGGGGAACGAAGGGGGCCAAGGGGGGATGAGGGGGGAGGAGTCTCCTCGTCTCCTCTCATCTTTCCCTACTTGTTTCCCCTTGGCTGGGCGCCCAGCCTTCTCCTTGCAGTAGTCTCGCCGCCTCGCGTCGCTGCGGAGCTCCGCCTGAGGGCGGGGGCGAAGCGGGGGAGGAGCCAGGCTCCTCTTCCTCAATTTCCTTATCTTGCCCATCCTTGTCCCAGCCCCCTCGGCCACTGGCCCCGGGTCCCTGGCCATTCTCAGATTCTCCCTACTCCCCCGGCCCTCCTCCCCCCTCCCCTCACTCTTCCTGCTTCTGCTTCTCATGCCGCTGCCGCTGCCGCAGCCGATGCCGCGTGCCCCCCCCCTCCCCCCCTGAAGGCTCCGATCGTTTTCAAAGACATGAACGAGCTGTGGAGGGGCCAGGCGGAGTGCGCGTTCACGGGTGAGCGATTGGTTCCACATGTGAGATTTTTGGTGGCTGGCATCCCTTGCACAACAGTGTCTGGGCTCAATGCCTACAGTGGGACCAGTGAAAACAGGAGTGCGATTCAGGATAAGGTTGGCGCCACGGGTTCGTGCTTCGACGGGTTCAAGAAGTACATCGTCGATGCGAAGCCCACCTACATCATGATCGAGAACGTCGTGGGCTTGGCCAACGGCGGGCAGCTGGGCGTGCTCCTCTCCGAGTTGAATGAGCTTGGCTACTGGACCGCGAAGCTCTTGACCGATCCCATCGACTTCGGCATGCTGCAGTCCCGGCCACGATATTACATCGTGGGGTTCCTCAAGGTCGCCGTCCCCGCCTTCAGAAGCAATGAGCAGGCGCCCCGGGCCCCTGGTCACCTGGTCGTAGCGGTCGGAGGAGGGCCAGCAGGAGTATGAGGACGAGAGGATGAGTCATGATGAGGAGAAGGGAGGAGAAGAGGGATAGAAGGATCCAATATTCAGGGTAACTTCCAAGAGAGGGAGGAAGAGGAGCAAGAGGAGCATATTCCCTCTCATTGCCCCTCACCCCTCACCTACCTACTCTCCCCTCCGTCTCTCTCTTAATCCCAGCCTCTTCGACGCCCTTCATTTTCCTCTCCTCTTCCACCCACCCACCTTTTCCTATTTCCCCCCCACGGCCACCCCCTTTGTCTCAACTTGTCTCTCTTTCGGATCTCGGATCTCTCTTTCAGAGCTCCTGCCCCTGCTCGCTCGATGCCGTCGATGCCTAGGCCGCCTAGGCCCATCCCAGCATCCGCACCCCCGCCCATCCCATTCTCCTCCCGTCTCCTCGTCCTCATGCCCTACCTCTCCCCCTCTCAGGTGCAGGCAGTGTGGGAATCTGCTTACGCGGCCTGCTCGGAGAAGTTTCAGCAGGTGGAGACGTTGCCGCTGAGCTTTTTCCTCGTGCCAGACTCCCACGAGAGCCTCGTGCAGTACTTGGCGAAATGCCAGGGCATCCCTATGAACGCAGCCCAGGCTAACCACCAGAAGGCTTTCTCCGACGGGCCTCCGAAGCGGGGCGCTTCGCTGTCGCCCACTCAGTCGCAGCCGCAACTCAAGAAGAAGAGGGGACAGAAGTGGGTCGACGATCATTCCGATTATTGGACGGCCAGCCATGCCCTCGCCAACGCCTGCGTCAGCGTCGATGATGTCGGCCCCAGTCCTGGGCAGGTGCTCCTCAGCTCAGCCGAAGCGAAGGAGCGGTTCCCTGGCCTCAAGGTGCTCACCTTGCGTGAGATCGACCTCCTGATGAGTTTCCACGGCGTGAAGTACGTGCCGGAGCACCCTGGCCGTCTCTTGGAGATATCATTGAACATCAAGCGGTCGAGCCACGCCCCAGCATGCGCGACGCCGTTAGACGACGCCCACCGTTCGCACACTGGAACAGTCCTGCCTTCGGGCCGAAAGTTCCACACAGGTCTATGCAGGTTCCTTCTGGGCGCAGAGAAGATGAGGCTCCAGGGCATCTTCCTCGGGGACAAGATCGAGGCCCAGTTCGAAAACGTATTGTTGGGTTCTCTCGGAGGCAACGCTTTCAACGGGGTGGTGTTCAGCGCCGTCTTCCTCAGTTCCACGGTGGCCCTCGGCATCGGCTCCGAGAGAGCCGAGAGCGAGCACGACGCGTTCCCAGACTCCCTCGACTCCGGTTGGATGGACAGCGTGAGGGGCCAGGGCCCTGACCCGAGCCAAGCCGTTTGAAGGCAGCGGCATTGAGATAGCAGGCCGCCGCTGCCCCCGCGAAGCCCACTGCCGGAGGGCGAGGCTGCGGGGTTCGTCTTGCTTTCCCCGCCAGAGCAGTGCGAGCCCAGACAGCTTCTGACAATAGTTTAACCGTCGGACCAGGACCATCACTAATCAGTAGTGATCAGTTTTAGTTCCATAGTTCAAGCTGACTCTAGTCTATTGTCTATTGTCTGTTGTCTATTGTCACTATTGTCAATTGTTGATTCGGAGTGTAAAGTATGGTATTGAATTGAATAGTATATTCGGGATTCGGAATTCGTGATCAGTGATCAGTGACAGTGACCAGTGGCAGTGATCTGTGACACTGATCAGTGACCAGTGATCAGTGTCAGATCAGTCAGTGATTAGATCAGTGCTCGTGATCCGATTAGCGACGGCCCGACGGCGACTATGATTTCAGATCAGAGTGACCAGAGTGATCAGTGATCAGTGCTGTGATCAGTGATCTGATCACAGGTGATCGGTGGTGATCAGTATCAGTGACAGTGATCGTGATAGTGATCAGTGGGAGTCGGGAGTAATCTGTAGTGATCTGTGATGTGATCAGTGATCAGTGATCAGTGATCAGTGATATGATATGTTAGTTAGTGGCCAGACCAGTGATCAGTGATTTAGTGATTCGTGATTCGGATTCGTGAACGATCAGTGCTCAGTGCTCAGTGATGTGATTTGCTTCAGTGGTGTGATGTGAGATGTGCTGTGGTTTGTGATTTGATGTGAGATGTGACGCACGGTACGTGATCAGTCTCAGAGCAGGGGTGATGATGTGTTATGATATGATATGACATGATACGCTTCAAAGTATGAGGATATTGTAATAAACTATGGAAATATAGGTAATATATACATTATATACAAGACAATATATATTATATAATGTATAATACTAGAGCATTGACTGGACTAATGACTAGAGGAATTAATAAGCTATGGGTAAGTTAACAGTTATCAGTTACCAGGTAATATAATAGTGGTCGGGCTCGTATTAATTTTCGCCTAGGCTAGAATAAAAGTCATATGTTAGACATACTGTAGTTTTTGATGTATATCATATAAACCGTATACCGTATACCGTATACCGTATACCCGTATCTGTATACTTGTAGCATTGTATATTTATAGTAATATTAAGTTATAGACCATGGACCATAGTATAGTCTATAGTATATTACCAACTATAATTTAATGCATTTAAATTATTGGGACATATCAGATCATATCATTATGCATGCTGCATGCTGCATGATGCTAGATTACCAACCATATCAGTTGATGATCAGACCGGTGATTAACTTATTTTAGTTGACCGTAGCCCGTAGCCGCAGCCTAACGGATGCGGCGCCGGTTATTAAGTTCTGGTCCAGGCTGGTGTCACTTAGTCTGGCGGGCCTCTTGGTCCCTTCGACCCTCCCCTCTCCTCCTATTCCTGGTTGTTTCGCGGGTCCTGGGGGCCTCTTGGTCTTTTTCCTCTCCTCCTCTTCCTGGTTGCTTCGCGGGTCCTGGGGCCCTCCTGGTCCCTGTCCTCATCCTCTGATCGGTGATTAACTGGTAGCCCTGCAGCCTAACGGATCCCTGGTCCCTGGTGCTTAGTCTGGCGGGCCTCTTGGTCCCTTCGACCCTCCCCTCTCCTCCTATTCCTGGTTGTTTCGCGGGTCCTGGGGGCCTCTTGGTCTTTTTCCTCTCCTCCTCTTCCTGGTTGCTTCGCGGGTCCTGGGGCCCTCCTGGTCCCTTTCCTCTCCTCCTCTTCCTGGTGCTGGTTCCCTTCCCGCATCCTCTCCTTTTCATCAGCCGCCGTCCACCGCCTTCGCCCCGCCTTCCTCTGTCCTCGGAGGATTCATCGCCCTGCCCCTCCTCGTCCTCCCCCGCAGCGTCCGCGCAGAAGCTGGCGCGCGCGCCTGCCAGCGCAGCAGCAGGCGCCCCCTCGGCGACGCCGACCGCGCCGAGGTTACCTGGGCGGGCGCAGCTCTGTGCACGATGTTGCCCAAGGGTCCGGGCACGAAAATATTGGACACGAACGAGGAGTGAGCGAGGTGGGCGCACAGGTTTGGCAATTTTCGGCATCTGGGGGTCCTTGCCTGGCCTGTCCCGAGGGCCGTCATAAAAAATGCTCGGTGCCCCGCATTGCTATGCTACCGATGTGCAGTGCATTATGCTGTGTGCACGCTGCATGCGGCGATGCAGCATGCAGATGAGGTCCAGTCGAATTGAGACAAAGGCAAAGAGGTAGTTGGGCCTTCTGGGGGTGAGGCGAGGTGGGGGTCGAGCAAGTGAGTGACCTGAGTCGCGAGGTCTGGACATGGGCGGCATTTGCCGCGGCACTGCATCGTCGTTGCCTCGCATACCCCACGGCCCCCTGCCGAACAGGACCATCCCCCTGCGGTCCCAGCGACTGCCCGAAATCCTAGCTTAGCCAATGGGCCAACCGGCGATGATCGGTGCGATTGATGATTCGATTCGGTCGGCGATTCGGCCGATGCTGCGAGCTGCGACCATGTCTACCACACTTGCCGGAAAATGCCGCTGATGCTGATATGCTGCCAATTGCCGCCCACCCCCTCCAACCCCTCTCCCTTCTTCTCCCCCTCCTGGCCTCGACCTCCGCGCCATCCTCTCCCCGGCTCGTTGCCTTGGCGCCGACTCAGAGTCATATTGCCGGGGGTGGGGGAATCGCTGAATCGCCTTGCCTGGGGCCGCGCCGAGTCGAGAGCTCTGGGCCGCAGGGCTCCTTGTAACACCCAGCGTTCTGCCGATGCCAGACAGCTCCGACTCCTTCCCTCCTCTCCTCCTCCGCCCCCTTTGCGACCCCGATCCGAACTCGGATCGGGGTGCTCAGCCGTTTTTGGCAGAAATTTCAAGGAGGACATTCGCCAAGCGCCCCTGCCAGACCAGAATTTGGCGCGGCGGGTGCGCCAGAGGGCGGATGGCGCCTCAGCAGGGGAACGGCGTCGGCAAGAAGGGGGCGGTCGCGGGGCCTTCCAAGGGTGCTGGGATGGCGGGGGGGCCCCTTGTGACCAGCTTCATGAAGCAGCAGCAGCAGCAGCAGCAGAAGCCTCCGATGGCGGCGGTGGCGCAGCAGCCGAACCCTAGCAGCGGCACCCCCGAGTCCGCGGATGAGCAGAGGCTCAGGTTGAGGGATGAGGAGGTCGAGAAGATCTCGGACGAGCTGTTCGCAGACAACATCGATGGCTCCAAGGCCGCGGAGGTCGCCGACAGCGTGGCCCGCAGCGTGGCCAAGAGTGGCGACAAGGCCATTCTTGCCTGCTTGCTGCCGTTCATCTTCTTCCCCACCCCGGCCCACCCCCTTTCTCCACGTTTACGTTAGGCCGCCCGTTGGGCGAACGTGCGCCGCTGACTTGGAGCGTGTCACGGGCCACCCCTCCTCCTCCTCCTCCTCCTCCTCCTCCTTCCTCCTCCTCCTCCTCCTCCTCCGCCTCCTCGTCCTGCCTCCTCCTACTCCTTCTCCTCCTCCTCCTCCTCCTCCTCCTCCTCCTCCTCCTCCTCCTCGCCCCCCCCCCTCCCCCCCCTTCCCACACCCGCCCATCGCCCGGGCCCATCCCGGCTGTCTCGCGCCCCCCAGGGCCCCCCCCTCCCACTTCGAAGGCAGCGGCTGGCGCGACCTCGCCCATGGACGCCCACCCAGCGTTGCCCGCGGAGACTTTCATGCACGAGCAGGCCTTGGCGCAGGAGGCCGTCAGCGTCAGCTCCCTCCTGCCTGTCGTTCCTTCCCTCCCCGCGGTCCTCCTCCTCCCCCCCCCCCCTCCTCCTTTCTCCTCCTCCTTCTCCTTCTCCTCCTCCTCCTCCCCTCCCCCCTCCTCCTCCTCCTCCTCCTCCTCTCCTCCTCCTCCTCCTCCTCCTCCCCTCCTCCTCCTCCCCCCCTCCTCCTCCTCCTCCCGCCACTCTCCTTCTTGCCCTGGGCCATCCTTCTCGCAGCTTCCTCCTGCTGGCTCCTCATCGGACTCATCCTGACACTATCACTGATATCAATGATCTCACTCACTGATCTGATTTATCATAGAATCATATATCATAATAATCATATAATCTGAGTCATCTGAGTATATGATATATGATATATGATTTGTAGAATCATATATCATGCTGCATGCTGCAGCTGCATACTGCATACTAGATCTGAGGATATTTGATACATAACATTGCTGGTCTTTGACCTCATCCTCCTCCTCCCAGCTTCCTCCTCCTCCCTCTCCTCGATCTCACCCTCATGCCATGTCTCTGCCTTCGGATCATGTGCAGCCTTGCTGCGACTGAGATGCGAGATGCGAGCCTCTGGAGACAATAAGTAAATCCTGCCTCATCTTCTTCCGTTTCCTTCTCCCTTCTCCTTCTCCTCCTCGCTTCGCCCGCCGTCGCCCACCCGCCTTTTTCCTTCTGCTTCCCGCTTCTCCTCGTCGCCCTTGCCGCAATTGCCGCTTTCCCAGCCCAGCCCAGGCGTTATCGACGCCGCCCAGGCCGGCGCCGGCCATCGAGGTGCCGCCGTCGCCGCAGCGCCAGCTCGCCGAGCCGCCGGCCTCCCCGACCCCGAGCTTCGACCAGGAGCTCGAGGTTGCCAAGGCCAGGGCGGCCAGGGCGGATCGCCAGGGGCCTCGCCCTGGTCATGCTGCGCCTCCGTCGCGAGCGCCGTCTGCCCCAAGTACGCCAATGGGGGTCGGGCCAGCCTGCAAGTTTTGCAGGCGCAAGCGCGGCCAGGTGAAGTGGAAGCGGGCGGACGGCAAGATCTGCCTCACTTGCGCGAACCTCGACCGGGTCTACTACAAGAAGAAGGGCATTACTCAGAAACAGTTGGAGACCACCATCAAGGAGGGAGGAGGGGCGACAATAAAATCGCCACTCCGATTGGGGCTCGGCCCGATGCGCGAAACGCAGTGGCCAGCAAAAGCCGCTGGCCAGCCTAGCTGAAGGCTACGATCGGCGTCGCCATCGGGCGGGCCCCCCCTTCCTTCCCCCCGCCCCCCTGCCGCCCGCCCGCCCATCCTCTCCGCCCCTCCCCGCCATCTGTCTCTCGTGCCTCTCGTGACACCCGCTCCGCGTCCTTCCAGGACTGTTCTGACGAGGCTCTTCGCTGGGATCGGGCATTCGAAGTCGCTGGGGTCCCCGCGGTCGAGCACCGCCGTCGCGATGTCGACGGCGATGGCCTTGGCGATGATACGCCGCAGCCTTGGCTTGGGGAGGCCGGTCATTCCTTGTCCTTTCCTAGCCCAGCACTCTACCTCCCCATCCCCCTGGTCCTCCCTCCTCCTCTCACGCTGGCCAGGCCCCCCCCCCTGTCTCCTGACCCGGGAGGCCCTCGAGAATCGTCGGCGGGCTGATGGCACAGAGGGCCCTGGTGGCCTTGATGATGATGATGGCGGTTCTGATGACCTGATCCTCCTCGAAGCTTGCGAGGAGTTGAAACGTGCAATTTTCGACGAGGCGAAGGTTCCAGAGGATTCGGCACGCGCTCTTCTTTCTTCTTCCCCTCCTCGCCCTTGCCCCCCCCCCGTGCCGCCGATGCTCGCCGGCGCGCGTCGTCGGGGCGGTCGGGGGGGCGGCGGGGTCGAGGGCGGGCGGGCGATGTCCCGATTGCGATCGAGACACGCTCCGATCCGAATTCCGAAAGGCGCCCCCTCCGCGCTCTAGCTCCGGGCGAACTTACGATTAGGCGGCAGGTGGCAAATGGGAAGGGGCCTGGAAGGGGGTAGGCGGCGGAGGAAGAGAAAATCTAGGAGGGGAGGAAGGGGGCGGAGGAAAAGGCTAGGGGCTAGGCCCAGGCTATGCGGATGCTGATGCGGATGCGGTTGCGCTATGAGTATGTGAGGTATGATCTATAGGTTTAAGTTATAGGCTATAGGCTATAGGCTATAGGCTATAGGTTGTAGGCTATATAATATTTAGGCTAACAGGCTAAGAGCTGTCTTTAGGCTATAGGCTATATGTTATAGGTTATAGAGGCTATAGCGGCTATAGCGGCTATAGGCTATAGGCTAGATGGTAATGTTAGGTTGTGATGGCTATGGTTACACTAGTTAAGGTACACGTTATAACATATATCATATAGCCATATAGCCTATAGCCTATATATCTAAATGATATAGGATATAGGCTATAGGCTATATAGGCTATATAGGCTATATGGGGCTATGGGGCTATAGGCTATAGGCTATAGGCTATAGGCTATAGGCTAGGCTAGGCTATATGATATGATGGCTATCGGCTGTGTAGGCTAGGCTATAGGCTATGGCTATAGGCTATAGGCTATAGGCTATTAGGCTTTAGGCTATAGACTAGGATATAGGCTATAGGCTATAGGCTATAATCGGATAATAGGTAGGCTATAGGCTATAGGCTATAGGGTTAGTATAGGCTATGCCGCTATGCCATGCCGCTGCTTACCTATGCCTTGGGCCAAGGGCCAATGGCTGCCAATGGCCATTAGGCCGTGGGCTATTCATACCGCATGCGTTTCAGTGCCGCCGATGCCGTTGCCGCTGCTGCCCAATTGCCAATTATTGCCAATTAGCTGCCGCCGCTGCCGCTGCCCAGACTCAATGTCAATGTTCAATGCCGCCAACGCCGCAATCAATGCTTGCTCCGAGCTCCCCACCAGACTCTG
This sequence comes from Prorocentrum cordatum, assembly GCA_963575745.1. Taxonomy (NCBI): domain Eukaryota; class Dinophyceae; order Prorocentrales; family Prorocentraceae; genus Prorocentrum; species Prorocentrum cordatum. The sequence continues at coordinate 238,780 of CAUYUJ010015171.1, forward strand.
ACCTGAAGAGAAGCGAAGGAGAAGGAGGGGGAGGATGGGGGGGAAAGGGAGGAGGATAGGGAGTGTGGGGGAGGGGTCTGACCTCCCAAACTCGATCAGCGTTGCTGCCTGGCGAGATCCCCGCCAATGACTAGCTAGACTATCGTTGGCTGGCTCAGATTAGGGCACTCGAGACTCAGGTGGCCCGAGGAACGACCACCCCTTTTGCCGAGGAGGATGGCGCGCGGGGGGGGGGAAGGAGCCCAGGGCGAGGTGGAGGAAGAGGCCCCGGGCCCAGGATAGAGGGCAGTGAGGGTGAGGAGGAGGGGTTTGGAGGCGCGGCCTCACAAGTAGATCAGGGGAGGGGGGGGGGGGTGGCCGGGCCGGGCTGCCTGAGCTGCTTGCAAACGACCCGCCACCCCAAGGACGATAAGGAGTACCACGATCACATGACCCGCGTGACCAACTGGGAGAAGATGCACCCAGCGGAAGATGACGACGACGACCCCGAGCAGCGGGTTCCCGATGGCGATCCCACTCCGCCTGCCAAGAAGAAGCAGAAACGGGCCAGCCGCGGTTTCGACCCTGACATTCTGGACAAGGCCGTTGAGTTCGAGAGGGAGACTGAGTGCGGCATGATTGAGGAATGCGGTATCCTATGGCCGATCGCAATCTATGAGAAGAACTTGAAGGCGAGGCTCGGCCCGATCAAGCCAAGCCAGCTCGTGGAGGTCACCCACAACCACGTTCAGGTGCGCGGGGTCGTGCTTGAGCCCGACGAGTTCCCTCCCAAGATCGGCTGCATCAGGCTCGCGAACTCGAGCAAGGTGAGGGCGGTGCACCGGCAGCAGCTCTGCAACAAGGGCACGGAGGTCGAGAAGAATCAGGCCGAGTCCATGTACAAGGGACTTGCTGGCAAGATACACATCAAGTCGGGCGGCATCAATGTCGGAGGCACCAAGGGCGGCGACGGCGACGATGAAGACGAGCAGCAGCAGCCCATGAAGGCGTTGGTCAGCAGAAAGAAGCTCCAGAAAACCGACTCTGACGAGAGCGGCTCCTCGGACTTCCTGGACAGCATCTGCGGGAAGGCCCACGTGGCGCCGGCCGGCAAGAGGTCGAGTGAGGGGGGCTCCAGCTAGGAGGAGTCGGCTTGCAGGGGGGGGCGGGCGCGGGGGGGGCGCCGACGATCGCGCCGATTCCATCGCGGCCCGCTGCCCCTTCCCGGGACTCTCAGGAATCCTCCGGGCCCAGTCGGCCTCGCAGTCGGCGCCGGCGTCGCGTCGCCCGCGAGCGCCAGCTGGCGGGCGGGCCGACCTTGTTGCGCATGTTCGGCGCGAGAGACCCGCGCGGGCCTCGCGCTGTGCCCGCGCCCCAGGGCGACGGCCCAGGCCCTTGTAGCCTCCCGCGCTGACGCGATGGCCTCGCGCGCGGCGCAGGAGCGGGCGCCGCCGACCGTTCGGTTCGGTTCCGCGCACTTCTCATGCGAGAACGCAAAGCCCCCATGCTGCGCGCTTTTGCGCGCTGAGCAATGCGATGCAGTTGCGACGGCCGCGCGTTCAATTGGAAACCGCAACGCAAGTTTCCATTCCCGCGCGCGGGGCGGGGCATGAACTTACAGATGCGCCGACGGTCGAGAACTCGCGCGCGCGCGCCCGCGCCTGCCATGTTGGGCGCGCGCGCTGGGCCCGGAAATCTGCGGCTCGGCCGCCCGATGCGCCCCAGGAATCGCTCCGCCTCCCCCCCCGCCCCCCTCCCCTTCAAAACTCTTCCGCGCTCCTGGAGAAACCGCGCCGCCGAGGCGGGGGCTCGGGCCGCGGCCCGATGGCCCCCGGGGCGCGGGGGAATCAAAGGAATCAGTGCGGAATCAGTACAGAATCAAAACAGAATCGGCACAGCTGCGACCCCTGATTCTAGCGGAATCAAAAGAATCAGCACGGAATCAGCACGGAATCAAAGGGGGAATCGGCGATAGGACCAGAATCGGCCAGAACGGGGAAGTAGGCCAGAATCGGTGCCAGAACCCATGGAGAGAGGCCTTTTTCCCGCGAGTTCAGCGCGGCGGGTCCGCGGCGCGGGCGCGCCGCGCGACTTCGCTGATTCAGCGAGGCGCGCAGTCGGCGTTCAGAGTGAACAGGTTGTTGTCAGGGCGATATCCTGGCGGCGCGCTGGCGCATTGCGCATTTGCGTATTCCTGGCGGGCTGTTTGAGGGCGACCCCGCAGCGCCGGCCGAATGGCCCGCAAATACCGCGCGGCCGATCGCGCGCCCCATGCGGTCACGTCGACCGCCGTGTGCCGCGACGGCCGCGCGCCCCGGGCCGCGCCATTGCCGCGTTGGATTGGGCGGCGCAGCGCCCGCCCTCCAAAAGTCGTTACATGCGCATCGCGCGCGTCGAGCCAGCAGCAATCGCTCCCAAAAGCAGCCTTGACAGGCGCCCCATGCCCGTTGTCGCCCGGTTCCGATCCAAATCATAGTTTCTTAGGATGCGCTTGCGCGAATGTGAGCGCGCGGGCAAGTAGCGCGCGCGCGCATGGCGCAGCCTGGGAAATTCAACATGGAGCCCCCCGGGGGCGCGGGGCGCCAGCGACGCCTCCGCCCGCCTCCCGCGCGCCCGACCCCCCCCGCAAGCCGACTCCTCCTAGCTCCAGCAACAAACCTCGCACTTCTTCGATGGGGCCGCCCCCCAAAATGATGCGTGCTGCAGCGGCGGGCATCGGAGGGGGCGACGGCGGCTGTGGCGCTGGCGCCGCCGCGGCCATTACCGTGCCGACTCGCGGCGCGACGGGGGCTGGCGCAGCTGCGTTCGCGAGGGCGGCAAAGGACAGGCAGACTGCGCAGAGCGAGCTCTTGAAGGCGAACCACTTGCTTGACTCGTTCAAGAACTCACAGATTGCAGCGACAATGAAGGTGAAGGATCTCACTAGCCAGCTCCAGAAGCTGGAGAAATGCCTCACTGCCGACAAGATTGCGTGCTACATGGAGGTGGGGAGCAACGTCGGCGGCTCCATGGACGTTATCCAGGCTTTGCAGGCAGTTGAGGGGATTATGGATTATGTAAGGGGAGCGGGGCGTGGGAGTAGAGAGAGAGAGAGAGAGAGAGACAGACAGACAGACAGACAGACAGACAGACAGGCAGAGAAAGCGAGAAAAAGAGAGAGAGAGAGAGAGAGAGAGAGAGTGAACGATATCGGCGATACGGCGATACGATACGGCGACGGCGATGCCGATCCGATGCCCGATGCGGCCGATACCGTAATGATACGAGGCGATACCGACTGATATGATACGATGCGCTACGCTACGCCGATACGCCGATACGCCGATACGCCGATGCCGATGCCACCGATACCCTATACTGCCGATACTCACTGATACTGACACTGATACCGATACCGATACCGATACCGATACCGCCGATACCCGCACCGTTACCCGTCACCCGTCACCTAAAAAGAGGGTCAGTGAGAGAGAGGGGGAGGGAGAGAGAGAGAGAGAGAGAGAGAGGGAGAGGGAGAGGGAGAGAGAGAGAGAGAGAGAGAGAGAGAGAGGCGGAAGGGTGACTAGGTTCGGATTTGTCTCTCTGCCCTTCCCCCGCTTCCCCCCCCTCCTCGCGCCCGCTTTCCCCTCCTCTTCCTTCTCTTGTTCTTCCTCCTCCTCGCCCTCTTCTTCTCCCTTCCCTCCACGTCCCATGTTGCCCAGGCCCATGTTTGTTCTCTCCGTCGCTTTCCTTTTCGGATTTTCGCCTCCGCTCCTCCTCGCCCCCCCCCCCTCTCCCTCTGGCGGGGCAGTCCTTGTCGGCGCGCCCCGGCGGCGGCCCGGACGTCCTGGGGCCCCGGCTGGCGGGCGAACGGGAGATGGGGAGGCGAGAGTCCATAGCAAACGACAGCAACTGCATCATCGCGCTATCGAGGACCAGCCGAAAGTCGTGCGTCACGAGCCGGACCAATGGAAATGGCACGCACCGAAACATCGCCACCTGTTGCGATTGGCGATTTTCCTGGCCAAGAATAACTTCGTAAACAGGGACATCAGGCGCAGGGTCAAGGTTCTCGGGCGCAAGGGGGGCACGGCGGGGCGGGGCGGGGGGGAAAGAGCGGGGGTCAGGGGGGAACAGGGCCAGCGGTCGGTGACCTGAAGTAGAGGAGAGGCGGCCCTCAAGACTCTTAGACTCTGACTTCTCTTACTTCAAGACTCTGACTCTTTCCTGACTCTGAACTCTTACCTCTTAACTCTTACCGCTTACCGTACCTCTTACCTCTTACGTCTCTTACCTCAAGACTCTTACCTCTACTCTTATCTCTTACTCGACTCTTACCGCACCTCACCTCTGACTGCTAGCCTAGCCTGAGCCTATCCTATTATCCTCCTCCGCCCCTCCTCCTCCTCCTCATCTTCCTCCTCTTCCGACTTCTCCCCTTCCAACCTTTTCTTCCCTCGTTCCACCTCGTCGCCTCCTCCTCGCCCGCCGCCGCCTCTAAACTCCGTCGGCCCCTGCCGCTTCCTCGGCCCCCCATTTTGCCCAGCCAATCCTTTCATCTTGGAGCCCTTAGTTCGCCCCGTTCCTTTGTCTCCTCGGCCACCCTCCCCCTGCGCCTCCTCCTTTTTCCTCCTCCTCCTCCTCCTTGGCCTCGAAGCCCTCCTTCCCCTTCCGCCCCCTTTCCCTCCCCCTCCTCCTTGTGCCCCTCTTCGGGCTCGTCTTCCGCGTCCTCCTCTCTCTCTCTCTATCTCTCCCGCCCTCCCTCCCTCCCCCTCCTCATCTTTGTTATCCTGTCTTTCCTGAATCCTGCCCGTTTTCCGCCGCCGCCCTCTCCGCCCCCCCCCCCAGGGCGCCAAGAAGAAGCTGCTCGCCATCGCCAGGCTGATCACCGTCTGGAAAGCCACAGCCGCCACAACCAGCCAGGTCAAGGCCGCGCCCACCGCTGGCGCGGACGCCGTCACTGGCGAAACGTTCGCCCCCGACGCCGTCGCCGTCACGCAGGGGCAGGCCAACGACCATCTGTCCGCCGCCATCTCCGAGGCGATCAATGCCGCCATAGCCGAGAAGGTGGACGTGCCGTTCTCGGTGCTGTGCGAGAAGGTTCTGCGGAAGGCGGATGAGGCCATGCATCAGGGCGACTACGTTACTTTGTGCCGCATCACCGATTCGACCGAGTCTGGCGCGGGCCCCGATGAGATCGGCATGCAGAATCTCCGGGTGCTGGCGAAGCTGGATGGCGCACAGATGGAGGCCAAGTGGAAGGAGGCCTGCGTCGCACTTCTTGGCATGGTGGTGATGGCGGTCGCCAAACACCTTTGGATGGTCAAGGTTGATGCTATTCCCGACGCGAGAACTGTCGATTTCTTCAAGGTGGCTGCGACTCACAAGTTCTGCGAGGCCGTCCCGAACATCACTGAACAGATCCAGGCCATCGCCAAAATCGTCGCCATGGATTGCAGCAGCAGCCCTAAGCTGACCGAGCTCAAGGAGGCGCGCAAGAAGGTCGAAGACTTGACTGGCATGTTCTACAAGCCCTTGAACATCTTGCCGGGCGGGGGGGCTATCTTGGAGAGGGTTGACGCTGCCATCTTGGGGGCGGGCAAGGACATTGCAGCAGTGGACGAACTCAATTCCATCACCGTTGCCCTCTCCAACAACCGCGTCGTCAAGGACGACCTGAAGAAGCCAGACGGCCTCTCGAGCGAAGGGCCCATCGGCATCTACCAGAGACAGTTCAGCGCCTTCTGCCTGCTGCTTGGGAAGGTCACGGCCTCTTTCAAGCTGGACCATGCCGCCAGGATCACCGAGGTGGAGAACATGTTCGCGGAGGCCCAGGTCATGCTGATCGAGATCTACGACGAGAGCTACGCCGCAGCGATGAGCGAGGCAGCAAGGGCCATCGCCGACAACTGGATTGCAGTGCCGGAGCGCGCCGTGAGTCTAGACGACGAGACAGTGGCCATCGCGCAGTACCGCTGTCACATTGACAAAATCCTCGCCGTCGTCAACGCTACGGACCCCGCCTCGCACCCTCTGACCAAGCTGGGCAATGGCATCGGCAGCGGCAGGGTAAACGAGACTCTGGACAAGAATCAGAAGAGGAAGGAGGTCCTCGAGATGTGGAAGTCGTTCGCGCCCGTGGCGATCAGGCCGCTGTCCTGCTCAATCGCCTGATCTCTGATCTTTTGTTTTTTCTCTCTCTCTCTCTCTCTCGCTCTCTCTCTCTCTCTCTATCTCTCTTTCTCGCGTTATGTTTCTCTCTCTCTCTCTCTGTCTCTCGCTCTCTCTCTCTCTCACTCTCTCTCTCTCTCTCTTTCTGTCTCTCTGGCCGCCGTCGTCGCCGCCCCCCCCCGTCCGCTACCTTCTGAGGGCGTCATGGGGTCATGGGGTCATGGGCCATGGGGTCATGGGGTCATGGGCCATGGGCCCTGGGCCAGAGGGCCATGCACCATGGGGCCATGGGCCATGGGGCCATGGGGCCACCATGGGCCATGGGCCAGGGCCATGGGCCCATGGGCCCATGGGCCATGGGCCATGGGCCATGGGATAGGCGAGGGTGGGGTCGACAAGGGGAGGCAAGGGGAGGGGCCCAGAGGAATCGCCGAATCGCAATGACGGGAGGAAGATGATGAGGACCAGGTGGAGGGGGAGGAGGAAGGAAGGAAGAGGGGGAACACCCGGGCTCGGCCCCCTCCCCCCCGCAGGCGGTGGGCGCTGCAGAACCCTGGGGGGGTGCGCAAATCCGCCGATGCCACGACCGACAAGATGCTGAACGGCGAGGAGGTCGCGAAGGTTCACAAAGCGTTCGACGCCATCGGTCCGACTCATACGCCATCGAGCTGGTCCTGGTTTTTCAACGGGGAGGAGGCAGTGCTGACCGTCTGGGAAACAACGCGGGCCATGGCCAGGGAGGCCATGGAATCTCAGGTCGACGCTAGCCTCCAGGACTTGGTTCGGACCCCCGCGGTCGGCTGTTTCATGCAGGACGTCCTCCTCTGCCCGAAGCTGAAGACCGTGCTGACGTCTAAATCGATGTCAAAAAAATCATGCGAGGAGCGCCCTGGGCCTGGGTGAGACGGGGATGTCTGCGTCGCTGCGTCGTTGTCTTCTCTCTGCCCCCGCCCTCGCCTCAATCTTCTCGTCCTGAGCTCCTGTTGCTGATTGCTGCTCCTCGTCGTCCTTCTGCACTCCGACTCCTGCTCCCCCTGCCCGCCCTCCTTGTCCCTCCTCCTCCTCCTCCTCCTCCTGTTTTTCCCTCCTCCTTTCTTCCCCCCCATCCTTTCTCCCTCCTCGCAGGTTCCTCCCAGGCTCCTCCCTCGACTCCTCCCTGCCCTCCTGCCTCGTCTCATTTCCCCTCCTCCGCATCCTCCTCCACGCCCTCCTCCCCGCCCTCCTCCCACCGCCCCCTCAGGACCGCAAGCACGTCAAGAGTGCGGCAGAAGCTGTCATCGGCACGAAGAATTTAGAGACGGCCCTGGCGAAGCACATGGGCTTGCACTCGGAGTACCACATGGCTCGCACCGAGGCGAAGCTCAAGATGACGGTCGAGGACGATGAGGGGACAAAGACCTTCTTGGATGCGCCTCGCCACCTCGTCCTGGTCTCCCCCATGATCGCGAGGATGATCAAGGACCTTATCGACGCGGTGGATCATCAGAGCGTCGATGGCAAGCCTGACGCCACCGTGTCAGAAAGCATTGAGAACTACCAGAAGAAGGAGGCGACTTCTCTGAGTAGCGCCATGGCGACCAAACAGCAAGTCGAGACTACATGGAGCACCCTCTTCCCGCCCGAACGGAACATAGAGTACGAGGAGCGCGCCGGCTACGCGGAGGCACTCAAGGTGGTGAGTCATGTGACCGAGGCTCTCTCTTCGTTGCGGAGTGGCTTGGTCGAGAAGGTGACTAAGTTGGGCATGGGCATTCTGAAGGAGATAGCGAAGCACGCCGACGACGTCGGGAACCTGATCAATAGTATTCCAGCAGAGGATGACGCGAAGCCGTGCGGGAAGGAGAAGCTGCTGACGGCGGTGACAGGGCAGAGTGGCGACAAGCTGTACACGCACTGGTGTGACTTCAAGAAGTCGCTCGCGGCCATCGACAAGCTGAACGCGAAGATTGCGCCTGACACGGAGCCGAGCTCGACGTTCACTGAGCTCTACCGCCAGTACGACGAGGTCAAGGATGCGGTGAAGACGCAGGTGGGGAACAGCGTTCTCATCCAGGCGACGCACCGCGCCTTGAACGAGGGCGAGACGCGGGAGAAGCTCATCAAAAAAGCTCAGGCCGCTTCGCCCTCTTCTCCGCCTCCTCTTCCTCCTCCTCCTCATCCTCCTCCTACTCCTGCTACTCCTCTCCGCCGCCGCCGCCGCGTTCGTTTGTGCCGTGGCGCCTCGTAGAACGTTTTTGTTGGTCTCTCTCTCTCTCTCTCTCTCTCCCTCTCTCTCTCTCTCTTTCTTGTTCTCTCGCTCTCCTCTCTCAGACTCTCGCTCTCAATCTCTACCTCGCTCTCTCTCGCTCGCTCGCTCTCTCTCTCTCTCTCTCTCCCTCCCTCCCTCCCTCCCTCCCTCCCTCCCTCCCTCCCTCCTTCCCTCCCTCCCTCCCTCCCTCTACTCGCTGGCGGCCGCGCGGGCCGCGCGGTCGTCGTCGTCGTCGCGGCCGCCGCCGCCGCGGCGCCGGCGCCATCTCCACCTTCGCCCGAAGACACGGGGGAGGAACAGGAGGGGGGCTGGAGGAGGATGGGAAGGAGTCCAAGGAGTTGCGGAGTAGCGGCACGGGCCGTGTCTTGGGCTAGAGCCCGGCGGCCAGGGGTAAGGTTGCGGTAAGGATAGGAGGGCGAGGGCGCAGCGGCAGGGGCGGGGACGGGGGGGAGAGGCCAAAGGAGGGGTGGGAGAAGAGGAGGACGACGGTGAGTGGGGGGGGGGGTTGAGGACGAGAAGGAGATGGTGGAGGCCACGGTGGAGGTGAGGCGTCGGCCAGCCAGGTGGCGGGGGGGAAGGGGTCCCGCGCCCGCAGGCCGGGGTCAGAAAGGAGCTGGCGGCGGACGAGCGGATCCAGAAGTTGGCGCGGGACACGCTGGCCTTCAAGGAGTAGGCGGCCTGCAGGCTGGCTGCAGCAGCCCGCGGCCCTCGGCCATCTCCCCCGGGGCCCCCTCATCGGCGAGCGAACAACACGCGCCGATACCCCGCCGTACACTACGATTACTACTACTACTACTACTACTACTACTACTACTACTACTACTACTACTACTACGACTACTACTACTACTACTACTGCTACTACTACTACTACTACTACTACTACTACTACTACTACTGAGTCATTACCGTACCGTATACCGTATACCGTATACCGTATACCGTATACCGTATACCGTATACCGTATACCCTATACCCGTGTACACCGTATAACCGTATACCCGTATACCGTATACCGTATACCGTATACCCCTATACACCGTATACCGTATACCGTACCCTGGACCCCGTATTTACACCATACCGTATACCGTATACGGTATACCATATACAATATGACGTATATTTATACCGTAAACCGTACACCGTACACCGTATATTCATAATTTATAACTTTATAACTATACACCGTTACCGTATACCCGTTACACAATTATAAAGCCGCGCAGCGTCCGCACAGCCTATGCCTAATATATCGTATTTCGTATGTCATATCGTATACCGTCTATACCGTATAATACAGTCTAAGACAGTATAATATCGTATATACCCGTATACCGTATATACCGTATGTATACCGTATACCGTATACCGTATACCCTACCGTATGCACCGTAAAATACCCGTATACACCCATGGCCCATGACCCATGGCCCATGGGAGGGTCGGTGGGAAGAGGATTGGCTATGGACGATATGGGCGCGGGTTGTCGGACCCTGGGGGAAGCTCCCGTTCGAATAGGGACCCCCATCCGACAGCGCGCACCCATAGCCCCCTCCGCCCCCCTATGGGTACGACGGTGTGGGCCTGGGGTATTAGTGGGGGAGTGTTGTTCGCTCGTCACTCATGTCGGGGAAACGTGAGACTCGGGTGCGCCAGAAATCGGTTTGGCCAGCGCTTTTTGACGAGCGCGCCCCAGATTTTGACGGTCCAATGTTCGTGGGATATCTGCGGCGAGGGATCGCGTCTTTATTCAGACTGGGTCTCGTCATTTTCACGGTGGCCCCGTCAGGCCAACCCGAGTCCCCCGAGCCCGAATCGCACGTCGCCCCGATCCCCGATCATGGCCCGTGGGCCAGGCGCGCTGGCCGACGCGAGGGGGGCCAGTGATTCGGGCCCAAGTGGGAGGGGGGGGGAGGGGAAGAAGGAGCAGGAGGGGGAAGGTTGAGAAGGAGGGGGCTACCCTCCTCCGTCCTCCTCTTCCTTCTGTTCTCTGCTCGCCGCTCTGTCCTCGCTCCCCCGTCCTCTTTTTTCTCGGCCCCTCCTCCCGCCTCCTACTTCGGACGCCAACCGCGTCAGTGGCCGTGCCGCCGTGCCGGGCCGGGCCCTTCCTGTCCTTCTATTGCGCCTCCTCCTCTTCCTCGCCCTCCTGCCCCTCCTCCTCCCACCCGCGCCCGTCTTCCCCCTCGCGCCCACTCGCTGATCCTCTCGCCCGTCCCGTCCTCCTCATCCCTCCGTTTCCTACCCGTCTGCTGCCTTCTCCTCCTCCTCTTCCCCCTCCTCCTTCTCCTCCTCGTCTCTCCTCCTGCTCATCCTCTTGCTCTGTCCTCCAGCCCTTCCAGCCCCCTTGCCCCTCCTCCTCCTCTTCCTCCTCCTCCTCCTCCTCATCATCATCATCATCATCATCATCACCATCCTCCTCCTCCTCCTCCTCATCATCATCATCATCATCATCATCGTCGTCGTCGTCGTCGTCATCATCAGCATCAGCATCAGCATCAGCATCATTATAATCATCATCCTCATCCTCCCCCTCCTCCCTCCCGTCCCCCTCCTCATCCAGTCCCCCTTCCTTCTCGCTCGGAATGCTTCGGCAGCAGTCTGGAGACCCGGCCCACCGCGGTGGGTCATGCGCGGCACGCGTCGGACTGTCGAGCTGGCGGCCAGCCGTGCTCGACGCGTCGAATGGATGAGGGGAAGGAGGACGAGGAGGACGAGGAGGAGGAGGAGGAGGAGGAAGAGGAGGGGAGAGAGGGGGAGGCGAGGAGGAGGAGGAAGAGGAGGAGGAGGAGGACGACGACGACGAGGAGGAGGAGGAAGAGGAGGAGGGAGGATGAGGATGAGGATGAGGAGGAGGAAGAGGAGGAAGAGGAGGAGGAGGAATAGGAGGAGGAGGAGGAGGAGGAGGACGAGGAGGAGGGGTTCTGCATGCTGCTGCATGCTGCATGTTGCACCGTTGCAACGCAACAGTTTGGGGACCGCCATCGCAAAAGCTCGGATCCTCCTCGTCCTCCTCGTCCTCCTCCAATTTCTCCTCCCGGCCGGCTCCTCCCCCTACCCGTGCCGGCGCCCTCTTGACCACTTCGAGCTGGTCGAGCAGGAACGCCCCGCGGCGTGCCTCCGCCTTGCCCCCGTGCCGGCGCCCTTTCGACCGCTTCAAGCTGGTCGAGCAGGAACGCCCAGCGGCGTGCCTCCGAGCGTGCCTTGCCGCCGCTGCCGCTGCCGCTGCCCTGCCGCTGCCCTGCCGCTGCCGAGGGTCGGGGTCGTCGGTGTCCGGCGGGGCTCGAAGCGCCGTGGCGGCGGCGGCGTCGGGGCGCGGCTGCAGGTCAAGCGTCGGGGTCGGCGTCGGGCGGGGCGTCGGGTAATTCGCCAGCTGCGTCGTGGGCGTCGGGCTGCGTCGGCGTTGGGTGGCGCGTGGCGCGTTGCTTCGGGCGGTTCGGGGTCGGCGTGGGCGTCGGGTTGCGTCGGGTTTATATATTATTATAAAAAGTCTGTACATGTAAAATCTATTATCAGTCATAGTCTTCTGTATGTGTCATAATATTAATAACACTATATATAATAATTATGTTATGTATACAAGATATTATATACACTTGTACGTGTGGTAAGTGCATGTGCGTGGCATGGTCCAAAGGGGGGAGTTGATGGGGGGCCAGGGGGATGGGGGGGGAACAAGGAGAGGGGCGGGGGGGGGGGGGACGAGGGGGGGAATCGAGGGAAGGCGACCAAAAAAAAGAGAGGACGAAGGAATGGGACGCCGAGGGTCCGCCTATGCCTGCTAGGTGGCGCTTAGTTGTCTTGCGTCGAGAATGTGAAGGCGAAAACCGGAAACCGTCCTGGCCAGATTTTCCGACAGGAGGCCCAGTTGTGGCGCAAAATAGTGAAAGAAACAGTGAACGAGGAAGATAGGGCCCGAAAGAGGACCGATAGTGCCGAGAAAGGAGGAGGAGGGGCGACGACGAGGAAGAATTGGAGCCCGAAGAAACGGTAGAGGGAACCAAACTACCGTATATAACGATGTGGGGTCCTAGATCTATTTGTAGAACCAGAGGACCCGTCCAAATACCTCCTTCCTAGTAATGAGTCAGTTCTAGAGGAGGTGCAAGCGGCGCATAGTAAGGTATATATATACTTATTTATTTGTTTATTCATGTGTATATTTATTTTATATATATATATATATATATATATCCCGGGGGACGAGGTCCCCCGGCCGAGCCCAAGGACCTCGGGGGCGCATGGGGGTGCAGGGCCCCCCGGGCCGCTCGGAAGGGTTCCCGTTCGGCTCCAGAGACCGCCAAGGCGGGCTCCAGCCCAGCCAAGACAGCCCGCGAGCGCTCCAACACGCGCCAGCATGGCTTCCAGACGAGCCCAGCGGCCACCAACACGCCCCAAGCGGCCTCCAAGACGCCTCCCAAGAGAGCCCAAGAGGCAAAACACGTTGTTTTTGTTCGTTGTGCTTTTCAATGTGTTTTGTCTTCTCGCTTTTCCTGCTTTCCGACGCTCCAAGACGGCCCAAGAGGCCCCCAAGAGAACCCCAGGACGGCCCAAGAGGCCCCTGAGCCGGCCCCAAGACGGCCCAAGAAACCCCCAAAGGCGTCCCGAGACGGCCCAAACGGCCCCCAGGACGGCCCAGGAGCCGCCCAAGACAGCTCCAGGAGGGCCCCGCCATGGCCTGAAGACTGCCTAAGCGAACCCAGCGGACCTCCAACACGCGCCAGCATGGCCTCCAAGCGAGGCCAGAAGCCACCAACACGCCCCAAGCGGCCTCCAAGAGGCCTCCCAAGGAGCCCCAAGAGGCCACAAACGTTGATTTGTCATTGTTTTTTTCGATTGTGTTTGCCTTCTCGCTTTTTCTGTTTTCCGACGCTGCCAGACGGCCCAAGAGGCACCCAAGACAGCCCCAGGACGGCCCCAGAGGCCCCTGAGCCGGCCCCAAGACGGCCCAAGAAACCCCCAAAGGCGTCCCAAGATGGCCCAAGTGAGCCCCAAGACAACCCAGGAGCCGCCCAAGACAGCCCCAGGAGGGCCCCGACATGGCCTGACGACTGCCTAAAAGGCCAGCGAGCCTCCAACACGCGCCAGCATGGCCTCCAGACGAGCCCACAGGCCACCAACACGCCCCAAGCGGCCTCCAAGAGGCCTCCCAAGAGAACCCCAAGAGGCCACAAACGCTGATTTGTCATTGGTTCTTTCGATGTTTTTCGCGTTCTTGTTTTTTTTGCTTTCCGACGCTCCAAGACGGCCCAAGAGGCCCCCAAAAGAGCCCCAGGACGGCCCAAGAGACCCTTAAGCCGGGCCCAAGACGGCCCAAGACGCCCCCAAAGGCGCGTCCCAAGACGGCCCAAGAGCGCCCCAGGACGGCGCAGGAGTCGCCCAAGACGGCCCCAGGAGGGCCCCGACATGGCCTCAAGATTGCCTAAGCGAGCCCAGCGGACCCCAAGAGGGCCCACGAGGCCGCAAGAAGCCCCCCGAGGCCACCCAAGCGCCCCCCAAAAGGCTCCCCGGAGGCTCCCAAGAGGCCCAACAACTCCTCCCAATACGCCCCAGAGACTTCCAGCATGCCTCCAAAAATTGACCCCGAGAGGGTCATGCGAGGCCCCAAGACAGCCCAATGATGGCCACGCGAGAGCCACACCATACATTATGATGATGAGGAGGCGTAAGTCATGGTGGCGAGGGATGCTGATGACAAGGATGGAAGGGGAGCGAAGGATGAGGAGGACTGGGGAGTGACTAGAGGTGAGGAAGGACGAGAACGAGGTGTAGGAAGAGAAGGAGCGGCAGATTGAAGAGAGCGGGGAGGACATGGAGGAGGTTCATGATGATGAGGAGGAGGAGGAGGACGAGGAGGAGAGGAGGACGGGGAGCAGTGACGTAACCAGCCCTTAACATTTACGCTCCCAAGAGCGAAGGGTGCCATGAGCCGTCTCGGGCAAGTTCCTTCAGCGCTCTTTCCGTTTCCGTGCACAACCATTGGCCCATCCATGGAGCCATGACGGGGCCCTGGTCAGCGCCGAGGCTGTTCCCGGAGCTTCCAACAAGGTCTCCGAGTTGCACTTCCGCGTCCTGCTCCACCGACCCCGTACCCCATATCGGCTGAAGACATGATGCTGCTGCCTCCGCAGTCACCAGTCAGTATTCTCCTGCTTACTTCTACGGCACTGCAGGCTGCCATCCATATCGCGGGTCGAGCCGCCGCCCCCTGCACCTCCGTATTCGTGGTCATGGCTCCAGCTGTTACTGAGAAGCCGCGACACACGTGTCATAACTATCCAATTTGCAGTGGACTCCGAGCTCAGATCCCAGTCGAAGGCACCAACAAACGAGAACGTCAAAGATTTTGCAAGCGGTGCCTTTCGGCAGATGCACGGCGTGCCCACCCCCAGTGCGAGGCTCCTGTAGCTCCACCCTTCCGACGGCCAAAAAAACATGTCACGCCTACTTTCTGCGCAACGCACTATTCCGACCCATGCCGCAATACCGCGCGCGAGTGGAACTTGTGTAGGAACGCCCGCGTCGGCTGCCGCCTTCTGGCAACCAACAAATCATCTGGCCCGCGCTTTCCGTGCTCTGAAGGCTTCCTGCCCTGTCGTTTCGCGGTGCTGGGGTGTCCTTCCCACGTCCGGCAAAAGGTCAAAAATGCATCGGGCCGGTTTCCGCAATGCGTTATCCATCGCAACAACCATTCTTTCTCCTACAACCCTGGTCGGCAATTCGCCTGCGCATCGCCTGGCTGCCAGGAGGAGCGGAGCGATGCAGCCCACAGCACTTGCGTCCCATACCAAGCCGGACGTCGACCGTGCACAGTGTGCTTCTCGCGCCGAGGAGCGCCCGGAACTCCAGATCTGTGCGCTCACTGTGGCGGAGCCAGCCCAGCCGCCAGCCCTTCTCTAGCCGCTCCAGCGCAGTCTTCGACGGCGCTTGCATCTACGCCCTCGCGATGTAGCACTCCGAAGTGCGGGGCGCCAGCGGTGCAAGAAAGCGCATCTCGAACGGGCGCGCAATGCCCCATGTGCATCGTCGGGGTCTTTCCTTGCGCTACGGCCACCTGCAACTTCCGCGCCCCTCGACAACACGGACAGCATTGCCTCGTCTGCCAACCGCCCGCCCTGCTCCACTTCTGCCGCACGCCCGCGTGTACGAACGTAGTCGAGTCGCCAGAGGACACTTTGTGTTGTCTTTGCACTTCGTCCTGTTTCCCATGCGCGACGCGTAGGTGCGACGGCCGTTCCACCCCTGGTTCAGCAGGCCTGTGTCGAACGTGTGGGCTGTCCACACCACAACCACTACCATCCCTCTCCAAACGATCCTACGAGCAAGCCGAACGCCCTTGAAGCTTGTCTGGGTGCAACGGTGTAGCTCCACGGAAGTCGTCCGAGGGCCTCTGCATCGCGTGCATTCGGAAAGGGAAGCCATGTAGCAATCGTGCCATTGGGTGCGCTTTTCGCGTGGGCCCTCTCGGCACCGTGGTGGAATGTAGGCACTGTTGCCTCGCGGGGCCCCCTTGCCAAGGGCCCGGAAAGGCCGGTTGCCGCGCCCCCGCCCGCCATGGCGTGCGACGCGCAGTGCCGTACAACAACGGCATGTGCGAACGTTGCTTTAAACCCACATGTTCCTTCCCACTGTGCGACAGAAAGTTGACGAAAGCAATGTACGCCACCCGATACTGCCCCGACCACGTCCGACATGCCGCGGTAGCCACCGCCGCCGCTGGGCCCCATCATCCTCCGACGTCGGGGTCTTCTGGTGTCACACACGCCCATCCACGTAGCGATCCGTTGCAAGCACTCCGCAAGCAGGTGGCGGCAGCCGTCCGCATGTATCTCCGAGCACGTGACTCGCCGAAATGTTCCGTGCCGTGGTGTCGCCTCAAGTCCACCCGCGTAGCACTTCCGAACTCGTCCAGCTGTCCGCCCGCCTGCGCAGCGCATCGGAACTGGTTCGCAGAACCCGTGCCTGGGACTTCTCTTGGCGTACGCACCGGCCACCGCGCCGGCTGGTGGTCGACAGACGAATGGTGCAGCAACCGCGTTCCGAAAGCGTCGCTCTCTCCGACCGGCCACTTTCAAGGAGCCTGCGCAACGTGCGGGGCTCTGTTTTTCTTCGCCGAACGCGCGCGTTGGCCAGCAGCACGCAGAAAAGGACTTCGGCGCGTGTTGCAGGTACGGAGCCCTGGCTGGCATCCCCCTACTGCCTCCCGCTCAGGCCGAAATGGCTCAGCTCCTTCGTCCGGGTCCTTCCCACGACCACTTCATGCAGCACACTCGGTCGTACAACTGCGCCCTTGGATTCGCATCCTTCAACAGCGAGAGCACTGTCGCCGCACGGAAGACCCGCACGGAAGACCCCCTGTCGGGCACCCGGGCACCAGGGCACCCGGGCACCCGGGCACTGCAGGCACCCCGGCACCGGGGCATCCGGGCATCCCCCGGGCACCCGGGAAGGAGGAGGGAGGATGAGGAGGAGGAGAAGGAGGAGGAGTGAACGTCGGGCAGGCGTCCAGCGCAATCCGAGCCGAGGGTAGAGCCAGAAGGAGTAGGAGGTGGAGGGGACCGGGAGGATCGTTTCGGCCGTTCGAAAAAGCACCTCATCCATGTCCTCCTCCTCCTCCTCCTCCTCCTCCTCCTGCTCGTTTTCTTCCCCCTCCCATCCATAATCAGACTATTCCTCCGCCGGCTCGGCTCGGCCCGGCCCGGCCCGGCTCGGCCAGCGGAGGAGGAGGAGGGAGGAGGAGTGGGAGGATGAAGACAGGACAGGGGGGGAGTAGGACGACGAGGAGGAGGAGGAGGAGGAGGAGGAGGAGGAGGAGGAGGAGGGGGAGAAAGAGCGAGGAGGCGGGGAGGGACATGGGCAAGGGGAGGCGGATGAGGACTAATTTCGTGGAGGAGCAGGCGTTCGCAACCGGCGCAGCATCCAGGCAGAAGAGGAGGAGGAGGAGGAGGAGGAGCAGGAGGAGGAAGAGCAGGAGGAGGAGGAGGAGGAGGAGGAGGAGGAGGAGGATGAAGAGGAGGAAGCGCAGGAGGAGGCCCGGTTCGCCTGAGACATCCTCAAAACTCTGGGTTCCGAGACGTCCTGACCTGAGTTGGTCAGACCACTTTCGCCTGAGACATCCTCGAAACTCTGACCTCGGAGGTGCCCTGCCCCACGGTGGTCCGGGCACTTTCGCTTGAGACACGCTCGCATTTCTGGGTTCCGAGACGCCCTGAGGTGAGGTGTTCACTCCGATCTCGCCTGAGACATCCTGCGATCTCTGACCTCGGAGGTGCCCTGCCCCATGGTGGTCCGGGCACGTTCGCCTGAGACATCCTCGCAACTCTGGGTTCCGAGATGCACTGAGCTCTGACCTCGGAGATACATTGCCCCAAGGTGGTCTGGCCACTTCCGCCTGAGACCCTCGCCACTCTGAGTTGCGAGATGCCCTGAGCAGGTGGTCTGGCCACTACCGCCTGAGGCATCCTCACAACTCTGACCTCTTGGGGCCTCCTGGGGGGCCTCTTGGGCACTCTTGGCCAGGGCCCAGAAACAAAACCAGGCCAGGGCCCAGAGACAAAATCCGAAACGCCCCAGAAACAAAACTTGAAACACAACTTGAACCAAAACCCTTGAAACAATTGTCCGGCTGTGGAGCCGCCTGTCGGGACACACCGCCCTATGCATGTGTGATGTTAACCCATGCGCGCCCCGTATGATTCACACATAGGTATCAGATTCAGCTAGGGGTGCATGGTTGTATATCTGTATATCCGAGACCACAGCACACGTATATCTATGAACATGTGTGACCTCATATCATACGTACATGTATATACATGCATGGTACAGCATCTTACGTGCGTGCATGTACATGCAGTGTGCCAATGCTTACGTATGTGTATGCATATGCATGGTATCACATCTACGTATGTGTATGCATATGCATGGTGTAACATGTCACGTATGTGTATGTATACGCATGGTAAAACATCGTACGTATTTATTCATATGACGGCGCACCAGGTCCGTGCGCCCGGGGCCGGCGCCGCTACCACAAATGTGGGCTCCGGGGCCCTCGGGGAGCCCCGGGGCCTCACAGAAGACCGCCAGAAGGCACCAAGGAGGCCCGAAAGGCTCCAGAACAGACCCGGGACGCCCGAAGGTCGCTCCCAGACGCCCAACATGGCCTCCAAGGCGGCTTCAGAAGCCCCCAAGACACCCCAAGCGACCCCCAATAGGGCCCCAAAGAGAGCCCCAAGGGGCCAAAGTAACCCCATTCCCTTCGTAAAACGTATATGTTTAACATATTGCTTGTTTTCGCTGTCGGTCCGGCCGAGGACGCGCCCCAGAGGGCCCCAATACAGCCCCAGAGAGCTCCAGGACGGCCCACGAAGGGCCCAAGACGACCGCAAATGTGGGCCCCGGGGCCCTCGGGGAGCCCCGGGGCCTCACAGAAGGCCGCCAGAAGGCGCCAAGGCGGCCCCAAAGAGGCTCCAGAACAGAACCGGGACGCCCGAAGGTAGCTCCCAGACGCCCAACATGGCCTCCAAGGTGGCTTCAGAAGCCCCCAAGACACCCCAAGCGACCCCCAATAGGGCCCCAAAGAGAGCCCCAAGGGGCCAAAATAACCCCATTCTTTTCGTAAAACGTATATGTTTAACATATTGCTTGTTTTCGCTGTCGGTCCGTGCTTGACGACCTCAGAAGCTCACGAGACCGCCCCAATACGGCCCAGGACGCGCTCCAGAGGGCCCCAATACAGCCCCAGAAAGCTCCAGGACGGCCCACGAAGGGCCCAAGACGGCCCAAGAGAGTCACAAAGACGGGCCAGAGAGGGCCCCAGAGGAGGAAAGCCACCATCGAATTCCAAGCTTTCGACCCCAAGTGGCTCCAGGAGGCGCCGAGAAGCCCCCAAGAAGCGCTCGGAAGGCTTTTTTGCTATGTTTTTTGCATTCTCGCTGTTTCGTGTTTCTGGCGCACCGCCCAAGAGGCTCCCAAAACCGCTCCAAGACGGCCCAAGAGGCTGCCAAAAGAACCCCAAGACGGCCCGAGAGAGCCCCGAGACGGCCCTAGAGCCGCCCAAGACAAGAAGGTCCCAAGAAGGTCCCAAAAGGGGCCCAAGAGAGGGAACGCGAACCGAAAAATCAAGCTCTCCGCCCCGAGATGCCCCCAAGAGGCCCCAAGATGCCCCCAGGAAGCCCCCAAGAGGCCCCAAGAGGCCCCCAAGAGGCCCGAGAGGCCCCCAAGAAACCCAAAAGAGGCTCCAAGAGGCCCCAAGACGGCACCCAAAAGGCTTCAAAACTCTAAGAGGCCCCCGAAGACGTGCCAAGAAGGTCCCATGACGACTTCAAGAAGGAGTCCAGGATGCTCCGAGGAGGCCCCAAGAGACCCCCAAGAGAGCCCAAGAGGTCTCCAAGAGGCCCCCAAGCGACCTCAAGCAGCATCCAGGAGGCCGGAAAGAGGCACACAAGAGCCCAGCGGTCCAGGAGGGGGCCGAACGAACATTTCCAGCCCTGGGCTCCCAGAAGCCCAACAGGAACCCCCACGTAACTCGCAAGACCCCACCCCCCGACGCCTCCCGAGACGCCCAAAAGGTTTCCCAGACAGCCCCAGATGCAACAACAAAAATGATACCGGAGAAAAAACCCAATCAGATTTTTGTTAGGGCTATAGGGCTATTGGGCTATAGGGCTATACGGCTATCGGGCTGTAGGGCTATCGGGCTATAGGGCTATAGGACTGTGACCTACAGGGCCATAGGGCTATTGGGATATAGAGCTATATGGGCTATGGGGCTATAGGGATATAAGGCTATTAGGGCTATAGGGATATAAGGCTATAGGGCTATACGGCTATAGGGCTACTGGGCTATTGGGCTATTGGGCACCCCCGGGCACCCGGGCACCCCCGGGCACCCGGGCACCCGGGCACCCTGGCCCGGCCACCGAAATCGGCCACCCGGTCACCCCCGGGCACTCGGGCACCCGGCCCCGGCCACCGAAATCGGCCGCTCACTTCACCTCAGCTTTATATCCGCTAGGACCCCTACAGAAGCAAGCTCTGATTGGGGAACTGCGTTTCCCAGACAGCCCCAGATGCAACCAAAAAACTACGATGCCCAGGGTTGCGTTTGGACAATCATTTCAAGACAAAGCCAGCCTTGGCCACGAAGAGCGCATCGGAGGCGGAAAGGAGGGTCGTCCGGTTGCAGACCAGACCGGGCCGCAACCAGGCCCGGGGGCCCGGGGGCCCGGGGGCCCAGGGGCCACGACCTCTACCACAAATGTGTGGCCCGGGGGCCCGGCCAGACCTTGAGGGGCCCAAAATCGCATCGGAGGGCGGTTCGATGAGCGTCACGGCGGCCCCAGCCAGCCGCCCACCACCATGAAGACGGCTTTGACGGATCGGATCACGGGACGTTTCCATCGGCCCCAGAGGCTTCGAAGACGCCTCGTAACCCGTGCAATTTGCCCCACGAGGGCCCCGAGAAGCAAAAATATATCCATTCCTTCCGTAAAACGTATATGTTTACCGTACTCGTGATTTTCGTCTTCGCGCCATCCTTGACGACCTCAGGGGTCCCTAAGATTGCCCCTACACGGCCCAAGAGGCCCCCCAGAGGGCGCCAAGACGGCCCAAGAGGGTCCCAGGCCGGTCCCAGAGGCACCCAAAACGGCCCCAACAGCTTCCCAGAGGGCTCCTAGAGGAGCACAAGATAGGGCAATCCAACTGGAATTGCCAGCCCCACGCCCCAAGAGGGCGCCCGAGACCCCCACGAGGCCCCAAGCAGCCAACACGAGGCCTCCAAGACGCCTCATAACCCGTGCAATTTGACCTCCCAGAGGGCCCCGAGAGGCAAAATTGGCCCCGTTCTCTTCGGAAAACGTACATGTCAACCGCATTCGTGTTTTTCGTCTTCGCACCGAGCTTGTCCCCAAGAGGCCCCCAAGCAGACCCCAAGGGGCTTCCAATGTATGTATTTATGTATGCATGTCTGTATGTATGGATGGATGGGTGGATGAACGGATGGATGGATTGATGGATGGATACGGATGGGGATGGATATGTATATGTATATGCATATGTATATGTATGTGTATATGTGTATGTGTATGTCTATGTCTATGTATATGCAAATGTATATGTGCATGCGTATGTACATGTATATGTAAATGTATATGCATTTGCATATGCGTGTTCATATGCATGTTTGTATATATATATATATAGACGAATATGTATATGTACATGTATATATACATGTATATGTACAAGTATATGTGTATGCACATGTTTATGCAAATGTATTTGTATAGGTATATGTATATACATGTGCATGTACATGTAATGCACGTGATTGTGTGTATATGTATGCAACATGTTGTGTATAGGTGCATATGTATATAGGCATATGCATTTGTATAGGTATGATTTCATGTTCAACTATAGATGTCTGCATATGCGTATGCATAAGTATATGTATACGTGTATGTATATGCATAGGTTTAGGTATGCATATGTGCATATGATTATGCTTATGTAGATGTGTATGTACACGTATATGTATCGTAGATGTATCTGCATGTGTATAGGTATTTGCACATGGACATGTTTATGTTT
Source organism: Prorocentrum cordatum (assembly GCA_963575745.1). Classification (NCBI taxonomy): domain Eukaryota; class Dinophyceae; order Prorocentrales; family Prorocentraceae; genus Prorocentrum; species Prorocentrum cordatum. The sequence goes on from CAUYUJ010015171.1 coordinate 260,757, forward strand.
TGTATACGTATACGTATATGTGTATGTAGATGTAGATGTATGTACATCTATATTTACATGTATGTCATACGTAGATGTAGATGTAGATGTAAATGTAAATGTAGATGTAGATGCTGATGTAGATGCATGTGGAGATGTATATGTATATGCAGACGTATATGTATATGTCGATGTGTATATATATATATATAAAAATAGAGAGAGAGAGAGAAAGAGAGAGAGAGATGTAGATATCCCCGTGCACGAGGCCCGGGCGACCGGGGCCGCGACCACGACAGGGCATGGGAGGACCAGGGTTCCCCAGACCGCTCCCAGAGCACCCCGGAGCGGCCCTGGAGCTCCCAGACTGTCCCAGAGAGCTCCCAGAAGCCCTCGGGGACTTCGACAAGCCCTTCCAAGACAGCCCAGATAGCCTTAACGTGGTCCAGGATGGGTTCGAGACCGCAAATACACAGCCCAAGAGGCCTCCAAGAGGCCTCAAGAGAGCTCCGAGAAGCATCCCGAGAGCCCGAAGAGGCTCAAATCCTTGATTTCCGTTGGTTTTTGAAATGTTTTTCGGTGTCTCGCGTTTTCGACCTCCCGGCGCTCTACGACAGCCGACGACGCCCCCAAACCGCCGAAAAGACCTCCAACAGAGCCCCAAGATTGCCCAAGGGAGCCCGAAAATTGCCTGGGACGAGCCTCAGACGGCCCAAGAGAGCCCGAGGACAGGCCCATGCTGGGCCCCACAGCGGGAGCGGGCCCTGATGGCCCGAACGTGGCCCCAGATGGGCCCAACACGGCCAATACACAGCCCAAGAGCCCTCCAAAATGTATGTATGTATGTATGTGCATGTATGTATGTATGTATGTATGTATGTATGTATGTATGTATGTATGTATGTATGTATGTATGTATCTATGTATATATGTATCTATGTATATATGTATATATGCATACATGTATACATGCATATATATATATATATATATATATATGTCTATGTATGTATGTATGCATGTATGTATGCATGTATATAAATATGAACATATATATATATGCACAACATTACACATATACACATATATACACATATATGTTGTGTTGGTTTATGTAAGCATAATGTATAGTATACATATATTTATACATATGTAAGTATGTATATACACACAACTATATATATGTATATATATATATGTATATATATATATATACGTATAATGGGTAGGGGGTCCCGGGCCCTCCGAAGTGCACGGATTTTTCGTCTGACCGTTTCGGGCCCAGCGGGGGGGCGCCAAAAAACGTCAAAAGGGGCCGAGAGACGTCCAAGAGGGCGCCTTGATGGCCCACGACCGGTCCGAGAGAGCCCAAGACCGCACAAGAGCGTTCCAAAATTGGTCCAACATGGCTTTGAAGACAGCCCAAGAGAGCTTCAAGATGGCCAAGATGCCCTCAAAAGTGCTCCCACGAGGCACTCAGGAGGCGAAGCAAGTAGGTTTCCTCAATGGTTTTTGAAGGTTGTTCGTGTTCTCGCTGTTTCGTGCTTCCAACGGTTCAAGACAGCCCATGAGGCCCCAGAAACCAGCTCAAGACGGCCCAAGAGGCACCCAAAGAGGGCGCCACGACGGCGCAATAGAGAGAGCCCCCAAGATGGCCCAAAAAGTGCCCCAAGGCGGCCCTAGAGGCGCCCAAGATCGCCTCAAGAGGGCCCCAAGAGGGGCTCAAGAGGGGGAACACGAACCGACAATTCGAGCCTTCCGCCCCAGTAGGCCTCCAGGAGGCCCCAAGAGGCCCCAAGAGAGCCCAAGAGGCCCCCTAGAGGCCTCCTAGAGGCTCCACGAGGCCCCACAGGAGCCCCCAAAGACGCCCCACGAGCATCCGTAGCCATTTTGGCTCAAGGTGGATCTGACTGCAGCGCGCAAGCGCTCATCATAGTTGCCCATCACCATGCGGACCCCGCGACCAGACCCCTGGGGCCCGAGGCTGCCCACTTTTCCCAAACTCCCCCCTCCCCCCGCGGTGCCCACTGTGTCCCTCGGGGTCCTTCGGGGGGCTTTCGGAGGGCCCGAAGGCGCTCCCCAGACGGTCCAGGAGGCTTCCGAGACGGTCCAAGAGTTCGTCAAGACGCCCATGATGGCTTCAAGACGGCCCGAGAGGCCCCCCAAGCGCTTGAAGAGGGCTTCAAGAGGACACTTATGAGGGCCGCAAGGAACACACATCGCCCTAATTCCTTTGGGAAGCGTCTATTTGGGCATATGCGCTTTGTATTAATAGCGTCCACGACGGCCTCAGAGAACCCCAAGAGCGCCGCAAGACATCCCAACAAGGCCTCCAACACGGTCCAAGAAGCTCCCAGGATCGCCCCAAAACGTCCCACAGAGCCCTCCAAGACGACCTCCGTAGGCGCCTGTGGATCCCAGAGCGCTCTGAGACAGTCCAAGAGGCCCACAAGACACCTCACTCTGCACCCCTCCCCGCTCCTCCCAGATTCCTCCCCATCCCTCCCCGCTCCAGGCAAGCGTGCGCGAGGCGGTTGTATCTCTGGCCGCGAGATCCTGCCAGTGTATACCTACATGTACGACCACCCTTCGGGTGATAAAGAGGTTGTGCGTGTGGTGGTGGGGGTGAGGAAGGGGAACCAACTGGAGCTACAACATTGCATTGCATCGCACAGCAGAGCATAGCATAGCATCGCATAGCATCGCACAACACAGCATAGACGAGCACCGCGTAGCATAGCATAGCATAACATAGCATCGCATAGCATGCCATAGCATCGCATCGCATCGCGTCGCATATACCAGCATATCATCGCATGGCACAGTATGGCGTAGCATAGCATAGCATAGCATCGCATCGCACAGCATAGTATCGCATCGCATCACACCGCATAGCTTAGCCTCGCATTGATAACATAGCGTACTATGCGGGCCGAACCGTACAATGGCCGAAAGTCCGTCCAAACGGCGCTCTCGCCTCGGCGCGGGCAGCACACCGCCAGCGTCACCTGCACGCCGTGGCCAGCTTAAGTTTAAGAGCGAATCGTGAGGATGTCTCAGCAGAAACCGGCTTTCTTGGTTCAGATGGGCGGGCTGGACGACATGGGCGAATCAAACGCACGTTCGGGCCTGCGGCGGCCGCCCGGGACGGTCAGGGCACCCACAAGGCGCGCGCTCGCCGTCGACGGCGGGGCGCGGCTGCGGGAGAGCAGCCCGAGGCGAGGAGGCCCTCCCCCCACGAGCGATGCCCTGGCAGATTGGGCCAGTTTGATTGCCGCCAGTTTCCGTCGAACGCGTGCGGATCAAGGGTGCGACGGTGATAACGGATCATTGTGCAGGCAGTTGCACGTCTCGTGGAATATGTTGCGGCGTTTATTTCCGTGTTTTGCGTCGTGAATTCTTGTTATCCGTGTCGCGCCTCCGTCTACTCACTCCCTCCTCCTCCTCCTCCCTCCTTTTCCATATCACGATCAGAATTATCGCGATGTGACAGGCCTCGCACTTGGGCAACACAAGGGGGTGCCGCCAGGGGATAATTAGGACACTTACCGGTTCGTGCCCAGATTGTGGGGATGTCTCCAGCGGTTCGCTTGTTTCACGGATGTAGGCGCGTCTTTTTCAGGGCCGCGTGGTGTTCGCGATGTCGCAACAAACGTTGCTGGGCGCCACAATGGGGAGCGACCACGGGGTGGGACATTGGCCCACTTGCGGTCAGCATTCGGGGATATCTCACGCGAGACGTTGGCTTTTTGAGGTGGATGTGCTTTTTTTCAGGGCCGCCACGAAGGAAGCGAATACTCGGATCAGTCCTGGCAGTCGCCGCGGTATTGGGAAGACCGTCGGATCGATTATTTCGTTGTCGATTTTTTTTGGCGCGTACCGTTCAAACCTTCAGGGTGGCCCAGTGTTGGCAAATTTTGCGCAGTGGTTGCACGACGAAGGTGGGCGCACCATAGTACCCTTCACGACAGCCCATCGTTGTAAAGATTTTCGTCGCGGTTGTAAGACGAGCGCGGGCACGGTGATCGCGCGCATTTGGGTGTTCACATTAGTTATGGCGCTCGCATGTGGTTCGCTGGACGTAAAATTTGCAAAGATCTTGGACGTGACAAATCTGTGATGAGCCTTGGCTAGGTCGTGTGCGGGCCTTCACTGGGTTCTGGGTAGGCCATGTATCAGCTCTTGAAAGGCCGCCAGGTAAGCCTGAGGCAGGCATTGAATAGGCCGTCGGGCTGACCTTGGACAGGCCTGGGGGTTCGTGGGCAGGCATTGGGCAGGATCCGAGGGGAGCGGTGCTCTGGCGCCGCCTGGACCGCAGAAAAGAGACCCACCTTCTGCAGGCCCACGGCAACCTGTTTTATTTTTTTGTATATTCGTTTTTTGGCTGTAACACAATCAAAGACAACCCCAGAGGTCTCCAAAAACGCCCACAGACTGCCCAAGAGGTTCTCAAGAGTGCCCCTAGACGGCCCAAGAGGGCCCCAAGGTGGACCAAGAAACCCCGACGACGGCCCAAGAGGGCCCCAGGATGGAGAGGTAATACGAGTTGCTATTTGGAGCCCTCTGCCCAAAAATGACCCCCGAGGCCGCTTATAGATGCCCAACAGGGCAAGCCGAAAGAGGCCCCTGGGAGGCCCAAAAGAAAACACAAAGAGGCCCCCAATAGACCCCTGGAGGACTCCAGGAAGCCTCCAGGAGAAAAGAGGCCCCCAACCGGGCTCCGAGAGACTTCGAAAGAGACCCAGGCCCCAAGATGCCCCAACATGGTTGGTATGCTATCACAGCGTGAGGAGACAACACGAAAACGGTCCGGGCACGTCCCAGCAGGACCCGAGACGGCTCAAGAGAGTTCCTGCTTCTTCCATATATTCCTCTTCCTATATTTTTATAAGCCCGGGCGGGGGGAAAACCCGTCCCCCGCCCCAAAAAAAACCGGACTCCCGGGATCTGGGGCTTTGGGACCCTCCGGACGGGCCTCGAAGCGACCCCCCGGGCCTCGCAGGGCGTTTTGCCAAGCCTTCCCAGCACACCTAGGGCGATCAGGGGGGTCATCGGAGACGTCCCAAAGACCCCCAAGACAGCACAAGAGCGCTTGAAGAGTGACCGACGTGACCTCAAGATGGCCCAAGAGGCCTCCAGGACGGCCCCAAAGAGGCCTCCAAGAGCACTCCCAAGAAGGCCCCAAGAGGCACAACTCATTGATTTTCTTTTGTTTTTTGGTGAATTTTGGGGTTCTCCTCTTTTCGGCTTCCCGACGCTCCAAGACGGCGGTCTTCTGGGCGTCCGAAGCCGCCTGGGAGGCTCCAAAATCGGCCCACAACAATCCGAAAGGGCTTCCAGGCAGTCCAAGAGAGCCCCAAAACGGCACAACACGGGTCCAAGATGGCCCTCAGAGAGCCCCGTGGCGGCCCAAGATGGCCCCAAGACACCCTCCGAAGCATTCCAAATCGTGACCCGGTCGTTCAGGGAGACCGCGGTTGGAGGCAGGGTGGCCCGAGGAAGCCACCAGAGGCCCCCAGAATACGCCCAGGAGGCCTCCAGAAGGCTTTAAGAAAGCCTGGAACAATTTTTGTGAGGCTCCCAGAGGCTCTCCAAGGAGGAGCCTCCGCAAAAAAGAGCTGAGGAGGATGGGGAGAATTCGCAGGGTATGGCGAAATTGAGGAAAAAGAAGCATCGAGGAAGGATAAATAATGACATGATTATAGCGGCGATGCCGGAAAAGGCAACAAGGAGTTATCGCTAAATTGTCGGTTTGACCTTCCTGCTATTCCGCCTGCACACCAAACTTCAAGGACCAAGGTGCATGGCGCGAAGCGCCACTGCAGTCTTGTATATATGTATATATATAAATATGTATATGCCTCCTGTCTCTGTCCTTCCTCGTCCCTCTCGCACGTGCTCCGTCAGCCGACGTGACAGCGCGTACATGCCGTTTCAAGGCAGCTGTCTCTCCGTGCTCCGTTACCACTCCTTCGTCCTGCACCTGCTCCGCCAGCTGGCGTGTCAGCGCGTGCATTTAGTATCACGGCTGTGTTCCCTGCTTCGTCCGTCTTTCTTCGATCTTCTTGCAAGTGCTTCGCCTCCCAGCGTGACAGCGCGTGCATTACGTTGTAAGGCAGGTTGCTTTCCGTCCTCAGGCATTTCTCGTTTCTTCTGCACGTGCTCCGCCAGCTGGCGTGGCAGCGCGTGCATTACATATATTTCAGAACACTTTTCGTCCCGTCCTCCGTCATTCCTCGTCCCTCCCGCACATGTTTGGCACGACAAGCCGAGAACACGTGACGACATCCAAAGACCAGCAAATTGCGGCCTAGACATTTCATCAGAAAGCCAGTCAATGTCCCAAGCCTGTTCAGCGATCTCCCCGACGACACCGCAAGCCAAGACCTGCGCGTGGTGACAACGAGGAGGCCACCCTGGACGGCGCCATCGGGGCCACAGACACCTGTCCCCCCCACAAGAGCGCCTGAACAGCCCAAAAGCCAGTCCAAGGAAGCGCTGCGACATCCCATAACTGGCCAAAGACGGACACCACCCGTCTCCGACTGCGAGTCGCCCAGGACCCCCGACCTCCGTTTCATCGCAGCGCCATGGGCTGGACTAGAACCTAAGCGCGCGCGCAGCGCGCGCGTGGTTTTTTCAATGTTTTTTGTCTTCTCGCTTTTCCTGCTTTCCGACGCTCCAAGACGGCCCAAGAGGCCCCCAAGAGAGCCCCAGGACGGCCCAAGAGGCCCCTAAGCCGGCCCCAAGACGGCCCAAGAAGCCCCCAAAGGCGTCCCGAGACGGCCCAAAAGGCCCCCAGGACGGCCCAGGAGCCGCCCAAGACAGCTCCAGGAGGGCCCCGCCATGGCCTGAAGACTGCCTAAGCGAGCCCAGCGGACCTCCAACACGCGCCAGCATGGCCTCCAAACGAGGCCAGCAGCCACCAACACGCCCCAAGCGGCCTCCAAGAGGCCTCCCAAGGAGCCCCAAGAGGCCACAAACGTTGATTTTCCATTGTTTTTTTCTATTTGTTGTGCCTTCTCGCTTTTTCTGTTTTCCGACGCTGCCAGACGGCCCAAGAGGCACCCAAGACAGCCCAGGACGGCCCCAGAGGCCCCTGAGCCGGCCCCAAGACAACCCAAGAGGCCCCCAAAGGCGTCCCAAGATGGCCCAAGTGAGCCCCAAGACAACCCAGGAGCCGCTCAAGACAGCCCCAGCAGGGCCCCGACATGGCCTGACGACTGCCTAAAAGGCCAGCGAGCCTCCAACACGCGCCAGCATGGCCTCCAGACGAGCCCACAGGCCACCAACACGCCCCAAGCGGCCTCCAAGAGGCCTCCCAAGAGAACCCCAAGAGGCCACAAACGCTGATTTGTCAGTGGTTCTTTCGATGTTTTTCGCGTTCTTGCTTTTTTTGCTTTCCGACGCTCCAAGACGGCCCAAGAGGCCCCCAAGAGAGCCCCAGGACGGCCCAAGAGGCCCCTAAGCCGGCCCCAAGACGGCCCAAGAAGCCCCCAAAGGCGTCCCGAGACGGCCCAAAAGGCCCCCAGGACGGCCCAGGAGCCGCCCAAGACAGCTCCAGGAGGGCCCCGCCATGGCCTGAAGACTGCCTAAGCGAGCCCAGCGGACCTCCAACACGCGCCAGCATGGCCTCCAAACGAGGCCAGAAGCCACCAACACGCCCCAAGCGGCCTCCAAGAGGCCTCCCAAGGAGCCCCAAGAGGCCACAAACGTTGATTTTTCATTGTTTTTTTTCTATTTGTTTTGCCTTCTCGCTTTTTCTGTTTTCCGACGCTGCCAGACGGCCCAAGAGGCACCCAAGACAGCCCAGGACGGCCCCAGAGGCCCCTGACAACCCAAGAGGCCCCCAAAGGCGTCCCAAGATGGCCCAAGTGAGCCCCAAGACAACCCAGGAGCCGCTCAAGACAGCCCCAGGAGGGCCCCGACATGGCCTGACGACTGCCTAAAAGGCCAGCGAGCCTCCAACACGCGCCAGCATGGCCTCCAGACGAGCCCACAGGCCACCAACACGCCCCAAGCGGCCTCCAAGAGGCCTCCCAAGAGAACCCCAAGAGGCCACAAACGCTGATTTGTCATTGGTTCTTTCGATGTTTTTCGCGTTCTTGCTTTTTGTTGCTTTCCGACGCTCCAAGACGGCCCAAGAGGCCCCCAAGAGAGCCCCAGGACGGCCCAAGAGACCCTTAAGCCGGGCCCAAGACGGCCCAAGACGCCCCCAAAGGCGTCCCAAGACGGTCCAAGAGCGCCCCAGGACGGCGCAGGAGTCGCCCAAGACGGCCCCAGGAGGGCCCCGACATGGCCTCAAGATTGCCTAAGCGAGCCCAGCGGACCCCAAGAGGCCCCCCGAGGCCACCCAAGCGCCCCCCAAAAGGCTCCCCGGAGGCGTCCCAAGAAGCCCAACAACTCCTCCCAATACGCCCCAGAGACTTCCAGTACGCCTCCCAAAATTGACCCCGAGAGGGTCATGCGAGGCCCCAAGACAGCCCATTGATGGCCACGCGAGAGCCACACCATACATTATGATGATGAGGAGGCGTAAGTAATGGTGGCGAGGGATGCTGATGACAAGGATGGAAGGGGAGCGAAGGATGAGGAGGACTGGGGAGTGACTCGAGGTGAGGAAGGACGAGAACGAGGTGTAGGAAGAGAAGGAGCGGCAGATTGAAGAGAGCGGGGAGGACATGGAGGAGGCTGATGATGATGAGGAGGAGGAGGAGGAGGACGAGGAGGAGAGGAGGACGGGGAGCAGTGACGTAACCAGCCCTTAACATTTACGCTTCCAAGAGCGAAGGGTGCCATGAGCCGTCTCGGGCAAGTTCCTTCAGCGCTCTTTCCGTTTCCGTGCACAACCATTGGCCCATCCATGGAGCCATGACGGGGCCCAGGTCAGCGCCGAGGCTGTTCCCGGAGCTTCCAACAAGGTCTCCGAGTTGCACTTCCGCGTCCTGCTCCACCGACCCCGTATCCCATCTCGGCTGAAGACATGATGCTGCTGCCTCCGCAGTCACCAGTCAGTATTCTCCTGCTTACTTTTACGGCATTGCAGGCTGCCATCCATATCGCGGGTCGAGCCGCCGCTCCCTGCACTTCCGTATTCGTGGTCATGGCTCCAGCTGTTATTGAGAGGCCGCGACACACAGGCACCAACAAACGAGAACGTCAAAGATTTTGCAAGCGGTGCCTTTCGGCAGATGCACGGTGTGCCCACCCCCAGTGCGAGGCTCCTGTAGCTCCACCCTTCCGACGGCCACAAACACATGTCACGCCTACTTTCTGCACAACGCACTATTCCGACCCATGCCACAATACCACGCGCGAGTGGAACTTGTGTAGGAACGCCCGCGTCGGCTGCCGCCTTCTGGCAACCAACAAATCATCTGGCCCGTGCTTTCCGTGCTCTGAAGGCTCCCTGCCCTGTCGCTTCGCGGTGCTGGGGTGTCCTTCCCACGCCCGGCAAAAGGTCAAACATGCATCAGGCCGGCTTCCGCAATGCGTTAACCATCACAACAACCATTCTTGCCCCTACAACCCTGGTCGGCAATTCGCCTGCGCATCGCCTGGCTGCCAGGAGGAACGGATCGATGCAGCCCACAGTACTTGCGTCCCATGCCAAGCCGGACGTCGACCGTGCACAGTGTGCTTCTCGCGCCGAAGAGCGCCCGGAACTCCAGATCTGTGCGCTCACTGTGGCGGAGCCAGCCCAGCCGCCAGCCCTTCTCTAGCCGCTCCAGCGCAGTCTTCGACGGCGCTTGCATCTACGCCCTCGCGATGTAGCGCTTCGAAGTGCGGGGCGCCAGCGGTGCAAGAAAACACATCTCGAACGGGCGCGCAATGCCCCATGTGCATCGTCGGGGTCTTTCCTTGCGCTACGGCCACCTGCAACTTCCGCGTCCTTCGACAACACGGACAGCATTGCCTCGTCTGCCAACCGCCCGCCCTGCTCCACTTCTGCCGCACGCCCGCTTGTGCGAACGTAGTCGAGTCGCCAGAGGACACTTTGTGTTGTCTTTGCACTTCGTCCTGTTTCCCATGCGCGACGCGTAGGTGCGACCGCCGTTCCACCCCTGGTTCAGCAGGCCTATGTCGAACGTGCGGGCTGTCCACACCACAACCACTACCATCCCTCTCCAAACGATCCTACGAGCAAACCGAACGCCCTTGTAGCTCGTCTGGGTGCAACGGTGTAGCTTAACGGAAGTCGTCCGACGGCCTCTGCATCGCGTGCATTCGGAAAGGGAAGCCATGTAGCAATCGTGCCATTGGGTGCGCTGTTCGCGTGGGCCCTCTCGGCACCGTGGTGGAATGTAGGCACTGTTGCCTCGCGGGGCCCCGTTGCCAGGGGCCCGGAAAGGCCGGCTGCCGCGCCCCCGCCCGCCATGGCGTGCGACGCGCAGTGCCGCACAACAACGGCATGTGCGAACGTTGTTTTAAACCCACATGTTCCTTCCCACTGTGCGACAGAAAGTTGACGAAAGCAATGTACGCCACCGGATACTGCCCCGACCACGCCCGACATGCCGCGGTAGCCACCGCCGCCGCCGGGCCCCATCATCCTCCGACGTCGGGGTCTTCTGGTGTCCCACACGCCCGTCCACGTAGCGATCCGTTGCAAGCATTCCGCAAGCAGGCGGGGGCAGCCGTCCGCATGTACCTCCGAGCACGTGACTCGCCGAAGTGTTCCGTGCTGTGGTGTCGCCTCAAGTCCACCCGCGTAGCACTTCCGAACTCGTCCAGCTGTCCGCCCGCCTGCGCAGCGCATCGGAACTGGTTCGCAGAACCCGTGCCTGGGACTCTCTTGGCGTACGCACCGGCCACCGCGCCGGCTGGTGGTCGACAGACGAATGATGCAGCGACCGCGTTCCGAAAGCGTCGCTCTCTCCGACCGGCCACTTTCAAGGAGCCTGCGCAACGTGCGGGGCTTTGCACTTCTTCGCCGAACGCGCGCGTTGCCCGGCAGCACGCAGAAAGGACTTCGGCGCGTGCTGCAGGTACGGAGCCCTGGCTGGCATCCCCCTACTGCCTCCCGCTCCGGCCGAAATGGCTCAGCTCCTTCGTCCGGGTCTTTCCCACGACCACTTCATGCAGCACATTCGGTCGTACAACTGCGCCCTTGGATTCGCATCCTTCAACAGCGAGAGCACTGTCGCCGCACGGAAGACCCGCACGGAAGACCCCCTGTCGGGCACCCGGGCACCGGGGCACCCGGGCACCCAGGCTTTGCAGGCACCCCGGCACCGGGGCATCCGGGCATCCCCCGGGCACCCGGAAAGGAGGAGGGAGGATGAGGAGGAGGAGAAGGAGGAGGAGTGAACGTCGGGCACGCGTCCAGCGCAATCCGAGGCGAAGGTAGAGCCAGAAGGAGTAGGAGGTGGAGGGGACCGGGAGGACCGTTTCGGCCGTTCGAAAAAGCACTTCCTCCATGTCCTCCTCCTCCTCCTCCTCCTCCTGCTCGTTCTCTTCCCCCTCCCTTCCATAATCAGACTATCCCTCCGCCGGCTCGGCTCGGCCCGGCCCGGCCCGGCTCGGCCAGCGGAGGAGGAGCAGGGAGGAGGAGTGGGAGGATGAAGACAGGACAGGGGGGGAGTAGGACGAGGACGAGGAGGAGGAGGAGGAGGAGGAGGAGGAGGAGGAGGGGGAAAATGAGCGAGGAGGCGGGGAGGGACATGGGCAATGGGAGGCGGATGAGGACTAATTTCGTGGAGGAGCAGGCGTTCGCAACCGGCGCAGCATCCAGGCAGAAGAGGAGGAGGAGGAGGAGGAGCAGGAGGAGGAAGAGCAGGAGGAGGAGGAGGATGAAGAGGAGGACGCGCAGGAGGAGGCCCGGTTCGCCTGAGACATCCTCAAAGCTCTGGGTTCCGAGACGTCCTGACCTGAGTTGGTCAGACCACTTTCGCCTGAGACATCCTCGAAACTCTGACCTCGGAGGTGCCCTGCCCCACGGTGGTCCGGGCACTTTCGCTTGAGACACGCTCGCATTTCTGGGTTCCGAGACGCCCTGAGGTGAGGTGTTCACTCCGATCTCGCCTGAGACATCCTGCGATCTCTGACCTCGGAGGTGCCCTGCCCCATGGTGGTCCGGGCACGTTCGCCTGAGACATCCTCGCAACTCTGGGTTCCGAGATGCACTGAGCTCTGACCTCGGAGATACATTGCCCCAAGGTGGTCTGGCCACTTCCGCCTGAGACCCTCGCCACTCTGAGTTGCGAGATGCCCTGAGCAGGTGGTCTGGCCACTACCGCCTGAGGCATCCTCACAACTCTGACCTCTTGGGGCCTCCGGGGGGGCCTCTTGGGCACTCTTGGCCAGGGCCCAGAAACAAAACCAGGCCAGGGCCCAGAGACAAAATCCGAAACGCCCCAGAAACAAAACTTGAAACACAACTTGAAACAAAACCCTTGAAACAATTGTCCGGCTGTGGAGCCGCCTGTCGGGACACACCGCCCTATGCATGTGTGATGTTAACCCATGCGCGCCCCGTATGATTCACACATAGGTATCGTATTCAGCTAGGGGGGCATGGTTGTATATCTGTATATCTGAGACCACAGCACACGTATATCTATGAACATATGTGACTTCATGTCATACGTACATGTATCTACATGCATGGTACAGCATCTTACGTGCGTGCATGTACATGCAGTGTGTCAATGCTTACGTATGTGTATGCATATGCATGGTATCACATCTACGTATGTGTATGCATATGCATGGTGTAACATCTCACGTATGTGTATGTATACGCATGGTAAAACATCATACGTATTTATTCATATGACGGCGCACCTGGTCCGTGCGCCCGGGGCCGGCGCCGCTACCACAAATGTGGGCTCCGGGGCCCTCGGGGAGCCCCGGGGCATCACAGAAGACCGCCAGAAGGCGCCAAGGAGGCCCCAAGAGGCTCCAGAACAGACCCGGGACGCCCGAAGGTCGCTCCCAGACGCCCAACATGGCCTCCAAGGCGGCTTCAGAAGCCCCCAAGACACCCCAAGCGACCCCCAATAGGGCCCCAAAGAGAGCCCCAAGGGGCCAAAGTAACCCCATTCCCTTCGTAAAACGTATATGTTTAACATATTGCTTGTTTTCGCTGTCGGTCCGGCCGAGGACGCGCCCCAGAGGGCCCCAATACAGCCCCAGAGAGCTCCAGGACGGCCCACGAAGGGCCCAAGACGACCGCAAATGTGGGCCCCGGGGCCCTCGGGGAGCCCCGGGGCCTCACAGAAGGCCGCCAGAAGGCGCCAAGGAGGCCCCAAGAGGCTCCAGAACAGACCCGGGACGCCCGAAGGTCGCTCCCAGACGCCCAACATGGCCTCCAAGGTGGCTTCAGAAGCCCCCAAGACACCCCAAGCGACCCCCAATAGGGCCCCAAAGAGAGCCCCAAGGGGCCAAAATAACCCCATTCTCTTCGTAAAACGTATATTTTCAACATATTGCTTGTTTTCGCTGTCGGTCCGTGCTTGACGACCTCAGAAGCTCCCGAGACCGCCCCAATACGGCCCAGGACGCGCTCCAGAGGGCCCCAATACAGCCCCAGAAAGCTCCAGGACGGCCCACGAAGGGCCCAAGACGGCCCAAGAGAGTCCCCAAGACGGGCCCGAGAGGGCCCCAGAGGAGGAAAGCCACCATCGAATTCCAAGCTTTCGACCCCAAGTGGCTCCAGGAGGCGCCGAGAAGCCCCCAAGAAGCGCTCGGAAGGCTTTTTTGTTATGTTTTTTGCATTCTCGCTGTTTCGTGTTTCTGGCGCACCACCCAAGAGGCTCCCAAAACCGCTCCAGGACGGCCCAAGAGGCTGCCAAAAGAACCCCAAGACGGCCCGAGAGAGCCCCGAGACGGCCCTAGAGCCGCCCAAGACGGCCCAACAAGGTCCCAAGAAGGTCCCAAAAGGGGCCCAAGAGAGGGAACGCGAACCGAGAAATCAAGCTCTCCGCCCCGAGATGCCCCCAAGAGGCCCCAAGATGCCCCCAGGAAGCCCCCAAGAGGCCCCAAGAGGCCCCCAAGAGGCCCGAGGGGCCCCAAGAAACCCAAAAGAGGCTCCAAGAGGCCCCAAGACGGCACCCAAAAGGCTTCAAAACTCTAAGAGGCCCCCGAAGACGTGCCAAGAAGGTCCCATGACGATTTCAAGAAGGAGTCCAGGATGCTCCGAGGAGGCCCCAAGAGACCCCCAAGAGAGCCCAAGAGGTCTCCAAGAGGCCCCCAAGCGACCTCAAGCAGCATCCAGGAGGCCAGAAAGAGGCACACAAGAGCCCAGCGGTCCAGGAGGGGGCCGAACGAACATTTCCAGCCCTGGGCTCCCAGAAGCCCAACAGGACCCCCCACGTAACTCGAAAGACCCCACCCCTCGACGCCTCCCGAGACGCCCAAAAGGTTTCCCAGACAGCCCCAGATGCAACAACAAAAATTATCCCGGCAAAGCAACCTAACAGCGATGTGTAGGAGCATATCTGGAAGCATTCCCCTTAAGATTCAGATGAGAATCCAGTTGTAGAATTCTGCTGTTCTCGCAGTCGTAGTCGCATTCGCGATGACAGTCGCAGTGGCAACGGCAGTCACAGTCACAGCCTCAGCCTCAGCCTGCCTCAGCCTCAGCCTCAGCCTGCCTCAGCCTCAGCCTGCCTCAGCCTCAGCCTCAGCCTGCTTCAGCCTCAGCCTCAGTCTGCCTTCAGCCTCGGCCTCAGCCTCAGCCTGCCTCAGCCTCAGCCTGCATCAGCCTCAGCCTCAGCCTCAGCCTGCCTCAGCATCAGCCTGCCTCAGCCTCAGCCTCAGCCTGCCTCAGCCTCAGCCTCAGCCTGCTTCAGCCTCAGCCTCAGTCTGCCTTCAGCCTCGGCCTCAGCCTCAGCCTGCCTCAGCCTCAGCCTGCCTCAGCCTCAGCATCAGCCTGCCTCAGCATTCAAAATGTGGCCCGGGAATGGAGTTCTGGGAAGTCGAAGACCACGAAGTGGCCTACAGTTGGCTCCGGACATTCAAAATGTGGCCCGGGAATGGAGTTCTGGGGACTCGAAGACCACGAAGTGGCCTACAGTTGGCTCCGGGCATCCAAAATGTGGCCCGGGAATGGAGTTCTGGGAAATCGAAGAGCACGAAGTGGCCTACAGTTGGCTCCGGGCATCCAAAATGTGGCCCGGGAATGGAGTTCTGGGAAATGGAAGAGCACGAAGTGGCCTACAGTTGGCTCCGGGCATCCAAAATGTGGCCCGGGAATGGAGTTCTGGGAAATGGAAGAGCACGAAGTGGCCTACAGTTGCATCCGGCCCTCCAGAATGTGGCCTGGGAATGGAGTTCTGGGAAGTCGAAGAGCACGAAGTGTGTGACTGTTGGCGAAAAACGAGCCCGGCACCCTGCCGCCCGGCAACTCCCAACACCTGCCCGGACCCCCCTGTGGAGTGATCTGTGAGCTCTTTTTACCCCACTAGAAACCTATCAGTCTTCGCTGTTAGGTAATGATACCGTTGAAAAACCCCAATCAGATTTTTGTTGGGGCTATAGGGCAATTGGGCTATAGGGCTATACGGCTATCGGGCTGTAGGGCTATCGGGCTATAGGGCTATAGGACTGTGACCTATAGGGCCATAGGGCTATAGGGCGATTGGGATATAGAGCTATATGGGCTATGGGGCTATAGGGATATAAGGCTATTAGGGCTATAGGGATATAAGGCTATAGGGCTACAGGGCTATTGGGCTATACGGCTATAGGGCTATAGGGCTACTGGGCTATTGGGCTATTGGGCACCCCCGGGCACCCGGGCACCCCCGGGCACCCCCAGGCACCCGGGCACCCGGGCACCCTGGCCGGGCCACCGAAATCGGCCACCCGGGCACCCCCGGGCACCCGGGCACCCGGGCCCGGCCACCGAAATCGGCCGCTCACTTCACCTCAGCTTTATATCCGCTAGGACCCCTACAGAAGCAAGCTCTGATTGGGGAACTGCGTTTCCCAGACAGCCCCAGATGCAACCAAAAAACTGCGATGCCCAGGGTTGCGTTTGGACAATCATTTCAAGACAAAGCCAGCCTTGGCCACGAAGAGCGCATCGGAGGCGGAAAGGAGGGTCGTCCGGTTGCAGACCAGACCGGGCCGCAACCAGGCCCGGGGGCCCGGGGGCCCGGGGGCCCAGGGGCCACGACCTCTACCACAAATGTGTGGCCCGGGGGCCCGGCCAGACCTTGAGGGGCCCAAAATCGCATCGGAGGGCGGTTCGATGAGCGTCACGGCGGCCCCAGCCAGCCGCCCACCACCCTGAAGTCGACGGCTTTGACGGATCGGATCACGGGACGTTTCCATCGGCCCCAGAGGCTTCGAAGACGCCTCGTAACCCGTGCAATTTGCCCCACGAGGGCCCCGAGAAGCAAAAATATATCCATTCCTTCCGTAAAACGTATATGTTTACCGTGCTCGTGATTTTCGTCTTCGCGCCATCCTTGCCGACCTCAGGGGTCCCTAAGATTGCCCCTACACGGCCCAAGAGGCCCCCCAGAGGGCGCCAAGACGGCCCAAGAGGGTCCCAGGCCGGTCCCAGAGGCACCCAAAACGGCCCCAACAGCTTCCCAGAGGGCTCCTAGAGGAGCACAAGATAGGGCAATCCAACTGGATTTGCCAGCCCCACGCCCCAAGAGGGCGCCCGAGACCCCCACGAGGCCCCAAGCAGCCAACACGAGGCCTCCAAGACGCCTCATAACCCGTGCAATTTGACCTCCCAAACGGCCCCGAGAGGCAAAATTGGCCCCGTTCTCTTCGGAATACGTACATGTCAACCGCATTCGTGTTTTTCGTCTTCGCACCGAGCTTGTCCCCAAGAGGTCCCCAAGCAGACCCCAAGGGGCTTCCAATGTATGTATTTATGTATGCATGTCTGTATGTATGTATGGATGGATGGGTGGATGAACGGATGGATGGATGGATGGATGGATGGATACGGATGGGGATGGATATGTATATGTATATGCAGATGTATATGTATGTGTATACGTGTATTTGTATGTCTATGTATATGTATATGCAAATGTATATGTATATGCATATGTACTTGTATATGTAAATGTACATGTATATGTACATGTATATGTGTATGCGTCTATATACTAGAACCAAGCGCGCGCGCAGCGCGCGCGTGATTCTAGTATATATATATATATAGACACGTACACAAATCGATCAGCAAACCGTTTTGTGGGAACCATATTTACTCCGAGCATGGCCCGAGCGTGCGCGTTGATCAAGGCCCACGAAAGAAGTGGGCTGCCATTCCGGCTGACCAGCCTCGCCCGCCGCCTCCCATCTCTCCCCCGTTGCTGCCATCGCGGGTGCCATGGGCAATCCTTCTACCTATGCCCCACAATCGTCGTGGAGCGGCAGTGCGGATGGGGTTTAGTCCCAGCGTGGCCCAGGCGTGTGCGCTGGTCAAAGCACCACAGAAGAGGTGGCGCTGCCTCTCCTGCTGACCAGCCTCGCCCGCCGCCTCGCATCTCCCCTTCTCCACGCGCTGATGCCATGAGATCGTTTTTCGTTGTCCCCTGGCGATGACGGGCGTGACCGAGGAGGGGGGGGCGGTCACGTCACGATTCGCGCCAGCGCCGTCTGGAAATGTTTTGCGATGGCCAATTCGTATACGGCCCTGGCGCGAAACGTGACGCAACCAGGGGGGAGGGATGGTGGAGGCGGGGCCGGTCACGGGCGTTATCGCGAACAACAGAAAACAGGTTCCATCAAAACGACCATGGCCAGTCCAATGGTGCTCCACACCTACATGAAAGGATGACCTATAGTGGGCATCGAGTTTAGTCCCAGAGTGGCTGGGCGTCTGCACACGCATCTGTGTATGTATGTGTATCGGTATGTGCAAGTGTATGTGTATAGGTAGGTGCATACGTGTATGTGTGTATATATATATATGTATATATGTATTTCACGTGTAATGTATGATGTATATGCAAACATGTGCCTCCATTGCGGATCCGGGGGTCTCCGGGGGCGTTGCCGGGGCGCCGGGAGTTCCCTAAGATCGCCCGAAGACGGCCCCCGGATCGCCAAACATGGCGCTTCCAGACCGCGGGAACGACCAAAAGACGGCCCAAGAGACCTCCAGCGCCGCTACAAGATAGCCTTCACTCCTTCTTCCTTCCTCATTTTCTCCAGGGTGACCCGAGTCGCTCCCCCGGCCGCGAAAAGCGGTCAAGGGGGAGTGACCGGGGCGGGCGTGAAAGGTTGAACCCTCCAATCCCTCTTGTTTCCTCATCTTCTCCAGGGTGACCCGAGTCGCTCCCCCTGCCGCGAAAATCGGTCAAGGGGGAGTGACCAGGGCTGGCGTGAAAGGTTGAACCCTCCACTCCGTTTTCCTTCCTCATCTTCTGCTGGGTGACCCGAGTCGCTCCCCCTGGCCGCGAAAAGCGGTCAAGGGGGAGTGACCGGGGCGGGCGTGAAAGGTTGAACCCTCCAATCCCCTTTCTTTCCTCATCTTCTGCTGGGTGACCCGAGTCGCTCCCCTGGCCGCGAAAAGCGGTGTATATATATATATATATATATATATATAAGTATCCCCCCCCGGGCAGGCCTGGCCCCAGCCCCCTGGCACAATGCTGGCCCGATGTGGTGTCCATTCTGGACAAACAACAAACACATCCCCGGGGCAAGCTAGGTTCGGCTCCCTGGGACAATATAATGTCCCGATCTGGTATTTTTTTGTTCAAACACCAACTCGCCCCTGCCTGGCTGGGCCGCGGTCCCCTGACACAGTTCTGTCCTGATTTGGTGTCGTCGTACACAAACACACATTTCCCGGTTTGCCTGTGCCCGGCTCCATGACACAATTTTGTCCCGATCTGGTTTCTTTTTAATCAAACAACAACTCACCTTTGCCAGGCCTGGCCCTGCGGCCCCTGACACAATTCTGTCCCGATCTGGTGTCTCCAGGACGGCCTGGCCCCGTTCCGCAGTTTGCCTCGATATGGTGTTCTCTTAATGAATGAATAAGCCCCAGGGATGTGTGGCCCAAAACCCCCGACACAATTCTGTCCCGATCTGGTGTCTTCTTAAACAAATAACAACCCTCCTGCCTGGCCTGGCCCCCAGCAGTTTGACACAATTCTGTCCCGATCTGGTATCCTCTGGGGGATACAACACACCCCATGCCCTGGCCTGACCCCTGCCCCCTGACACAATTCTGTCCTGATCTGGCGTCTTCTTAATTCAACCCCAACCCGCCCAGGGAATCCTGGCCCCGATCCCCTGACACAATTCTGTCCCGACCTGGGGTCCTCTTAAATCATACCGGAGAAAAGTCTGAATCCGAATTTTTGTTAGGGCTATAGGGCTATAGAATTGTAGGGCTATAGGGCTATAGGGCTATACGGCTATGGGGGCTATATGGCCATTTGGGCTACAGGGTTATTGGGCTAATGGGCAAGAGGGTCATAGGGTTATAGGCCTATAGGGATGGCAACCGCAGGACCTGAAAATGAAACCGATAAGCCGATCAACCGATAAACCGATCAACTATTTCAGTTGATCGGTATATCGGCAGCTCAGCCGATAAGCCGATATGATTATATAGGTTTATCGGTCGATCTGCACATATACCGATCAACCGATACACTGACTCATCGCAAGCGTGTCCGAATATCAGCGCAGTAGGGCTTTGTCAGTTTATCGGTTTATCGGTCTATCGGTACTTTTCTCCGTTTACCACTGTATCGGCTTGTCGGTTTACCAGTTTATCGGTTGATCGGTTTATCGGCTCGGAGTTTTCGTAGTTGTCCGAGTGGTAATCCGTCGAACTATTTTTGAGGACCCCTGGAGGATCTTTGGACCACTCCGAGTGGTAATCCTTGTGAATATTTCTGATGACTCCTTTTGTCCTGGGGAACTCCAGGGGGTCCCAAGGAATCCTTACAATAATTACTACTACAACATCCACAACCATAACAGCTACTACTACTCCTATGTGTCTCTACCGTTCCCGCTGCTGTCCCCAGTGCTCAACAAGTGGTATTATCATGTGTTGTTATCGTTATTGTTGTTGTTATGGGTGCTGATACAACAACGACTGCTACTATCATTGTTACTACATCCACACTTCTTATTGCTGATGCTACTATTCTTATTCCCATGGGCTACACAATCGTTACCATTACTGCTACTGCTTCCAATGCAACTACAACCACTACTGCGATCACAACTTCGGCATCACTTATTGTTGAGGCTACCGCAACTATGCGCAGTTTTTAAATGATCGTTGCGGCTGTTACTATGACTAATCGTACAACTGCTAAAACTACTACTACGGCGCCAGCAAATATTTCTGTGGTTACCGCGGCGATGCACATGTGTTATTCTCGTGGTTGCTATTGTTCCCCACATCCAAAGTGGGGTTCTTGTTTTCTCTGGACACCCCGCGCAGGAACAGGAACCCACCATCATCATGATCACTCATTCCTCACTCATTCACTCACTCATCATCCCTCACACACACTCACTCACCCATTCACTCACTCATTCACTCACTGATTCATCAGCACTCACATATGATGATGGTGATGAGTGTGTGCGTGAGAGAGTGTGATGATCATCGTCATCATCACCAGTCAGTCAGCTAGCCTGTCAGTCAGTGAGTCACTCACTCATTCACTCGCCTTGGGCCTCGTCTGCGAGTGAATTGCGAGGGCGTCTCAAGCGGGAGCCCTCTCCCTATGGGGCCCGCGGATCATGTTTTTAATCCGAGCAGGTCATCAAATTCCTGTAACTGTCGCCACTTTTGGGCTCTCGCGCCGCCAAAACGCCACTCCCAGGCCACATTTGAGTGACTTGCGAGGAAGTCTCAAGCGGGAACCCCCTCCCTACGGGGCCCGCGGATCATGCTTTTAATCCGAACGGGTCATCAAATTCCTGTAACTGTCGCCATTGTTGGGCTCTCGCGCTGCCAAGACGCCACTCCCAGGTTACATTTGTGAGTGAATTGCGCGGAAGTCTGAAGCGGGAGCCCCTTCCCTATGGGGCCCGCGGATCACGTTACCAATCCGAGCGGGTCATCTAATTCTTGTAAGTGTCGCCACTTTTGGGCTCTCGCGCTGCCAGAAAGCCATTCCCAGGCCACATTTGTGAGTGAATTGCGAGGGCGTCTCAAGCGGGAGCCCCCTCCCTGTGGGGCCCGCGGATCATGTTTTTAATCCGAGCGGGTCATCCAATTCTTGTAACTGTCGCCATTGTTGGGCCTCCGCGCTGCCAGAACGCCATTCCCAGGCCACATGTTGAATGCCCGGAGGCAACTGTTCGTGTTCTTCGTGTTCCCAGAACACCAGTCCCGGGCCACATGTTGAATGCTCGGAACCAATTGTAGGCCACTTCGTGTTCTTGGTGTTCCCAGAACACCACTCCCGGGCCATTTTCTGAAATGTCCGGAGCCAAAACAGGAGGGCGAGGTCGGGGGCAATGTAGGGAACGGGGGGGGGGCCGCGCCAGGGCGAAAAGAAATATACGCAGAAGAGACAGCCAGGACGCCTCACCAACCACGAGGACAACGGTGAAGGTTTTTTCGAGATTCGCCCAGAGGATTCTCATGTGGGGTCCTTCCGTTGGAGTAATTATTCGTACAGGCTCAGCTATTCGAACCACTACTACTCCTAGTGCTACTGCTACTGCTACTACTACTACTACTACTACTACTACTTCTACTTCTACTACGACTACTACTACTACTACTACTACGACTACGACGACGACTACTACTACTACTACTACTACTACTACTACTACTACTACTACTACTACTACTACTACTACTACTACTACTACTACTCCTACTACTACTACTACTACTACTACTACTACTACTACTACTACTACTATTAGTACGGCTACTACGGCGTTACTGTTGTTGATATTACGACTACAACTGTCACGATCACTCCCTGCTACTATGGACATGTGTACAGCTACAACGAGCATGCGGATGCTGATGATGATAGTGATGCTGCTGCTGATGATGACGGTGATGAAAGTTTTGATGGGAATGCTGCTGAGGAGGAGGAAGAGGAGGAGGAGGGGAGGAGGAAAACGAGCAGGAAGAGGGGGAGGAGGTGAAGGGAAGGGTAAGAAGGGGAGGACCATGAAGAGGAAAATGAGGAAAGAGGACAAGGAGGAGCGGGAGGATGAGGCCTTCGGCGGCTGTCAGAGACTCGGTCACCCCAGGGGCGCGAATATCGTGCTTAGCGCGTCGCGGCCTAGGCTAGAGAGCTGGCCTCGTCCGAGGTGGCCTCGCGATGGCCTCGCGAGGGCGCGAAGAACATCCACAACCATAACACCTACTACTACCACTACTACTACTATTACCACCACCACCACTACTACTACTACTACCACCACTACTACTACTACTACTACTACTACTACTACTACTACTACTACTACTACTACTATATCTACCTTTTCTATTACTACTACTACTACTACCACCACTACTACTACTACCACCACTACTACTACTACTACTACTACTACTACTACTACTACTACTACTACTACTACTACTACTACTACTACTACTACTACTACTACTACTACTACTACTACTACTACTACTACTACTACTACTACTACTACTACTACTACTACTACTACTACTACTACTACTACGACTACTACTACTACGACTACTACTACTACTACTACTACTACTACTACTACTACTACTACTACTACTACTACTACTACTACTACTACTACTACTACTACTACTAACGACTACTACTACTACTACTACTACTACTACTACTATGCTACTACTACTTAACTACTACTACTACTACTACTACTACTACTACTACTACTACTCCTGCTACTACTACTACTGCTACGACTACACCTACGACTACGACTACTACTACTACTACCTCTACTACTGCTGCTACTACTACTACTGATACTACTACTGTTACTACTACTTCTACTACTACGACTGCTACTACTACTACCAATATGACTACTGTGACTGCGACGATTTCTTCTACTACTACTACTACTACTTCTTCTACTACTACTACTACTACTACTACGGCTACTACTACTACTACTACTACTACTACTACTACTACTACTACTACTACTACTACTACTACTACTACTAGAACTACGACTACTGCTACGACTACTACTACTACTACTACTACTACCACTACTACTACTACTATTACTACTACTACTACTACTACTACTACTACTACTACTACTACTACTGCTGCTGCTGCTGCTGCTGCTACTGCTACTACTACCCCTATTTGTTACTACCGTTTTCCGCTGCCCTCAACGGTGCTACTACAAGTACAGTTTGATACAGATGATATGAATCCGATTTCCATGTATCACTATCGCTACTGCTGTCGCCACGGGTGCTGATACAACAACAACTGTTACTATCATCATTACTGCATCCACACTCATTATTGCTGCCGCTACTATTCTTATTCCCATGTACCACTACTGTTGCTGGTACGAATGCGACTACAACTACTATTGCGATCGCAACTTCAGAATTTGTTGAAGATGTCTCGAGCGAAACGCTTGCTTTGTGTGATCCTTTCCTGGGGACAAGACTTTAGAGGATCTCTCAAGTGAAATGCTTGGTTTCACGTGCCCAGGTCTTGAGGATATCTCGAGCGAGACGCTTGGTTTCACCCGTCCTCGTCGCCCAGGCGGATGTGTAGAATGAGGAGGTGTTGAGGAAGTCTCGATCGAGATGCTTGTTTGCACGTGTCCAGGTTGCCCAGGCGGATGCCTAGCATGAGGATGCGTTGAGGATGTCTCGAGAGATACGCTTGTTTTCACGTGCCCAGGTCGCCCAGACGGATGTCTAACATGAAGATGTGTTGAGGATGTCTCGAGCGAGACGTTTGTTTTCACGTGTACAGGTCGCCGAGGTGGATGTCTAGAATGAGGAGGTGTTGAAAGCGTCTCGAGCGAAACGCTTGTTTTCACGTGCCCAGGTCACCTAGGCGGACGTCTCACATGAAGATGTGCTCAGGATGTCTCGAGCGAGCTACTTGTTTTCTCGTGTCCAGTTCGCCCAGGCGGATGTCTAACATGAGAATATGTTGAGGATGTGTTGAGCGAAACGTTTGTTTTCACGTGTCCAGGTCGCTCAGGCGGATGCCTAGAATGAGGATTTTGACTGGATGTCTCGAGCGAACCGCTTGTCCCAGCACGTTCCGTAGCGCGTGCCCTTGGCACGTTCCGCGGCGCGTTCTCCTGGCATTCCCCCTGTCAATCGGCTCTGCGGCAGATACTATGTGTTCAGGCCGCTCGAGCTTAAGATCCAGATCAGTTCGGTCAGGACTCGGATGCAATGGAGGACTCGATCCACGACGCTATAGGTCACAACCGCGGCATGGCAAATCGCAATTCAGCACGGTGCAGCACAGCACAGAGTTCGGCACGGTACATCAAGATCGATACAATCAGCATTGCAACCTGGCACGTTCCTTGGCACGTTCCGTGGGGCGTCCCCTGGCAAGTCCCCCTGGCACGTCGAGTGGCACCTCCATTGGCACGTTCCGTAGCGCGTCCCTTTGGCACGTCCTACGGTGCGACCCCATGGCACGTCCCCTGGCACGTCGCCTGGCGCGTCCATTGGGACGTTTCGCGGCGTGTCCTCCTGGCATGTCCCCCTGTCAATTAGCTCTGGGGTAGCTACTATGTGTTCAGGTAGCTCGAGCTTAAGATCCAGATCAGTTCGGTCAGGACTCGGATGCAAAGGAAGACTCGATCCACGACGCTATAGAGCTATAGGGCTTCAAGGCGGCTCAAGAGGTGCCCAATAGGGCCCCACGGGAGCCTCAACAGTAGAGGGTCCCAGAAGAGAGAGAGAGAGAGAGAGAAATCGAATTGAGATTTCGAGGCATCCGCCCCAAGGAGACCCCCGAGATCGCCTTCAGGCTACACGAGGCCCAAAAGAGGCCCCCAAACGAGACCTCTGCATCACAACCCAAACGCGGTGGCGGGATAGGCTGGATGCCAACAGGCCAGTATCGAGCTCTATATGGATTCTCGAGTTTGGTGCCAGGCGTTTCGATGGTTCGACGCCCAAAGGCCCTTCCTCGGCGCCCAAGTCCGTGTAGAGTGTTTCAAAAAGGCTTTCGTTTTCGAGGAATGCAGAAGTCGTCATCTTGGTCACCGCGGAGGCCGGCCGAAGGCCCGCGGAAGCTGGCGGATGTAAATCGAGGGCGATTTGGCTGGCGGAAGCCAGCAGAACTTCGTCTGAAGCCCGCGGAAGGAAATTGATTTTGTAAGAGATCTACGTTGGCCACCGTGCCGTCTTCAGGCATGCAGAGCCAGCTGAATAAATGTCGCACGGTGTGCACAAAACGATCCATCGCCCCCTGGAGGTCTCCACACCTTCCCCGGAACAAGCTTTCTGGGGCTCGAATTGAGCCCCCACACCCCAGGACAGCCCCGATTCAGCCACGATAGGGCCCCGAGAAAAGTTCCGGCCGACGCCGCGCAACACCCGAACAACGAGCGTTTAGAGAAGCCCCAGAGTGGCACAAGATGGATCAACGATCGCACGAGCCGACATCCCAATGGCCGCTCCAAATGTTTGATGTGCAGAGCGTTGCGTTGCATGTCATTTGTGCTTCATTTATCCTTGCAGTAGTTTGCGTTGAGTTGCAATACGTTGCATAGCCACTGCATGACATTTCCACGACCATGTCATATGGATTCGCATTGCATGCGTCTGTGTGTATACTTGTCAGAATTCCGTCTCTGTTCGGTCCGCGAGATTGTTGCCTTTTCATTTCATGTGCGAGCAATTTGTGTTTACGTGCACGCGTGCATCTGTGAGCTTGTCAAGGTCTGGGGGGTGCTAGAACCTAAGCGTGCGCGAAGAGCGCGCGTGGTTCTAGTACACATATAGACATACACACATCGATCAGTAAGCAGCTTTATGGAACCATAATTAATTCGAGCGTTGCCCGAGCGTGCGCATTGGTGAAGGCCACACAGATGAAGTGGCGCTGCCATTCCGGCTGACCAGCCGCGCCCGACGCCTCCCATCTCTCCCCCGTTGCTGCCATCGCGGGTAGCATGGGCAATCCTGACACCTATGCCCCACAATCGCAGTGGATCTGCAGTGGGGATCGGGTTTAGTCCGAGCGTGGCCCAGGCGTGTGCACTGGTCAAAGCACCACAGAAGATGTGGCGCTGCCACTCCGGCTGACCAGCCTCGCCCGCCGCCTCGCATCTCCCCCTCTCCCTGTGCTGATGCCATGAGACCGCTTTTCTTTGTCCCCTGGCGATAACGGGCGTGACCTAGCGGTCGGAACGCTGTTTAAGGTTTCGCGCGTCTCCATGCGAGCAGGCGGGAGATAGCGCCGCTCGCCGCACTGCCTCCCCCGCTTCCCGCATATGCAATCAGTTCCTTCCTTCCTCCCCTCCTTCATTTACCCTTCTTTCTACAGGACGAATCCAGCACGGCCCCGAGAGGGCGCCAGGGCGGTCCAAGGCGGCCGACGCGCGTGCTGCACGGGGCAGATCTCGAAGTAATCCGTGAGTGTTTCCGTAAGCGTATGCGAAGAAGAAGTACAGATGATTGAAACGGAAGTGTCCGACGGTGTGGTTTGCAAGAGTGGTTTCGGGGGGGCCGTAGCACGTCGTGACCCTCTCGCGCTGGATGGTCTTCACGCATTGACTCAGAACGCGGCCCATCGTGGCCCTCGTGTATGGGGGGTATCTGCCGAGTCGAGTGGTCCTCCAGAAGTGATGTCGCCAATCAGATCACGGTGGAAATTGTGTATCTACTTGCATGGTGCCATGTCTTCCCAAGTCGGACTTAAAGTCGAGAGGGTCCGACCTGTGCTGCCCCAGACTACGGCAATCACATTGTTTCTGGGTCTCGGATGTCGGGAATTGGTTTTCCAGAGAGTTCTGTCACCCGACAGTTAGGAGCAGCCCCTTTGGGGGTTGGGGCAATTGGTCTCGCCCAGGAGGAACCAGAGTGGACCTCCTGCCATTACAACACTCCCACCTTGGCCCTGACCTGTCCGACTACTTCTTGACCTCATTGTGGCGAAGTGTCCACGCTTGCACCAAGTGGCGACCACAGGGAGGCCGAATCACATGGTAACAGCGTCTCAACGAGTTCCCAGGCCCTGGACAGTCTTCTCTTTTTGCACGGGGAGGCGCAGGGCGTGAGAAAACTCGAAATGCAGGCCGCGACAACTAAGGATAATGAGGGTGGCGGTGTGCCCGGGCCATTGGTGTCGGAGTCTTGCACCGTCCCGGGTGTCACCCCCACGCCTTCAACTCGTGTTTGCCCCCTGGCCCGCACGAGACCAATCGGGGAGTCAATGCCACCATTCCCATGTTCCCGCTTGGCTCCACCGCTAGCGCTCGCTGGGGGGCACCTTCTCCTGGGGGCACTTCTAGCAACTCCCGACATAGTATTACAGTCGAACTCATAGGAGAGACGCGCGATGAGGTCGGAGGACCATCGGACTGCCATGCTGAAACAATGACACCGGCCCCGGGCCAAACAACCAAGGATCCATGACGGAGTCCCAGCGCCGAATTGGCGAGGATACCAGGGGTGCCTTGACGAAGCACAGTATCCTTCCTGCTGGTGTTGACTACACTCTGTCCCCCGCCGGCCACCTGGCGGCGGGGGCTGCGGCCGCAGGCGAATCTTACGGACCACAAGTCCCGCGTCGAGCAGCTCCGACTGGAGCTGGAGCAGGAGAGGTCTGGAAGGCCGCCCGCGCGGCCCTGGCGCGCAGCATGGAGGCCAGTTTGCAGTTCCTTGTTTTCAGGATGTTTCCAGAAGGCCCTCGAGAGTTCTGCCACGGGGCCCTCCCAGGAGACCCTCAGGAAGTTTTCC
The DNA here is from genome assembly GCA_963575745.1 of Prorocentrum cordatum. Classification (NCBI taxonomy): domain Eukaryota; class Dinophyceae; order Prorocentrales; family Prorocentraceae; genus Prorocentrum; species Prorocentrum cordatum. Next base: position 288,592 of record CAUYUJ010015171.1, read on the forward strand.
AGAAGCATGGGGGAAGTATTCCACACACCGTCAGGAACGCTTGTGTGGCCACGCGAGGCTTCGGGCAGTTCTTTGGCATCTCGTCTGCAAGATGGGCAATGCCCTGCGCGTTACATTAGTTGAGGCTCCCTCATATAGCCAGCTATGGATCTTGGGGCATTTTGCGCGTTCCATCAGTTCAGGTTCCGATCGTCACAGTGCACAGCATATTCGGAAAGGCCGCCGTGCCAGGCATCTCATTGTCCTCTTCCATCGTCGCCCCGCGGTGGGTCTGGCAGATAGGCCCCAGATGCCCAAGCCCCCCTCCACTCGATTAAACGCTGTAGTTCCTTTAGTCGGGCTTTGAAAGCTGGAATCGCGAATTTCTCATCGTGCGCGCAAGCTCACATGACATGTGCGTCGTTTTCAGGGCGGCCAGGGCAGCTGGTGCATCTTAACTTGCGCGCGCCTGGCCTCGAGGGGTGGGGCACAGGCCTCGAGGGGTGGGGCACAATGAGCTGGCGCGTTTCTGTGTCGCTTGTACGGGAACACGCATGTGCGATTTGAGTTGTCGTTTCGCACGCATCCGGAGACATCAACATATCGGTATCTTGAGCAGTACACGCAACATTTAGATGCCGAGCGCGCCCGATTGCACAAGCACAATACCCCTCAGATGCCCAGGTCAGTGAAATGTAGCCTGTTGAATCCCAAACAAGGCACAGTCATAGCATCGTCATTTCGAGTGCTTCCGGGTGGAGCTCGTATTAGCGGTGGTATTTGGTCTTCAGAAGGCTGTAGTACATGCGACGCCGTTTACACGGTCCGATGCGTCTTGACACAGGGCCCGTTGGGTCATGTGAGTACGTATCTTCACTTGAGGTTTGGAAGTCCCAGCAGACCGTAAGGTGTAACCTCGTGCCCCCAGTTGTGATTTTGCTGTAGCATGTGAGATCTCTTTTGACGACCTTGTATGTTAGGACGTTCTTACAGAGTTTGGGAAGAGCCGTACGATGTCAAGTTTGTCTTCCCACAGATATGCCCAACGAGCTGTGAAGTAATGGCCTTCGATCCATCCCGCCACCGTGTCTGGGCTGTGGGTATGAAGCCTACAGTATGTTCATTCGGATCTCGTGGAGAGGGGACCTCTTCGAAGTAGTTTGGAGGCCTCTTGGGGGCCGTGGGGGGGTCCCTTGGTGCCTCTTTTGGGCATCATTGGGACTCTTCGGGCCTCATGGTGGGCCCCTTTTGGGGCCATCTTGGGGCCTATTGGGCCGTCGTGGGAGCCTCTCGGGCCGTCGTGGGGCGGTCTTAGGCCGTTGTGGGGCCTTCTCGGAGGCCTCTTGGGCTGTCCTGGGATGGTCTTGGGGGCCCCGTGGGCTGTCTTTAGCGTCGGAAAGCCGAACATTCGACAATGCAAACAGCCTTCAAACACTTGAGGAACATACATGTTTTTTGCCTCTTGAGGCCCCCTTGGGCGGCCTCTTGGAGGCCTCTTGGGGCGTCTTGGAGGCCTCTCGGGCCATCCTGAGGCCATCTTGGGCGTCGTGGGCCGATCTTTGGGCGTTTCGGGCCCTCTTGAACTGCCTTGGGGCCTCGTGGGCCCTCGTGGCCCTCTTGGGCCCGAAGAATCCACGCGCCACCACTTCCCAAAGCCCAGAGGGGAAGCGGGAGGCCACAGGAGATTTCGGAATTTGGGGTCCAGGCCCCTTTCAAGACTCCTCAGGATTCAAAACTTAGGCTCCATGGATTAGGCAAAGAACCTCAGGACAGGCCCACACCGTGCCCAGAGGCACGGTGGCGGACTCTTGAACATGCGTTTCAAGTTGGGTCCAGAAGATCGTATCATGCGACCATTTCTAGGGCCCAAGGTAGTTGTTCAGATGTGTGCCACTTCTTGTCCTTCGCTTCGGCAGGGGCATGGCGTCGCATACGACACTGTGCGTCAGCAGCTGGCGTTATGACAGATGCCCATGCCCCTCCTCCCATCGCCCATAATGATCAACGCAAGCAGCATGGACCTTCCTCGCATAGTTGGCGTCCTTATTATTGGCATCCTTGTCTGTTTTTATGTGCTGTGTATTCTTGTTGACAGATTTTGGCCGTACCGTTGCCTGCTCGCAGGCTGTCTATCGAGCAGCAGCACGCCGAGCTCCAGGAGGATGCACCGCCTCTCTCGCGGTTTCGCTGGAAGCGTTGCACCGGGTCTGAAGATCTGCGGAGTCAGAGTCCGACAATTTTCGCGGAGGAGTATGAGGAGGTTATAAGGAGGATGAGGTTGAGGGAGCGGAGGAGTACGGTTGAGGGCCAGGGGGCGGAAAGGGGACGAGGAGGGGGGCGAATGAGGGGGGAGTGGAGGAGGAGTGGGTCCTCTGCAATGGTTGAGACAGGCAGTCGCTTGCGTTTGGCGTGAAGAGGTGGCCAATCCAATTGCACGCAGAAAGCCCTGGACCGTGCCGAAAAGAACGTAAGACGGCTGTACCGAGCTCTCGGGAACAGCCTCGGTAGAGCCATGCTTCCGCTCCGTTTCCGTGAGCTCCCCAGGACGTTCTGGGGTCGTCTTGGGCACGACAGTTTTACAGGGCTCAGTTGTTGAAGGCCGGAAAATGTAGATGACACTCGCATCCATTGGTAGTTATCTCGACCTTTGCGATGTATTTTGTCTTCGAGGGACCTGCAGGGGCCTCTTGAGGAAATGTTGGGGCCTCGGGGGGGAGTTTTGTGTTCGGGCCGTCGGGCTGGTAATGAGGTACGGAAGAGCGCGCTTGTGGCGCTCTTCTCACCAAAAGGGGGGCCCTAGCTTCAAACTACCCCCTCCCTTGGAATTTTGGCTCAAGGCATTTTGGCTCAAGTATCCGAGCTCTGTACCGTGTTTGTGAGAAGATGCCAGAGGGAGCCAAATCAAAACGTGTGTCCAGTGGTATGGTGGACTCGCCTGAGCGTCAACGTGCCCGTAAGCAGGTGATCGAAGATAATCCGTAAGGGCTTCGCCCCCTGCCGCCGGCCCCCTCTCTCTGATAATGGGCCATGGAAGAGCGAAGTCATGAGGCTTTGGCTTCGCCGTGAAGCAGTGTCGGGGCCTGTTTGTTTTTCGACCCTGACCTTGCGGCTCTGCGTATATAAGGGGTGTCGCCGAATTTCACAAATGCGGCAAATCTGATGTATTTTTGGACCCTGACCCTACGGATCTGCGTGAAGGGTGCCGCCAGATTTCAGACATGTGGCAAATCCTTTTTTTTACCCTGACCCAGCCGATCTGCGTGAGGGGTGCCGCCGAATTTCGCAAATGTGGCAAATCCCATGTGTTTTTGGACCCTGACCCTGCCGTTCTGTATGAGAAATGCCAGAAGAAGAAGAAGTAGAAGAAAACCGTGCACGTCAGAGGTTCATTGGCCATGTGGCGAAAATGTGAAACACATTGTACAAATTGAGCTGCCAGCCGCACGAATGATGTGAGACAAAAACAAGCACATGAGCACGAATTGAACGACTACCCGGCGTCACAGTATGTCTGCACAGCGGAGAGCCACGCCGTCGCCGATTGGGCTGTGTTGCGCAGGAGCGCTGGAAAGGGCCTCCACACCCCCGGCAGCTGCGCCGGCATGTCGGTAAATCGCTTGCGGCCAGGTCTTCCTCGGGCGCCCTCGTTTCCTGTTTTCGGGCGGAACCGCCAGCAGATGCGAAAACGGCTGGAAAACTGCGAAGCGCACGGCATCGTCGCCTGGTTTCCTGGCGACGTGCCTCAAAAAGGTCAGCTGTTTACGACGGAGTGAATTGCTCAGAACGCGCGCCCCCGACCGCTGGAGCACGACTGCATTGGGGACTCTGCTGATGTAGGAATGTGGGGTCCGGAGAACCTTGCGGAGACACCGTGCCTGAAATGCATCCAGTGGACGTGTGGAGGCAGTATATCAGTTTGCTCACCACGAAGGACCCAAATATTCTGATATTGCGCTGTTGGGACAGTGTCGAATGATTCCAGACCTTGGTAAGCTTGTCAAATTCTGCCCGCGCCGCGCCCAGCCGCCGCGACAATTCTGATCCTATCTTCCCGTCGTCGCTGATGGCGCTCCCGAGGTATACCATACATTCTCGCTGCGGGACTGGGCTGCCGTCTGGCTTCGATAAACACGCATCGACGCCGACTGTCAGCACCTCGATCTTGCGCCAATTGAACTGCAAGCCGTACTGGAGTCCAGCTCGCTGCACGGCCCCCATGTACTCCTCCGCCAAGTGAGCCGACGTGGCAAGCAGAAGTGTGTCGTCCGCATACACGGGCTCGTGGACGTGCAATTTCGGGTCCAAGCTCGGCGCCGCCTCTCTCTTCGCGTCGTGTAGCAGCACCGTCATAACGATTGCGAAGAGGAGCGGGGAAAGCGGGCACCCCTGGCTTATTCCGAAAAACTGCGGGCGCGTGGCTGAAGTGACTCCTGCATCCCGGACGGCGAAGGTGCAGTTGGCGCAGATGGCGGATGAACTGGTCGGGGGCGCCGAAACGCTCCAAGGAGAGGCAGAGTGCGGCGGGCGAGACGCTGTCGAACGCTTTTGCCCAGTCGAGAGCGAGCAATACCAGCCTTCCGTTCTTCTCCGCCCATGTGCTCTCGAGTAGCCTGCGCACCAGAAAAGGTAGCGTCTGCCGTGCCGTGCCGGCTCTTGAAGCCGAATTGGGTGGCCCATGCGCGGCCCTCGGCGCCGCCGTCCTTCAGGCGGCTCAAGAGGATGGCAGCGAATATCTGGTGCCCGACCGAGAGGAGCGAGACTGGGCGGTAATTCTCGCATTTTGCCAAATCTCCTTTCTTGAATATGGCTGCGACCAGCGCTTCGCGCCGCGGCTCCGGGACCTCGCGGTCCCGCCGGCACTTGTTGCACAGAGCCACCGCCCAGCGGCGCGCTTCTGTCTCTTGGATGCAAACAGCCTTCGGACGCCACCGGATAGCATAACCCTGGCACATCCCTTGTGTTTTTGGACCCCGACCCCGCCGATCTGCGCGGGGGGGCACCAGATTTCAGACATCTCGCAAATCTTGTGTATTTTTGGACCCTGACCCCGCCGATATGCATGAGGGGCGCCACCAGATTTCAGAACAGTGGCAAACCCCTATTCGTTTTCCGACTCTGACCTCGCCGATCTGCGCGAGGGGCGCCACCGGAGTTCAGCAAACATGCAAAACCCTTTGTGTTGCTGGACCCTGGCCCCGCCGATCTGGGCGAGGGGCGCCGCCGGATTTCAGACGCGTGGCAAATCCCGTCAGTTTTTGGACCCTGGCCCCGCCGATCTGCGCGAGGGGCGCCACCGAACGTGGCAAATCTGTTGTGTTTGTTGGGCCCTGACCCCGCCGATCTGCGTGGGGGTGTCAATCTTTTATTCGCCCCAGCAATTCAGACAATGCGATTTGGGCGCGTGAGAATGCCCGTTTTGGGCTTCCCCCCCGCGCGGTCCATCAACGGGAACAGCAAGCGGCAAGAAGTCAACGATGAACAGCAAGCAGCAAGAAGCAGAACTGTAACAGTGGAAACTGGAAGCTCCAACTGGCACAGGAAACTGCGAACCTTCGCCCTGCAGCCTGGTGGCCCCGCAAGGGGGCCGGCTGATTATAGCAGTTCAGGTGAGACGGCAATCGCTCCGATGCCTGATGCCGGTGTTCCGGGATGGCTCCGGAAATTCGAGGAAAAGGTAAGATGGGCGGCAGAGCAGGATCAAGAAGAAGATGGACAAGTTGAAGTCGATCATCAAGGAGGCTTGGCAAGAGGAGGAGGACGTGAAGGATCTTGCAGGAACCGTCAGGCTGAAGGTTGATGACCCGGAGGTGGACGTCACGAACAGCCATGCGGACATGGAGCTCCTGGCCACGGAGGCCCAGGTGCGCGGCATCATTGAGGAAGAGGATGGAGGAGAGGGCCCAAGAGGAAATGACCACGATGGAAGACAAGACGGAGGAAAAGGCGAGGGAGAACATCAACGCCCACGCGCCTGGAGGCGTTGCAGCAGGGGCTCCGACGCGGAGTCAGAGGGCCGGCGCGCCCGCGTCGAAGGGGAGCGGGAAGGGCGAGCGGAGCAACGAGCAGCGGCCCAGGACCATTTATTTCGGGAGTTTTTTTTCCGAGGACACGGGGGGGGATCTCATCCAGGAGCGCTTGCAGGATTGGCCAAAGAAGGCCAAGGACCTTGCGGGGGGGGGTTGCGATTTCGGGGCATCTGCCACGACGGGCGCGGTGAGGTTCAAGAAGGGGGGGACATGTGGAAGTATGTCATGGGAAACTGGGAGGCGCTCCAGCACGAGAGGATGGGCGCCGCCGCGCGCGCGCGAATCGTGACGACATGCACGACGAGAACCCCATCAAAAGTATCGCAGTCAGGAAAGTAGCGCGAGTGGTCATCGAGAACGGCTGCGGGGGCAGCGCGGTGACGAAGCAGAGCACCGATGCGAATTATGCGATGGGGAGGGTTTGGTGGAAGGCTGCCAGGGCAGCAAATAGGACGAGGGCAGCGGGAAAATTATGACCTTGAAAGGTGAGGTTGCTTGATGGCGACTGCGCAGGAGTAGGATTTGTGTCAACACAATGCCAAATAACAAGGATTGGACGGTTCGGGAAGCGGCGGGGGCAGGGGGCAGCACGCGCGCACGTCGGGAGATGTGCCTCTCAGCTTTGTGAGGCCACCGGTGGCTACTCAGGAAAAGCAGCGTTTCCCATTTCGGGCTGCGCGCAGGAATGCGCGCGGCGTGGAGGCAGAAGCAATCGAGGATATGTTGCCAATGTTCTCTGACACCTTCTGGTGGGGCGCAATTTTGTTACGCGACGGGCCTTGCGCAGAATCTGACTCTTACGCGGCGCCGAGCAGGGGTCGCGCTAATTTCAGCGGCGCGCGCGAACAGCGGGCGCGGAGCATGGCGATTTTGACTCGCCAGCGTTGGGTGGACGTTGGGGCGAAGCTCAGATTCACAGCTGTGGGGGGGGGGGCTGCCTGTTTCGGCATGGATACAGGCCGCTCCGAATTTATGCTGGCGACAGCGCGTTTTCCTCGCAGAGAGGGGCCGGGGGAATAATGCGATGACCGAGTGCGTCTTTCGGCGGATGTGTTTCTGGATGGCAGCAGAACTGGACATGCGAACATCGTCAGGGCGGATGCGAACGCAATCGTCGGGGTCACAATTTCCGCGGAATCACATGATATCATCGGGGGGTACGGTTTGGGTCGCAGATGCGTCAGGGGAGCTGTTCTGGCCGAGCGGCAACGCGGATCAAGGCTCGCAGCTGTTGCGGCATTTACACCCGAAGCGGATGCAGACAAGTGGATGCATTGCATGTGGAGCATTGAGAAGCAACGTGATATTGCAGATTATCAGGAAGGGAAATCTGACCATCGAGCTTTCGCGGCGGGTTAGACTATTGGAGGAATGCCAAGGAGACAACGGGGCCCCGAATAGAGGGCGGGGTGGAGGCCGTGCGCCGGCGAAGACGGCGACCGAGAGGCATTCCACAACGGCTTTGGCCGCATCTTCGAGCATCATGGCCCGACAGAGGATCCAATTGTCAAGGTGGTTTTGGTTGCTTCGCGCACAAGCGAAGACGAGCCAGTCGCCATCCGCCCCTAGCAGCATCAGGAAATAGAGCAGATCGAAGCGGACCTGGACAGGTGGCGATATCTTTCCAAGGGGCTCTGGAGGGCCTTGCGTCGGCAACGACTGGGAAAACAGGGCGAGGAGTTGGGGTCGCTGGCGGTCGAGGCTCCTTGTCTGGAGGCAGTGCGCCGGACGCAGCAGAGACGGAAGGGCATCGACCGGGCTTTTGCTCTTCGAGGACGAGATTTTCTTCAAGGGCGTCGTTGCCCAGAAGGGCCCGGCGCCCAATTCTACGAAGACCCGCGCCGCGAGGTGGAGGGCGGTGGCGACGCGCCCGCGACCGACGATCACAGCGAGGTCGTCGCAGAGGCGGAGCTGTTGAAGACGATTCGAAAGCTGGGGCGCGGCAAAACAGGGGCGGGCGATGGGCTGTTGGCAGAAATCTCAACACATCAAGCATGTGCAGCTTATGCAGATCATCGTAGAGTTCTTTGCGCAGCTGCTGCATGGACCTGCGCCGCCCCCAGAGGAATGGGAGGCCGCGAAGTTCCGGGCTTTGTTCTTGGAAGGCGACCCGTCCCTCCCGAAGACTCTGAGACCCATTGCCATGATTCCGGCGATTGCAGAATTGTTCAGCACCGTCTCGCATCGCGGGATATCATCGGACATTCATTGACTCCAAGATGTTTGTGGCGCAGTTCGGTTTCAGACCCGGTAGAGGGTGCTCAGATGCAGTGTGGATTGTTCGCGCAATTGCTGAGGAGACTTTGGAACGGGGCGGAGAATGGTGGGGGCCGCGCTGGACGTGAACAGGGCGTTCGACGCAGTCCACCGTGCTGCGTTGTTCGCGGCGCTCATGAATAGCAGCATTTTTGCGTTTGCGGCCCGCGCCCCGCGGCTTCTGCGCCGCGGGGTCCAAGGATATGTTTCTTCTTGGGGCGGCGCGGACAGCCGGCGCTTCCCGGTGCAATGGGGCGCGACGCAGAGCGACTCGTCGTCGCCAGTGCTGCGCTCGACGGAGTGCCGCGCGAGGCCAGCGGGGCCTGGGGGGGGCGAGGCCGCGGCGCCAATGTTGGGCTGGGCCGCAGAGACCACGGTCTGACTCGCGTGGCTTCCACGGACGATCAGACACTGTTTGCGCGGAGGTGGTTGCCCATGAAACGGACGACTCCGACGATGAGGGATCGTCTCGCACAGAGGGGCTGCCCCGGCACGCGAGCAAGTGCACGGTGTCAAGAACTCGGGCAGTTGGTTTTAGAACTGTTGGTTCTGGCATTGGCCGTTTTGAGCGCCAAAAGCGCAGTTGCAGGCTTTCTGCCCTCACCTCGCCTCGTCGTGGGGCGCCGCCCGGCGCAGTCGGCGGCGCCGAGGCGCGGGCGCAGGGGGGCTCGGACAAACAGAGGCCCGACAAACAGTTAAGCTTCCTGAAGGTGCAGACCGACCGCCAAGACTAAGAGCACAGAGGCCAGTGGCCGATACTTGTCACATCGGTGTTTAGGAAGGAGAATCCCTGGAACGATTTGGAATTGTAGATTATCTGGGGGGCGCCACCGGGGCAAAGATCGAGAATGGCTTCGCGTCCGGTTTGCGGAGATGTTGGGGTCTGAAGCGTTTGTCACGCATTAAATCGCATTCATTCAGAATGGGCTCGAAGTTTTTTTGACGCCGCAGTCGCGGAGAGCGCGTCGTGGAATACTGAGTCGTCGGAGTGGCAGGTCGTCGTGTCCGAGCTGGGATCGTCGAGGCATTCCCGCCCGTCGTCGCGTCCGCGGGCGCGGTTTGAAGATCCTGCGCGGAGTCTCTGCGCATCGCAGGTTCTGCGACGCCGGCAGGCAACGGCGAACGCGGCGCAAGAGTGGCAAGGCAGAGCAGAAGACTTCGCGCGCTGGGCTGCTCTCGTTCGCCGGTGATCATCGAGGTTTTCTTCCGGGGCGCACCGCCCGCCCCGCGCCTCCGGCGCCCCTTCCCCCCCCCCCGCCCCCCTTGGGAGGGGGGGCTTTCGAAGCCCCCCCCCTCCCTCCTTTCGGGGGGCATTGTTTCAGCGGGGGGGGGAGGGGGGCATCTAATGGAGGGGGGGGGTGCCTTGGAACGCCTTCCTGCCACCTTTTCCGGAGCCGAAGGATAGGCGGGGCTTGCCTTTCAAGGGGGGGGGGGGGGGGCTGCGGAAGCCACCCCCGTCTTATCGCAGTGGATACTGGTATGTATGCCAATGGGCGGACTTCAAAGCCAACCCATGCCCTTCCTTCTCTGGTGCCCGAGGCCAGCCCGAGCTCGCTTTTCAAAAGGGTGGTGGGGGGGCTTCGGAAGCTACCTGATATTGCTTTGCCAGAGGGGGGGGGGGGGGGGCGCGCGCGCCCCCCCCCCCCCCCCCTCCATATTTTTTTATATGATGCCCGAGGTTCGCCCAGGCTTGCTTTCTTAAGTCGCGGGGGGGCGCGCCGCGGCAAGCAGGCGGGCCCGCCGCCTACAGGGGAGGGCGAGGGGCGAAACGGAGAAGGCGCAGGAGCGACAATAACACATCCAAGCCAAGCAGAGCGAAATTGCGGACGAGGAGGACGAGGAGAAGGAGGAGGTGGAGAGGGAGGGCTCGGCCCGCCCCCCTCCTCCTCCTCCTCCTGTTCATGCCGAGGCGCGTCGCCCGCAGGCCCCGCCAGTTGGCTCGTGGACCTTCTGTGGCGAGACAGCCGGTCGTAGCGAGGGCGCCGAGTCGTCTGTCAGACAGCAGCGGCGCGCCGCGGGTGCCCGGCTGGTTTCTTCGCCGCCGAGTGCGGGGCTGCCGATTTCGAACCGGGCGAAGCTGATCACCGCCGCGCCTTCCCTCGGCCGCCTCCTCGACAGAGACTTGATGGAGGTGGGCCCACCCTTCTCGCGCGCCCAGCGCGCTGTCGACCTCGGGCGCGACGCTGCAGCAGGGGCAGGGCGCGTTGTCCAGAAGTTTCGAGCCAGGAGGGTCAAGGGCCAGCGTCGGGCTGCTAGGATTTTCCGCTCGCGTAGGAACGCGAAGCTCTACGGGGTCTCGAAGGGGCTCTTCTTCCAAGGGGCCTTCCCTCAGGCCCCCCATGGGCACCCCGTAATGGGCGCCCCCCCTCCACCATCGCCGTCCTGCGCGGGCAGGCTGCGCCTGCTGTGGCGGGGAAGGGCCCGGGGAGATGCCTCGCCGCGACCCTGGCCCTGTGGCTAGGCGAGCAGGATCCAGCGATCTCGCTCAGGCCGCAGCTGGCGCGGGCATGGCTCGACACGTGGGTGCGCGCCCCTAGTTTGCATGCTCCCATTGCTCGCTCGCGGCTTCGAGTTCGCTCGCGAATCGGTCGAGACGCCAGCGTGAGATGGCGCGGGGCCAGAGGCCCTTTTAGGGGTTGTTCAGGCCGCCCTCCTCGATGCCGGTTGGTCACCAGGCTCGGCGGTCGAGCGGCGCAGACTGGCGACAGCTGGGAGATTCGGCAGCTTCCCGGCCCGCCCCCCGATGAGATGAGGAGCGAGGATGTGTTCGATGTTTTTACCTCCTTGGCGACCTCCGCGAGGACCTCTCCTCCCCCCTCCGGGCCGCGGCGGCGTCTCATTCTGTCGGCGACGGCCTGGCGGCTGGAGCCGATGTCATCCCGAGCGGCCCTGTCGAGGAACTGTCAAGCGGCCCTGTCGAGCGGCCCTGCTGGGGAACCACGACGAAGTAGGACAGTTGATCGCAGAAGTCTCGGGGGGTCAGTGGCCACGGCAGAGGCAGATAGACGCGGGATATCTCGCGTCTCCTCTGTGACCGCGCTGCGGTGAGGCCCCAGAGACGCTTTGTTCATCGGATTTGGTACAGGGCGAGGGTTTTGTCGATTCGGAGTTCCTCGTTTCGCTGGCCGTGGCTGGGCAGGATCAGCCCCCCTTGCCCCCCGGCTTCGCCCCCCCCCCCCCCCCCTTCGCCGCCCACTCGTTCGCGGATGGGTGGGGCGGGGCCGTGGTTTGGAGCGAGGGGCGGGGGGGGGGCGAGGCAGAGTGCCCGCCCGAGGCCGATGCCGCGGCCCGCGCGCGGCGAGACCCCCACGACCGCGTCGTCGCCTTTGGAGACGCCTCAGGAGGACAGTTCAGCAGCGACGTTCGCAGGCGGAGGGTCGGCGCGGCCGCGGTGGTCACGGGGCCCACCCCGAGTTGCTTGCGACGCTTGGCTGGTGTTGCGCGTGGCCTAGACGGTCGCCGACAGACGGTTCCGAGGGCGAAGCTGCTGGCTTTCGCGCTTGCCCTGGCCTCTATTGACGGGCCGCAGCTCTATGTCACCGACTGTGCGATGCTGCTGCGCGGGCGGGAACAGGGTCTCCACCGCGCGGGTGGGGGCAGCGGCCCCGACGCAGACTTCTGGCGCATGATCAGGGGTGGTTGTCGGTCTCGCGAAGGCGAGGTCAGCGTCGTCGGGGCGCCCAGTCATCTTGACCCCTCCTCCCCCGAGCTGTCTGCCTGGGGGCGGTGCCTGGCGGAGGGCGACGACGCGGCCGACGAGCTCACGAGTTCCGCTTCGCGCCGCGCCTGGCAGGCGGCTCTTGCCGGCAATGCCCCGCGCGCAGACGCGTGGGATTGCGCGGCGGCCCTGGTTCGCAAGAGAGCCGGGCGGGCCTTCCTCGATGCCGCGGCGGCCGCTCCGCGTACCGCTGAGCGGCCATCGAGCGCTCGCCCCCCCTCTGCGTCGGCTCTCCAGCGGGCGCTCCTTGCCTCCAGTCACTGTTCTGCGCGAGCAGGGCGCCACTGGGCGCGCGCCCTTTGCCGCCAGCTGGCGACGGGCACCGGTCTCGCAGCGGCGTGAGCTTTCACGCGCAGGATGGGCGGCAACGCGGTCGAGACGCATCCAGCCGACATCATTCGGGCGGTGGGAGCGGAGGTTCACGTGCGGGGGGGAACTCTGCAGGCGTCGCACCGGATGCAGCTGTTGCCGAGGCACAGTTTGTTCTTTTGCGCTCGGTGCGGCTTCGCGGCCGCGACCGATCCCCGCCGTTTGCTGGGTGGGTGCATCGAGGCCTCCCGGAAGGGGGGGGGGGGCCTGGCGAGGATCCGCAGGGGTCAGTTCCCAGGCCGTCGAGTCCCCGAGGCGGCGGTGGAGTGGTTTGGGGAGGGCGAGGCGCGAAGCTGCGCTCCGCCGCCCTCCTGGGGTCTTGCGCCCAGAGCCCTCGGGGTCACCGTGAACTCTGACCCGCCGCATGTGGGTGGCAGGCAATTCCGAGGCAATGCCTCCTCCTCCTTTTCCAATCCTTTCTTTATACATATCGGGGGTGGAACGACCTCCTACCCTGACACGTCGATTAAGGAATTGGCCGTCTTCGGTTCGCGAAAGCGCGTCGCGGCCGTCATTTTTGCGGGTCCAGGTCCGTCGGTTTCGGTCCCTGGTCGTTTTCATTAAGGGGAGGTCTACTAAAGGGAGGTTTGTCCACCGCCGACAGTAACTTCTCCCTGTCGCACCCCGAGGCAATTTTTAAGGGGCGGACCCGGCGTTTCGCTTGAGATTCTATCACCACTCATGATTCTGAAGCTTCAAAAGTGGCAGCAGCTTTGCCGATGGAGGGCGGGTCGTTTTCAACATGTGGCTCTGGCCTTCGCGCGGCGCGCATTCGTTCAAACAAATGCAAGAGCTTCGCGGATTCAGGGCGTTTCTTTTACAACATGTTGCTCTCCATTAGCGCCGCGCTGATTCGTTTTTAAACTGTGCAAGCGCTTCACGGGCTGAGGGCGGGACGTTTCCATAATGCGGTTCTCGCTTTTGCGCCGCGCGCATTCGTTTTTTTAACGTTTGCAAGCGCTTCGCGGATTGAGGTCGGCTCTTTTTCAACATGTGGCTCTCGCCTCAGCGCCGCACGCATTCGTGTTAAACGTTTGCAAGCGCTTCGCGGATTGAGGTCGGCTCTTTTTTCAACATGTGGCTCTCGCGTTAGCGTCGCGCGCACACGTTTGAAATATTTCTAAAGTTTGACGGGTTGCGGGCGGGTCGTTTTCATGTTGTGGTTCTCGTGCTAATGCCGCGTTATTTTCTTGCACTTTGCAAGAGCTTCAAGGGTTTAGGGCGGGTCGGTTTCAACATTTGGTTCCCGCCTTCTTTAGCGCCGCGCACATTCGTTGTGAACAGTTGCAAGAAGTTCGCAGAGTGGGGGCGTCTTCTTCTCAAACGGTGGCTCTGGCCTGAGCGCCGCGGACATTCGTTTAAACTTTGCAAGAAGTTCACGGGTTCCCAGGATCAACGCAGCAAATCTGGTGTTTTGGAAGGGTTCAGGATTACGAAGGTGCAACAGTTATGTGGATTCGCGGTGTTGAAGTCCCCACAATTGCTGTGGCACGGTTCCAGATCGTCAGGACGCAGCAGTCAGGTTGATCCGTGGCGTTGAAATCCCAAGAACAATGTTTTGGCATGCTTCAGGGTTTTCAGGCGTTCTCTTTCTCCAACGAGGCATCCTCCGCAATTGAAATTGGCCGCTGCAGGGCCCTATGAAGTGAGAACTTAGAGGAATAGCTAATTCCAACAGCTGGTGACTCTTGAGTTTACACAGGTCCTCATCCTCCTCCTCCTCTTCCTTTTCCCCCTCTCCCTCCACGTCCTCCTCCCCCTCCCACCTCCTGCTCCGCCCCTGGGTGGCCGTCTACCCGGCGGGGGTCCCTGTTGACTGCCGCCGCGGTTTCGTGTGCCCGCGTCCCGCGGTCGTGGGCCCTGCCGCCGCTGTCGTGTCTTCGCCGTCGCCGTCATCGTTCATGGTCGCCGTCGTCGTTGCCTGAGGAGGAGGTGGAGGAGGAAGAGGAGGAGGAGGTGGTCTGGGGAAAAGGAGGGGAAAAAGGAGGAAGAGGTGGAGGAAGATGACGAGGAGCAGGAGGAGGAAGAGGCGGATAACGATTCTGAGGAGGAGGAGGACGAGGAAGAGGAGGAGGAGGAGGGCGGGGGAAAGGATGGCGGGGCCTTGACATGTGGCCGAGTTTGGTATCCTCGGGGGCCGCCGTCGCCACGGTGGGGTCCGCCTCCAGATCTTAGCGGGCGTTCTTGCGCAAGTCTGGGGGCCGACTCTGTGGAGGAGAAGGAAGGGGATGAGGAGGAGGACGAGGACGAGGAGGAGGAGGAGGACGAGGAGGAGGAGAAGGAAACCTAGAGATTCGACGCTCCGCATAATTGGAGCGGGCGGTTTTTGGCCGTGCTCGTTCTCCGGGGGCCTTCGCCAGGCTTCGGGAGCGTCGAACAGCTAGTCTCTGGTTCCTATGTCGCCCAGAACCGAAACCGCATCCAATTTTGAGATTCGGCGTTGTCGAATGTGAGTCCGTCTCAGTATTGCGTTGACGCGTGCACAGCAGTCCTGGCGAGCGTCATTCAGACCCGTTGCAAAAAGGGCGGCCCGTGGGCGGTGAAATATCTGGCCGCTTTCTCTCGTCATTTTTCCAATCATCATTTGCCCAGTTGGATGCCATCAGTGTCAGCGTTCGACCAATTGCAATGCGACCCCTATTCGCCACTGCGCTGCGTAATCTGGAGCACGGGGGGGCTGCGGGAGGGCTTCGGGCTCGTCTCAGGAAGGCCGCAGGGGGGGGCCTGGCGGGGCCGCCCGAAATTTCAGTGGGAGCTTCGTCTCGGGCCACATTGCTCCGAAAGCGAAGGACTTAAACAATTCATGCCACGGGGACACAAACGGGGATGTTGCGCTAAATGCGTTGGAGGGGGAGGGGGTACATGCAGTTTCGCAGGGACACATTTTGAACATTGACCCAGCGACCCTGCGGGCGGTGCAGCGGGGCGGCGGATCTTGCCGTCATATCACGTTTGGGATAGACGACGATCCCTTGTTCGCACCATTGCGTTGGTTATTTCGCCGCTGCGTGGTTGGTCGGGCAGTTCTGTTTATGTCCTGCGCCCCTCCGCGTCTTCTGAAAGATACGCGAGAGTAGGGAGGATGGGGGATACGGGAGACGCGGAGGAGGAAGGGATATGGCAGAGGGATGAGGGAGGATGGAGGACAGCGATCAGGCGGAAACAGGAAAGGCGGGCACGAGAAATCAATGGGGAGAGCGAGGAGGAGAGGGAATAAGAGGAAACGGGAATAGGAACACGATTAAGAGGAGTAGGGGGTACGGGGAGGAGACCAAGGAGGGAGGAGGAGGATGGCCATCTGGGAGGGGGGGGCACAAATGCCAAGCTGTCAGGGATCTCCCGCGCGATATCAACCAGTTTCAGACTCGTTACTGGCCTCGTTGGATGAGGCGACCAGCAGGCCCACAGAGTGGAGTATCTGAAAATGCCGTTTCATATGCTCCACTTCGCAGGGCCCAAGACTCTCCCAAGAGAGCCCCTCAGGGGGCCCCAGTGGGGGCCCCAAGAGCGTTCTCGGAGGACCCCTTAAGCCCCAAGACGAGCTCCGGGGAGGGCCCGAGGCGTCCGAGGAGCCAACCAAACTGGTGCATCTGAAATGTCCGTTCCAGATGATCCAATTCGAGGGCCCATCAGGGCCCCGAGAGAGCGATGGAAACCGATCGCAACCATTTCGGACCGATCTTCGACCACTTCGGACTGATCACAACCAGCTGCGATCGGCCCGAAGTGGTTGCGATGTTTTTGGGTCGCTTCAACCAGGGTTCGATTAAGGGAGAGATCATACGAGCGCTTCTGGGTGCACTGAACTCCCTTAAGCCGCCCAATGGGAATCTGAAAAAGCGGTTGCGATCGGTCCGATCACCGACGGCCGATCACGATCTCAGCGAAACACATGTATTTGAGTTCGGACGTGGCCATGATCCGTATACGATTCTTATGTGATTCGTGAACGATTAGTATACGATTCCAATGTGATTCGTATACGATTACGATGTGATTCGTGTACGATTCCAACGTGATTCGTCTGAGGAATTCGCCAGAATCCGAAGAGGGTCTCTTCG
>CAUYUJ010015171.1:310000-577500 GCA_963575745.1 Prorocentrum cordatum
GTGGTGCCGTTTTGTTGGTGGTGTGGTGCAAGTTCGCCGCTCACAGGAATTAGCAAAACCTAGTGGGTTCCTTGGATTCCGGCACGATGTATGAGGAGGAGTGCGAGGAATCCATCGCCCGAGTGATGCGTTCTTTCGTGGAGCCCATTGGGCCGAAGGGCTTAGGACGAGAAGCGGGGGGAGGAGACAGAGCAGAGCTGGGGCCCTCCAGGGCCGTCTTGGGTTTTTTTTTCCGATAACCCCGAAAGAGGCCCAAGAGGGGCACAAGAGGCCCCAAGTACTATGCGAAATTGCGCTTGCGGAAAATAGCCCGTGCTGTTATCAACCGCACTGGCAGATATTAGCCGCAGGTGTTCTCCCAAAACATTGGCGGACACTAGCCCGTGGTGCTCCCGCAAACACTTGCGGAACTTCGCTTCCGTAGTTAAAACAACATTGGCGGAAATGAGTTCCAGTTGCGTGCGAAATCACTGGCGGACATTCGCCAGAGTTGGTCTCAAAAGCTCTGGTGGACAATTTCCAGCACGTCGGCTTTTCTGTTATTCAGCAGCCTGCGGCAAACCCCTCTAGCGTGCCACGAGGAAGGGGGAGGAGTTGGAGGAGGAACGAGTGGAGGGAGTGGGAGGGGAAGGGAGGATAATAGGGTCATACGATAACGGGGAAAATGAGGATGATGAGTGGAAATGGACAGAACATGAGAGTACATTGAGGAGATGTTTTGGTTTGGTTTGATTACGGCGCTAGTTCAGACACAAGAGCAGCTTTGATCCAGAAGCACAATCAATATCTGGCATAGGTAAGGCGCCCGACACGGGACGCAAACATTAACGCCCGGGCATTGAGGCCGCTCGGGCGCAAACGTGAAACACAACAGCCGGCATAACGACTATAGAATTGGGGTTGATCGTGGGATGAGTTTGTCACCTGCTGGCCCCAGGATCTGTCGATAATTATCCCCCTGCGCCTATTTGCCCTCAGGGTTTGCCACTTGTTAGCCCCCTGGGCCTGTGAGCCCTTGAGGCCTTTCACATGTTCATTCCCAGGGTCATCAAGCCTCGACGAATGTCGATTCAGCAAGTGGCGTCGCTCCAGGCGGTGATTCTGCTTGGATTGGGGGCGGCGTTGAGTAAGATTTGTGGCTAGATTCCAGTGTGGCCCTTCCCTGAGGGCCCCCGGGGAAAATCGGATACAAGTTTTGGATGCAGCCTTCTGGGGTGGCTCGTAGGCAGCTATTCTGAACGAAGAGCCGCCCCCAGGGAAGTGGCCTGGACTCTTCCGGTCAGTGTTGTGACTGCAGGGTGAGGGGGGAGGAGGAGGCCGCCCCTGACCGCCCCCGCCAGCGGGCGGCCCGCGGGGCAGGAGAAGAGGGCCTGCGACGCGAAGATCGCGGAGCTGGAGACCTCGGTGCGCGCGCGCCCTTCAAGGGGCGTGCCCCGCGGGGCGCTTCTGCGGCCCATTCCGGCCTTTCCGATTCGATTCGATTCGATTTGGTGTCGATGCGGTGTCGATCGATTCCGATGCCGCTGCGAATCGACTTCGGATTTCGATGGAGGCTTCGTTCACCTGCCAATTTTCGCCGTTTTGACTTCTCCTCCCGACTTGTCTGCCGATTTCCGCCTATCCGACTCCTCTCGATGGCCCATAGATGTCGATTCGATTCTGGGCTCTCCCGCCCTGGTGCCCCGGCCCCCCCCTGCGAGGGCAGGTGCCGAGGCCTCCCTCCGGGCCGGCGCTCGTAGCTCAGAGGAGGAGACGGTATCTCATATTGCTGCGCTTCCCTCCCCTGGGATCCTGGCGCTGCAGTTTTTGTCACAGAGGGCGTTGCCGCCAGGTTTCGGGTCCCAGGGCCCTCACATATCGGTTCGGCCTGAAAGTGGCTCAGGGATACGGGGCCCGAGGCTCCAGTCGCGATGTTAGGCGATGGTGCAGTTTGACGTCAGATCTCAGGATCGTCGCCACGGCCGCGTTCGCAACGAAACCATTATCAGAACGCACCTCAGGAGGGCCATGGAGCAGCGGTATCAATTTCTTGTTATTCCATCAGTGTCCTCGGCCGGTGTGCTGTGCGGGCAAGATGTTTATCCATATCCAGTGCGTCTTGGATTTTCTTGGAAGGGGCGCCCAATGGCCGAGGCCCGCTGGATATGAAAATCGACCCTTTAGGGGCCAGATTTCCATCCATATCCAGTGCGCCGAGCCCGAAACTCCAAGCTCCATTGGATATGGACAGAAGTATTGCCCGCATGCGGGCAAGAGCATGCAGCATGCCTCATGCGGGCCAGGGCAGACGGGCCTCTGGGGCGAGCATGTCTGGCGTGCCCGCTCGCGATGCTTTTCCGTCTGCCTGCATTGCAGAGGACGGGCGTCGGCGGGCGATTGCGTTTCTGTGAGCAGCATCTGCCCGTCTAGCTGCTGGTCGGCAGCGTGGTTACTGCCTGCCCCCAAAGCGCTTCGCGATCACACAGGGAGCGCCATTTGTCTGCTAGTTCTGTTTGTCTAGGGGGGGCAGGATTTGTCCGCCCGGGCTAGCGCCAGCAGCAAGCAGCAATTGAATCGTGGTTTGTCCATCGGAATTTCGCGGTTGTTCTCCATTCCCCTCTTCTTGCCCTCCTAAAAAAGGTGTATCGCGATCGCCGCTCACTCGAGGAGGAACAACAACAAACATACGGAGTTCCAGGCGGATTTCTGGTATCGGCGCTGGGCCCTCCTTGGCGGCGCCTCCGGCGACAGCCCTGGCGCCGCGCAAGGGAGGGAGGCCCAGCGCCGATCCAAGAACTCGGCACGGAGCTCCGAAAGTTTCTGTTCATGCTGTTGTTCCCTCCTCCATCTCTTTTCTGGCAGGGGTTTGGGCAATTCTGCACATGCGGGCGTCGCACTGCGGGCAGAATCTGAGGATGAATGGGTCCAAATCTCGGAGAATCATGGAACCCCCTTTGCCAGGTCGATTCGCGAATTGCCGTTTTTTTGACTCGAGAGGTCTTGCGGCCGCTACGTTGCGCGGGCCTGCGCCCACTGGGTCTTTACTGGGGTCTTGCCCCCTCCGTGGACGCCTCCTATTTCAACGCCTCCCAGCGACAGGCAAGGACAAGCATCGCGAATAGCATGGAAGTTCAGTGCGCGTGTGCAGTGCGCCCTGGAGGAAAGGGTGGATGATGGGGAGACCGCCCCAAGCGGCCGTAGCCGTGTGTTCAGGAGGGAAATGGGTATCAATGAGACGCCGCTGCTGGGAGCACGTCAGCGCGCTATTCGTGTGTGTTTTTACAAGAGCTGGTGCTTCTTCAACAGTAACTCTGGCGCGTCATCGATTCTGCACTTGCCCCTCGTGGTCGATGTACTCCAGCTGGCCCTCACGCGCTTCCTCATCTCGGGCCGCTAAGATTTCTGTGAGAGCGCCCGCGGCTGCTCGCCCCCCCAGGTGCAGGAGGAGAAGTGCGGGCGCAGCGCCCAGCTCAGCGACTTCGGCGACAAGGCGGGTCGCTGCCCGCTCGCCCCCCGCAGCACCGCGCAGGGTCCTCGCATCATCGGCGACGCGCCCGGGGGGGAAGGCAGAGGGGGCATGCCCTCTCAGAAGGCTCAGACCTTGGAGTCAGCTGGGGGTTCTGAGGTGGCCCAGCACTGGTTCTGGCGAGCTAAGAAGGGGGGTGCGAGGTCCGATGTTCTGGATTAGGGGCTGGTGTTGCCTTTTTTCTGCCTCCAGTTGCCGATTTCGGGGTCCGATACCGTAAAACAAATATCCGAGGTGAAACATTACATCAGACGAACCCCGGGGGGGGGGTCCAGGGTCCAGGGAGTCTTGGGACCCTTCTCATGGTCCAACCCCTCCTCTTGACCGATGTGCCTCCTCCCCCTCCCCCTCTTGTCCGTGGGGTCCACCCAGCTCAGACCCCCTGGCCGCCTCCAACTCAGAATGCCCCTGGTCCTTTTGAGAAGCTTTCTGTGCCTCCCCCGAAGCCAGAGAGGGCATCTCAGAACTTGGCACCGCTCGGGCATGTGCCTTTTTCCCCACGTCCAAAGTGGGGTTCTTGTTTTCTCTGGACACCCCGCGCAGGAACAAGAACACACACACACACCCACTCACACTCACTCACACTCTCTCATCATCAACCTCATCAGCATCATCGATGATGCTCTCTCACATGCTTAGTCACTCACATACTCATCATCATCATCACTCGCACTCTCTCACACGCTCACGAACATCACCATCATCATCATCATCATCATCATCATCATCATCATCATCATCATCATCATCATCATCATCATCGGCATCGGCATCATCCTCATTCAAGCATCATCATCGCCACCACCACCCACAATCAATCATCATCCTCTTCACCACTCATCTTCACCACCACTCATCATCCTCATCCTCATCATCGTTGAGTAAATTGTGAGGAAGTCTCAGGCGGGAGCCCCCTCCCTATGGGGCCCGCAGATCATGTTGGTAATCCGAGCGGGTCATCGGAACCCTGTAACTGTCGTCACTTTTGGGCTCCCCAGGCCTGAAAATGGAGGAAGTCTCAGGCGGGAGCCTCGTCTGTGAGTGAATTGGGAGGAAGTCTCAGGCGGGAGTTCCCTCCCTATGGGGCCCGCAGATCATGTTGGTAATCCGAGCGGGTCATCGGAACCCTGTAACTGTCGTCACTTTTGGGCTCCTCAAGCCTGAATTTGGAGGAAGTCTCAGGCGGGAGCCTCGTCTGTGAGTGAATTCTGAGGAAGGCTCAGGCGGGAGCCCCCTCCCTATGGGGCCCGCAGATCATGTTGGTAATCCGAGCGGGTCATCGGAACCCTGTAACTGTCGTCACTTTTGGGCTCGTCAAGCCTGAATTTGGAGGAAGTCTCAGGCGGGAGCCTCGTCT
This sequence comes from Prorocentrum cordatum, assembly GCA_963575745.1. Taxonomy (NCBI): domain Eukaryota; class Dinophyceae; order Prorocentrales; family Prorocentraceae; genus Prorocentrum; species Prorocentrum cordatum. The sequence goes on from CAUYUJ010015171.1 coordinate 314,863, forward strand.
CTGAGTGAATTGTGAGGAAGTCTCAGGCGGGAGCCCCTCCCTATGGGGCCCGCAGATCATGTTGGTAATCCGAGCGGGTCATCGGAACCCTGTAACTGTCGTCACTTTTGGGCTCCTCAAGCCTGAATATGGAGGAAGTCTCAGGCGGGAGCCTCGTCTGTGAGTGAACTGCGAGGAAGTCTCAGGCGGGAGCCCCCTCCCTATGGGGCCCGCAGATCATGTTGGTAATCCGAGCGGGTCATCCAAAACCTGTAACTGTCGTCAATTTTGAGTTCTCGCGCTGCCAGAACGCAGTTCCCAGGCCACATTTTGGATGCAACAATTACTCAGACGGAAGAACCCCACATAAGAATCATCTGGGCAAATCTCGAAAAAGCCATCACCGTCGTCCTCGTGGTTGGTGAGGCGTCCTGGCTGTCTCTTCTGCGTATATTTCCTCTCGCCTTGGCGCGGGCCCCCCTTCCACTCCTTACGTTGTCCCCATCCTCGCCCCCCTGTTTGTTCCGCGCCCCGCCACCTCCTCCCCTTCCTGTTGCATGAGCGCGCATGTCGATGTTCCTCGGCGCCGTCGCCGCCACGGCCAGCACAGGCGCGTTCTCTACAGGTCACGTCGCGCAGCCGTTGGGACAACCCCGCGGGCCAGGCTGTCGGGACAACCCCGCGAGCCGTTGGCGCGCAAGACCAAGCCGTTGGGACAACCCCGCGGGCTTCGAGCGAGGCGCAGCCGCGCTCAGGCGGAAGGCAGCACGAAGCCCAGCTCTGCCGCGAGCTGCTTCGCCTCCGCCCTGGACAAAACCGCTCTCTTGTCGAACTCCAGGAGCGCCTTCCGCAGGGACGCCGGCGGCCCGCACTCCAGGAACTCTCGCGGCGGCGGCCGCAGGATCAGCATGTTCCGCATGCACGTGGCGCGGGAGAACATGACGTAGAGGTGCAGCCACCACTGCTCGTCCGACATGCCCGTGCGGCCAGCGTCCTCGTCTCTCGCGCAGTCGATGGTGACGCCCTTGCGCAGCGTCTGGCCCTGCGACAGCGTGGAGGTCAGGTAGGACGCGTGCGTCAGGGTGAACCCCGAGCGGCGCACGCTGTGCGCCCCCGAGCTCTGCCATGTGAACTCCCTTTCGCTGGGCCTGAACATCAGCAAGCTCCGCGCCCGCGCCTCGGCCTGGCCGTCGTCGTCGGCGCCTTCGGCGCCCTGTCGCAGCACCTCGGCGACCTGAGGAGCCCAAAAACTTCCTTGTTGCATCCAAAGTGTGGCCTGGGAACTGCGTTCTGGCAGCGCGAGAACCCAACATTGACGACAGTTACAGGTTTTGGATGACCTGCTCGGATTACCAACATGATCTGCGGGCCCCATAGGGAGGGGGCTCCCGCCTGAGACTTCCTCGCAGTTCACTCACAGACGAGGCTCCCGCCTGAGACTTCCTCCATATTCAGGCTTGAGGAGCCCAAAAGTGACGACAGTTACAGGGTTCCGATGACCCGCTCGGATTACCAACATGATCTGCGGGCCCCATAGGGAGGGGGCTCCCGCCTGAGACTTCTTCACAATTCACTCAAAGACGAGGCTCCCGCCAGAGACTTCCTCCAAATTCAGGCTTGACGAGCCCAAAAGTGACGACAGTTACAGGGTTCCGATGACCCGCTCGGATTACCAACATGATCTGCGGGCCCCATAGGGAGGGGGCTCCCGCCTGAGACTTCCTCGCAGTTCACTCACAGACGAGGCTCCCGCCTGAGACTTCCTCCATATTCAGGCTTGAGGAGCCCAAAAGTGACGACAGTTACAGGGTTCCGATGACCCGCTCGGATTACCAACATGATCTGCGGGCCCCATAGGGAGGGGGCTCCCGCCTGAGACTTCTTCACAATTCACTCAAAGACGAGGCTCCCGCCAGAGACTTCCTCCAAATTCAGGCTTGACGAGCCCAAAAGTGACGACAGTTACAGGGTTCCGATGACCCGCTCGGATTACCAACATGATCTGCGGGCCCCATAGGGAGGGGGCTCCCGCTTGAGCCTTCCTCAGAATTCACTCACAGACGAGGCTCCCGCCTGAGACTTCCTCCATATTCAGGCTTGAGGAGCCCAAAAGTGACGACAGTTACAGGGTTCCGATGACCCGCTCGGATTACCAACATAATCTGCGGGCCCCATAGGGAGGGAGCTCCCGCCTGAGACTTCCTCCCAATTCACTCACAGACGAGGCTCCCGCCTGAGACTTCCTCCATTTTCAGGCCTGGGGAGCCCAAAAGTGACGACAGTTACAGGGTTCCGATGACCCGCTCGGATTACCAACATGATCTGCGGGCCCCATAGGGAGGGGGCTCCCGCCTGAGACTTCCTCACACTTTACTCAACGATGATGAGGATGAGGATGATGAGTGGTGGTGAAGATGAGTGGTGAAGAGGATGATTGATTGTGGTGAGGATGATGAGAGGTGATGCTGATGTTGATGATGAGAGAGTGTGAGTGAGTGTGAGTGAGAGTGAGTGGTGATGATGATGAGTGAGTGAGTGTGTGCGAAGGCAGAAGAGGAGAGGGGGTGGGGTGAGTGTTCCTGCGCGGGGTGTGCAGAGAAAACAAGAACCCCACTTTGGATGTGGGGAAAAAAGTTTTTGGGCTCCTCAGGTCGCCGAGGTGCTGCGACAGGGCGCCGAAGGCGCCGACGACGACGGCCAGGCCGAGGCGCGGGCGCGGAGCTTGCTGATGTTCAGGCCCAGCGAAAGGGAGTTCATATGGCAGAGCTCGGGGGCGCACAGCGTGCGCCGCTCGGGGTTCACCCTGACGCACGCGTCCTACCTGACCTCCACGCTGTCGCAGGGCCAGACGCTGCGCAAGGGCGTCACCATCGACTGCGCGAGAGACGAGGACGCTGGCCGCACGGGCATGTCGGACGAGCAGTGGTGGCTGCACCTCTACGTCATGTTCTCCCGCGCCACGTGCATGCGGAACATGCTGATCCTGCGGCCGCCGCCGCGAGAGTTCCTGGAGTGCGGGCCGCCGGCGTCCCTGCGGAAGGCGCTCCTGGAGTTCGACAAGAGAGCGGTTTTGTCCAGGGCGGAGGCGAAGCAGCTCGCGGCAGAGCTGGGTTTCGTGCTGCCTTCCGCCTGAGCGCGGCTGCGCCTCGCTCGAAGCCCGCGGGGTTGTCCCAACGGCTTGGTCTTGCGCGCCAACGGCTCGCGGGGTTGTCCCGACAGCCTGGCCCGCGGGGTTGTCCCAACGGCTGCGCGACGTGACCAGTAGAGAACGCGCCTGTGCTGGCCGTGGCGGCGACGGCGCCGAGGAACATCGACATGCGCGCTCATGCAACAGGAAGGGGAGGAGGTGGCGGGGCGCGGAACAAACAGGGGGGCGAGGATGGGGACAACGTAAGGAGTGGAAGGGGGGCCAGCGCCAAGGCGAGAGGAAATATACGCAGAAGAGACAACCAGGACGCCTCACCAACCACGAGGACGACGGTGATGGCTTTTTCCAGATTCGCCCAGAGGATTCTTATGTGGGGTTCTTCCGTCGGAGTAATTTTTGCTCGGCGAGGCCAGCGTCGGAAAATCTAGATCATCTTAGAGCATCCTGGACCATCAAACAGTTATCCCAGTGCGACCCTACCTAGGAGTTGGAGCCTCTAGGAAAGCAAAAGTAGTAGGAACGGTAAACGCCGTCCTCCTCCTTCTCCTCATCGTCGTAGTTGTAGCAGTATCGGTAGTAGTAGTCGTCGTCGTCGTCGTCGTCGTCGTCGTCGTAGTAGTAGTAGTAGTATTAGTAGTAGTAGTCGTAGTCGTAGTCGTAGTCGTAGTAGTAGTAGTAGTAGTAGTAGTAGTAGTAGTAGTAGTAGTAGTAGTAGTAGTAGTAGTAGTAGTAGTAGTAGTAGTAGTAGTAGTAGTAGTAGTAGTAGTAGTAGTAGTAGTAGTAGTAGTAGTAGTAGTAGTAGTAGTAGTAGTAGTAGTAGTAGTAGTAGTAGTAGTAGTAGTAGTAGTCGTTAGTAGTCGTAGTCGTAGTAGTAGTAGTAGTTTGTAGGTAGTTAGTAGTGTCGTAGTAGTAGTAGTAGTAGTAGTAGTAGTAGTAGTAGTAGGTAGTAGTAGTAGTAGTGTAGTCGTAGTAGGTAGTAGTAGTAGTAGTAGTAGTGGTAGTTAGTAGTTAGTTAGTAGTAGTAGTAGTAGTCGTAGTAGTAGTGTAGTCGTAGTCGTAGTCGTAGTCGTAGTGGTAGTGGTAGTGAGTGGTAGTTAGTAGTATTTAGTAGTAGTAGTAGTAGTAGTAGTAGTAGTAGTAGTAGTAGTAGTAGTAGTAGTGTAGTAGTAGTAGTAGTAGTAAGTAGTCGTGTCGTAGTCGTAGTCGTAGTCGTAGTAGTAGTCGTAGTATAGTAGTAGTAGTAGTAGTAGTAGTAGTAGTAGTAGTAGTAGTAGTAGTCGTAGTAGTAGTAGTAGTAGTAGTAGTAGTAGTAGTAGTAGTAGTAGTAGTAGTAGTAGTAGTAGTAGTGTAGTAGTAGTAGTAGTAGTAGTAGTAGTAGTAGTAGTAGTAGTAGTAGTTAGTAGTAGTAGTAGTAGTTAGTAGTAGTAGTAGTAGTAGTAGTAGTAGTAGTAGTAGTAGTAGTAGTAGTAGTAGTAGTAGTAGTAGTAGTAGTAGTAGTAGTAGTAGTAGTAGTAGTAGTAGTAGTAGTAGTAGTAGTAGTAGTAGTAGTAGTAGTAGTAGTAGTAGTAGTAGTCGTAGTCGTAGTAGTCGTAGTAATCGTAGTAGTCGTAGTAGTAGTAGTAGTAGTAGCCGTAGTAGTAGTAGTAGTAGTAGTAGTAGTAGTAGTAGTAGTAGTAGTAGTAGTAGTAGTAGTAGTAGTAGTAGCGGCAGAACCGCCGACGCCACGCCGTTTGTTTTTACCTTTGCTGTTGCTTTCGCTTGGGTCCCAGGGGACCGGGGGAACCGCCCGGGGCGCTTTGCACTGCCCGGCCCCTTCAAGCAAAGAGAGTAAGAACCCTTCTAGGCAGAGCCTAGGCAGGGAACAACAAACACGCACGACACCAAAGAAAGCACGGGGAATGGACGTCCGAGCGATGGCAAAAGAAGGCCACAAGGCCTCTGAGAAGCCCCGCCGCCTTCCGCCTTCTGAGAGGGCCTTGCCCGCTCTCACTTCCCTCCTCAATGCGGGCCGGCTTGAGCAGATGGAAGGTTGGATCGAAGGAGGCACGTTCTCCCTAACGAATGCCTTTTGTCAAGACAACGGAGTATTAAATCGAACCGCTATCAATGTTCACTTGTGTTCCTCACATCGATCGAATCCCGCATAAGTGAGGCGTGCCATTGCGAACATACGCAGGAAATATGCGCAGGCCTAGCAACAAGCACTTCGGCGTACCATGCACTGGAGGTCCGGACGACGATGTTATTTCAATGACGTAGATGGCGTGCGTCAGAGTAAATTACTCCGCGCCCGCTTCGTGACTCCCGTCGGCTTCTGTGTGCTTCTGTGCATCCGCACGGCGTAGGACTTGTGCGCTTTGCGTTCTGGTCTTGCTCTCAAGTCCGCCTCTTGTGATGGGTCTTCGGCGGTGTCTCCTCTATGCCTGCGTCGCGCCTCGCTCATGCCCGCCCGCTGGTCATACTCTGTCCGTCATTGCTTCTCGTTGCCCCTCCTTGCGTCTCCCTGCTTCTCTAGCGCTGGGGCGTGTAGCAGCGGCGCACTGCCGCTGTCGCAGGTGCCGACAGGGCGCCCGTGAGAGAGAATTCACGAGGCCCTGGGCCCCGAGTGGCCCGACCCCCACGAGTTTTCTCGGGAGCGGCGACCGCATCCGCACCCCCGCCCTCGCGTCCTGGATCGGGAGCGCGACCCCGCGGCCGCATGGATGCGTCTGGCGCGGGGCCTCCGGGAAGAAGCGCCCCCTCCACGGGATCGCGGGCCGGGGGCCCAGCCCGCGGGGCAGTGGACACGGACGTGTTTCCCGCTCACGAGCTTCCCGCTCCCAATCAGGGAGGCCCCTCCAGCATGGGAAGCCCCGTTTGCCGCGCGCCTCGTGGCCTGAGCCCGGGTCACCCAGAGGGGCGCGAAGATGCGCACTTAGCACGCGTCGCGCCTCGCGATCTGGTCCGAAGAGCAGCTCTTCTTCCAGCGGGCCCGCGCGAGGGAGTGGGTCGGGCGTTGCGTACTGGGGGGGGGGGCGATACATAGCGGGGCGAAGCAAGGCGCACCTTTTGTGCCCCGAAGGGGCCCCCTGGGGCCCAAGAGGGGCACGAAAGGTGCACGTTTTTCCCCCTGCGTTCATCGCCCCCCCAGTGGAGAACGCCCAACTGGGACACGAGCGTGCCCCCGAGAGGAGCGCCAGAATCGCCACACAAACAACACGTGGAGAGAGGAGCCGTCCGCACCAGGGCCCGACACCGCAGCCGAGGCCCCAGGTGGCAGGGCTCGCGCACCGCCTCCAGGGGGTCCAGGCTTTCGGTTGCCGCGCGGCTCGGGCCGCGCGCGGGGCCGGAGCGTGTCCACCGCTCACGCGCGCTGTGCCATTTCCCGCCGAGGGCCCAACCGAGTGCGGTTGCGGCCTCCTCCAAGGAGATGTTTTTTTCAAGATTGCGCATCTGATTTCACCGCTTGCCGGTCAGGGACAAGAGCGGCGCTCAACTCGCCGAAGGAGACCAGGGTTGGACCCCAAACAGTGCACAGCAGGCGCTGACTGGGGACATTTCGGTACGGGCGCCAAGACAGCTCTCAGAATAGCACAAAGAAACCTCAGCAACGAAAACGACGGGACGCGTCGTCCAGAAGCGCCGAGGCTAGGAGAAGGAGCAAGTCCTACCCATACGATGGGTTCATGCGGCGTTGGCGAGCCGGTGACGCCGGCGAAGGCGTTCAAGTTTGAATTCTGTGACGCAGAAACACCGATCGACGTGGTAACGTCACTGGTCCCGACGGAATTCACCCTTGAACGATCGGGGCCGCGATCATCGATAGGTTGAACGCTCGACACGATGTCAAAAATCTCTGCGCGCGGTGACGCCGCACAAACTTGCCGTATCCAGTGGATGTGGAGCAGCAGGAGGGAGGGAGGAGGAGTAGGAGGAGGAGGTGGAGGAGGAACGCGCGCAGCCGTGGAAGGAGGCCCATGGCCGTCGAAGAGGTGGCTACTGGGCGGAGTGGTCAAACGCACTGCTCCCAGGGCCGCGCGGTGGCGTCAGAATTGTGCCGACGCAGCTTTGAACAACAGGGCACTGCGAGGCTCCTCCCTCCTCCTCCTACTCCTCCTCCTCCTCCTCCACCTCCACCTCCTCCTCCTCCTCTGGCGACGGAGACTAGTGCTACGAGAGTGGAGCACCCGCTCAGGTGTGCTCCCCGTAGCGTTTCACTTCCTTGCGGCACTCTTTTCCTAACAGGGCCTTTGGTGGAGCGGGGCAGTCGAGGTTCTTCCTGCGCCTCTGTTGTCTTTCCCTTCCCTAGCGCTGTCGGCGTTGCCGGGGTTGCCCCGAGCCTGCCTGTTTCTCCGTGGGATTATTTGTGTATCATTGATCTGCGTGGCATTTATTTGCCTTTATTGTTCGTGGTATTGTATATGTGTAGGCTATTTGCATTTATGTGCGTAGCAATTATTTGCATTTAGCGGCTCCCCGTGTGCCGTCGCAGCAGCGCGGCGGCGTTACGCACTCTTCCCGCCTCTCGCGCCCTTTTCAGGGCCAGTCGGCGCTCCAGGTTGCCTTCCCTTTGGCGGGCCCTGGTGCTTGCCGTGCCGTTCGCGACCGGTCGGGCTTGATTTCGCCTGCCTCATGGCAGGCGGCTGGTGCGGCTCTCTTCCTGCCAGCTCCCTCCTTTTCCTAACTTGGGAGGTGTGGCAGGCAGGCAGCGGCCTCCGCCACCACTGCCTGTGCCTTTCTACATAGTTTCGGGGTGTTGATCTCTTCTATTTAATTTCTGGGCCAGCGCCTGCCCCGCGATCCTCTTGGTGCGAGCAGGCGACCTTTGCTTGCGCCTGAGGGGGTCGGCCTCTCGACCCCCCCTTTGCTGTGCTCGCCTGGCGCGGGAGACCTGCTCGGCGCTCGCCAATGCAGTGCGGTATCCTCCTCCTCCTCCACCTCCTCCTCCTCTGGACGCTTCCCAGGCAGCATTTTCACATGCGCGTGTTTATGTTATGTTCTGCCATGCTGGCGCTCTGGCGCCCCCTCCGCCGCGCCTTCATGGCGCCACGTGTTCGGAACCGAGCCGAGCAGAGCACTGCGAGCTTCTCGTCCGCCTTTGCTTCAGCAGTCCGCGATCGGCACTCTGTGCATCCGCTGCTGCCCTCTGGGCGGGCCAGGGACTTCGAGCAGCCTCTTGTAGGCTGTGGCGGCCAGCCTGACCGAGGGGGGGCACTTTGATGCCAAGCTTCCAAACACTCCCCCATTCTTGGCCGCCACTTGACCACCACACGTGCAGAAGAGAACGGGGATAGCAGTCCGCGGGCGATCTGTACGTACAGTATCGCGTTGGTATCTCCCGCGTTGGTATCTCCCGAGGCGTCGTCGATACTCGACCCAGAATGGTACAGTGCATAGTTGTGCTGCCCTCAGAGCTGAAACATTGTGCTCCGTACTGTGTTGGAGCGGGGCATGAATGGAATACAAACATGGTGCTGTGCATTGGCATTGCTCTCGTAAATCGGATCGCCCTCAACACGGTGGGACTCATGGGGCATCCTGATTCCCCCCTTACAGGGTCTCTTGTGTGGACCCGAGACGCGTCCCCTCTCAGACGGCGAGAGCAGCGGGCTCGAAGGTTGGCCAGACGGGCGAAGATGATTGGTGGTTGTGTGGAAGCGGCTCGCACGCTTGGGTTTCCAGGTCTTGGTTGAGCCTTGCTCCATCGCGACGGTAACGGCCTCCTGTCTCCCGAGGTGTGGTGGAGGAGAGCTGCCGAGACACCGGGAGCGAGGAGGCCATGACCGCGGAATTACCCGACATCTCGTGTTCCTGTTTGCAGGCGTCTCCGTAAAAACGACCAGCCGCTTTTGGCAGGACCGGCATGAAAATCTAATGGGCCTTGCCCTCCTCTCGCCCGGTTAAGATCACCAATGCCCATTGCTCAACCACTACTAGAGTGCAAACGCGATGGTGGTTTTATGCATGAACCCATACAACACCGAGCGCGCATAGTTGATGGCAATGTTCTCGCCTGTTAGCAAAGGGCCTCCCCTTAGATTGCTGACATGGCCAGTCTTGGTAGGTAGGCGTGTTGGTTTGTTTGTCGGTTGGCTGGCTGGCATCTCGGCTGACTGGCTGGCTGGCAAGTCCGCAACTCGGCTGATCGAAAGGTTGGCAACCGATTTGAACTGTTCGTTGGCTAACTGGTTGCGCGCGTCTGTATCAATTAATGAGGGGTGGTGGCCTCAGGAGCGCGCTTCCACTGTAATTTATGAGGGCTCGAGGCTGCGGGAGCGCGCACCCCTGGCCGTTTACGAGGACTCGTGGCCTCCAGCCCCGAGCCGATTTTGCAGGACACGACGGGGGGGCCGAAACGTGTATGTGCTGCTCTAGGGAGGGAGGGCGCTTTGAGCAGCCTCCGTGGGGTGGGCTCGTGGCCTCGGGAGCGCAGTTTTCCGGGTAGTTTGCATGGGGCCGTCGCCTCAGGGGCGCGAGCCTGGCGCAATTTTGAACGGATGGTGGCGTCGGGGGGCGCGCATCTGAAGTACCTTGCAAGGGATTGTGGCTTCGGGAGCACGGGCGTGGTTGTGATTTACAAGGGATTCTGAGTCGGGGAGCGGGAATGTTATAGTTTGAATTGGATTGTGCCTTGGGGAACGCGAGTCTGGTATAAGTCGCCTTGCATGCTTGCCTTTGAGTAGCGAGATCGATTACAACAATAATCATTTTCATATTGTTCACTCTTATCTGCTCGAGTGTCTTTCAGAGCGTATTTCCCAATCTCTCGATACCCGCTCTCTTCGTCTTTGTTCCTGCCCCCTTTGCGTGGTATTTTTTTTCTTCCCTGCAGGCTGTGCACTGGCAAGTGGCGGGGCGGCCGCGGACCGTCGGCCTGGCCAGCGGCAGCGCTGACTGGCGGCAGCCCAACCCCAAGAGGGGGGACGGACAGGGGTCCGACCACGACGACGACGACGACGACGAGAGCGATTCCTGAGTAGATTGCGAGGAAGTCTCAGGCGAAAGCTTAATTCCTCCGTACAACGTGATGAGCATTCAAGCGGAAATCGTTGTTGTTGTAGTTCGGGGGCCCGCCGCCCGTGTCGAGGAGCAGGGAGTTTCGAGCGAGAGCGCGATTCCTGAGTATATTGCAAGGAGGTGTCAGGCGAAAACTTGATTGCTCAATCAATTGTGACGCAGTATCAGGCGAGGGCCATTCTTGTTGTAACTCCGGGGCCCGCCTCTCAGAGTGAGGTTCAAGACCTTCCTGTTAAATTAAAAACAGGTCGCGAGCACCAGGTGGGGCGCTTCAGCCGGAAAAATACGATGGCTACCGGCGGGATCAAAAATAATAGTTCTTCAGCAGCGAGAGTTCAACAACGACACCAAAGGCCCTTCATAGTCCTCGAGTCAGCGCATCGCAATTCAATATTAGTGGGGCCTCGGTGCACGGATGCACGGCCAGCAGGCGGTGATTCCGCAATTGGACACGGCACGCGACACGATCGAGCCACACGCGACACGATCGAGCCACCGTGTGTTCCGGCGCGCTTGCCCGAGAACAATCAGGCGGGTTCTTCACGATCTCATGTACCAGCTTCCTACCACACTGAGCGCTGCGGTCGTTTTATACTAGATTGAGTGGTGTCGTTTCTGGAGGCGCCAAACAAAACGACGGCAACTTCACTGCAAGTACTTAGTGTTGCTGCAAGTATTGCTAAGGCCTTGCGGCCGGTGCCGCCGACCCTGGAAGCTTCGGCCCTCGACGGAAACGGGAGGGAGAAGGCGGGCCATGGGCCCCGGGGGGGTGGTTTTCTGACCCGGGCCCCCCTTTGGGGCCCCTTTTCCGGGACCCTCCCGCGTCGAGTAAACACCGACGTTGCCCAGATTGGCTTCCCCTCCGCGTCGCGGCCGTTCCCCTCTCCCGAAGGAAGCCGCCTGGGTGCCCTCGATCCCCCCCCCAAGGGCATCCGGGTGGTACCCCCCCCTCGGTGGGAACGGATAAAAAGGGAAAGGGCTTCCCATCGAGTAAGCTGCGACGTTGTTCAGATCGGTTTCCCCCCCGTGTCGCGGCCGTTCCCCTCAGCGTCGCGGCCGCTCCCTTCTCCCGGAGGGAGCCGCCGGGGTGCCCCCCCCCCGCCGCGGCCCGGGCATCCGGGCGGGACCCCCCCCCCCTCACCGTCTTCGGGGAGGAGGGATACAAAGGAAAAGGGAAGGGGCTTTGCTTCGAGTAGGCTGCGACGTTGCTTCGGTTTCCCCCCCGGGTGCCCCCCCCGGCCCGGGTATCCGGGCGGCCCCCGCCCCCTTCCCCCCCTTCTCGGGGGGAAGGGATCAAAAGGGAAGGGGCTTCCATTCGAGCAAGCTGCGACGTTGCTCAGATTGGCTTCCCCGTGTCGCGGCCGCTCCCCTCCGCGTCGCCGCCGGTCCCCCGAAGAGAGCCGCCCAGCTGCCCCCCCGGGCATCCGGGTGCCCCCCTCGGGGGGAAGGGATAAAAGGGAAAGGGCTTCCTCTCGAGTGAGCTACGACGTTGCTCAGATTGGCTCCCCCCCCCGGGTCCGAGGGGGAGAAGACTGGCCGGGGCTGCTCCCCTCGCCCGGGGAGAGTCGACCTTTCCCCCTCTTGAAGCTTGGAGCCGACGTGGCGGTGTCGTGGGCAGCTCCCCTCCCCCGAGGGGAGCCGACCACCTCTCTTGGAGCCGACGTGACGATCTCGTAGGCGATGACGACCCACGCAAGATGACGAGACCAGGATACGTCTTCCACACGCCGACAGGGTCGGCGGATTTTGGGTTGCTGATGCAGGAAGGCGTTACGGCGAATTCCGCCTCGAAGCGACCGCCGTTACGCCAGATCAATCCCCAGGTGAAGGAAAAGAAGGGAGTGTCGAAAGAGGAGGGCCAGGGTGGAGCTGCATCCCCCTCAAACTCAGCAGCGGCAGATACCATGCATGTTTCCTCCGCTTACGTCTGTTCAGTGTTCCTTTGTTAACCGATCTAAGATCTTCTAGGCGTCGCGGACCAAGGCTGACTTGGGCGGGGCGCCGTTGCGACGATGGCGTCCGATCGCCATCATCGCATTCATCACAGCCTTCTCGAGAGCCGTCACACTCGCCGTCTGGCTGCCGCACCGCCACCGCGATCCAGAAATTGTCGACCTTCGAGTTGTGCGTCTTGCTCAGCCGGCAGTGCTTCACCGGGTCCGCCAAAATCAACAGGTTCTGGGCCTTGCTGATGACGGTGTTCCGATACGCTTCCACCGTGGTCTTCACTGCGCCTTCCACCTGCTGGCATTGCCCGAGTCCCCGAAGAAGAGATCCCCAAGCATGAAGAAATGGTGCGCCGGGCTTGTGGTCGCGCCCGGCCTGCTTCACCTGCTCCGCGTATGCCACCGTGGCTTCGACGGGGGTGGCCCAGCCGATCAGGAACGCCTGGGATGTGGCCACGTTGTCGCGAGCCAGCGCGAGGGTGGTGAACATCATGCGCAGAGTAACAAGACCGACGTAATGTGCGCGGGATTGTGGCATCGGGCGCGCGGATCGTCTGTATTGTACGTGTCCCAGGCTAGCCCGAGAATTCAGAGCACCCCCAGGGTGGAAGGGAGAAGTAGCCTGCTGTGGAATTTGAGAAAAAAACATATGTAACACTAGAACTTGGAGTGGGAACCGTTGCAGGAAATTTTGACAGGCTCGTCCTTGCAGCGTGTTGGTCGCCAAGGGGGCTTGCGGATCAGAATTGCCCTGAGGTTTCTTAGAAGACGGGCCTCTTTAGAAGGCCCCCATCGCCCAGCCCCATTGTGTTCGCCGCCAGCCTTTGAGAGGACCAACGTGGGGACGGAACGACATGGGATCACCCCAACGACACCGCTTAACAACACTCGACGTCGGTTCGGGACAACTTTTCTTGGTGGGCGTATTCCCCTTGCTTTGCGTCGCCATGTCGGGCGCCCAGAAGCCAAATTCACTCGTCCCCACATGTCCACGGCTTCCCCCTCCTCTCGTTTGCTGTTCCCCTGCTCGGCGTTGCACGCGCAGGTTCAGAAGCTCGACAAACTTCTCAACAGCGAGCGGGTAGCGCGCGAGGAGGCGGAGAGACGCTTGATATCTACTCGCGAGGACCCTCCTCATCACGGTCATCTCCGTCCCGATGGTCATCATCACCACCGCCCATCCTCATCATCCTCTCCTCGTCCTCGGTCGGGGTGGAGTCGGCTGCGTTTACGGTAATACGCGTATCCCTGGTCACGGATCTTCCGTATACACTTCCCGCTTCCAATTGTTGTTTCCCCTTTTTGACCGCATCACTGAAAGTCTGAGCACGTCACTGGCGAGAGCAGGCCCCGGGGTCCAACAGACCCCGTCATGCCTCAGTCGATACACAGCACGTTCTTGGCGCATAGTGGCGCAGCCGATGACATCATGGACCAGGAAGGGTATGTATTCCCATTTCTGCAAACACTGACGATGACACGCGATTGCATTTGCGTGCAGGCTGGGCGTCGTGAAACGCGGGTGGCGCGCTTGTCAAGTTTTTGTCGACGTGACCCTGTCGTCTTGGAGTGAAGGCGTGCCGCTCACGGGAGCTTGTTTCAGTCCGAGCCGAGCAGACGCCACTGCGTTCGAGCCGAGCAGAGCAGAGCCGAGCCACGCTCGCTGGTTCGAGCCGAGCAGACGCCACTGCGTTTATCTCCTTCTCCTTTTCCGTCTGGCCGCGAGGGGCAGGGCCCAGCGGGGCCCGCGCATGGGGCCCTGGCAAAAGAGTCGCGGGGGACTCTGGGCACCCGGCCAGCGGGGGGAACCCGCAACGTCGGGAGGGGATTGCGGTGCTTGGCAGGAGGGGCGGGCGCGGGGGCAGAAGTCCGTTCTGGAGCGTTCCGGAATTTTCTCAGAGCGTTCCGGAACGCTTTGAGAAGGCCGCGGCGCCCGAGACATTCTCCAGAGCCGCTGGATCTCAGAGATTCTCGATTTTTCATGACCTGGTATTATCCTCTTCTTGGCTTCGCCTTATTGGGGGGCGGGACTTGGTCGAAGCGTGACATCCGACTCCGAACCAACCCCCCTGTCGGTTTTGTGGAGGTCGCCGCCCCGATCGCGGCGGTCACCAGTCGGTGCAGGGCTGTTGTCGAAGAGTGGCGTGCCCCTCACCAGCCCCCCCCCCGCTCTGCGATGTACACGTAGCTCATAACTGACAATACAGCGACCGAGAGTTGTCAGTGTATGTCCAACATGGGCAGTCATGTTCTTGGCTAGGGGTCGGTTATTCCGCATCCAGTTTAAGCGCGGGTTTCAGGTTGCGCAGAACAGCACTGCGTTCCAAACGAATCGACGACCGTAGCGGGTTCTTGATGTGTTGTTTTTGGATCCGTGGCGTCGCGGGGGGGCCGATGGGGCGGCATGGGAGGCGGGGTTGCATGGCGGCAGGGGGGGCGCCCTTGGGCTCGTTGCCGTTGGGCCGAGCTGGCGTCGGGGCCAGGAACATGTCCACTACGAAGTTATTGTTGTCTTCCACTCAACGGCCAATTGCGGCCCAAGCACAGTGCACACATTTGTTTCAACACATGCCGCTCGGAGAACCAGCTGGAGCATTATACACTATACGTTGCCGTGTAGCGTTTCTGCGAAGCACCATGGGACAGGATTCAGATACCTCCATGGGGGGCTGGCCTTCGGTTTAGCAGACGCACCCTGCTACAACGCCACCCCTAACGTAGTATACCTACCTAACGTAGCGCAGACCTCGGTGACACCGAGCCCGGCCCTCGCGAATGGGCGCGACACCTGCATTCTGGCGACGCGATTGTCTCGGAAAGATGCTCCTGCTTGCGCGTGGGCCACATCTCTGAATAAGAATGTTGTTGCCACCCAGGCGCCAACGACATCTTTCATTGAGCGCGTTCTTCTCGCGTGTGCATGGACCACATTTTTGATTAAAAACATGTGACTGCCGCTTAGGCGCCAGCGACGTCCTTCATTGAGAATGTCGATCTCGTCTTGGCGCTGGCCAAGTGTCTGATTGAAAATGTTGCTGCCCCATAGGCGCTGGCGGCATTCTTCATTGAGCATGTCGTTCTCGCCTTGGCGCTGGCCAGATCTTGGATTGAAAATGTGGCTGTCGCCGAGACGCCAGCGACATCAGTCAGCATGTCGTTCTCGCCATGGCGCATGCCACATCTCTGATTGAAAATGTTATTGTTGTCCTGGCGCCGACGACATCCTTCATTGAGCATGTCGTTCTCGATGAGGTGCCTCTCACATGTCTAATGGAAAATGCTGGTGTCGCCCAGGCGCCAGCCACATCTTTCAATGAAGATATCGTCCTCGCTGTGGCGCCACACACACGTCTGATGAAAATTGTGGCTGTCGCCCAGGTGCCGGCCACATTTTTCATTGAGCATGTCGTTCTCGCTGCGGCATTGGCCACATCTGATTGAAAATGCTGTTTTCGCCTTGGCGCCGGCCGCCCGCATGATGCGATACTCGTTATCGCTCCAACGCGGGCCGCACTCCCGACTCGGAATGCTGCTTTCGCCCAGGTCGTGGGCGCCGGCCGTGCGCATGATCGCGATTGTGATTTTCGCCTCAGCGCTGGCTTTGCTCGCGATTCGGAATGGTGCTCTCGCCTGGCGCCGGCCAAAAATATGACTGCGAAGGTTGTGTTGCCGCTTCGGCGCCGGCCGCGCCCTTGATTGCGAATGCCCTTCTCGCCTTCATTATAGGCTGTACCATCGCTGGGGCGCCTGCCACATCTTGATTGCGACCGCCATGGGCGTTGCAGGGGAAGACGCAGCCTTAGCTTGTGGGTGCGCAAGCTTCCTGATCACGGCCCCATCCGAGGCCAGTCTGATGCCAAGGTGCCGCTTGTTTTGTTTTGCGTTGTGCTGGTTACGTTTTGCTGGTCACATTGGTGTTGCTGGTACCGCTAGTAGTGGTGCGCATGATGCTGCTGATTTCCGTCGTGCTGATCACAGTGGTGTTGCTTCCGGCGATGTTCCTCACAGTGGTACTCCTCGCTGCACTTGTGCTGGTGCGCGTAATTAGTGCTATTGTTTCCCATCTGGCTGGTCGCAGTTGTGCTGCCGATGGCGCCCGTAGTGCTACTTGTTGTGTTGCGTCTTCCCTTCGTGCTGGTCATACTGGTGCTGCTGCTTCATGGAAGGCTGCTGTCTCTGGCGATGCTCGTCAAATTGGTTTGCTCGTTGCGCTTGGGCTGGTGAACGAAGTGTTGCTGTTTCTTGTCGAGCTGGTCACAGTGGTGCTGCTGGTGGCGATTGCAGTGCTGCGCGTAGTGCTGCTGCTTTCCGTCCTGCTGGTCACACTGGCGCTGCTGCTGGCGTTCGTGCTGCTGCGCTTGGTGCAGCTGGTGCCCGTCTTTCTGGTCACAGTGGTGCTGCTTGTTACGCTTGTGCTGCCGGTTACCGTTGTGCTGGTCACATTGTTGTTGCTGGTTGCGGTCGTGCTGGGGCGCGTGGTTCTGCTGTGTCCTGCCGTGTTGGTCGCGTTGGTGCTGCTGGTGGCGCTAGTGATGCTGCGCGTGGCGCTGCTGTTTCCCGTCGTGTTCATCACAACGCTACTTATTATGGCGTTTCTGTTCCTGTGCTTGGTGGTGTTGCTTGCTGTCGTTACGGTCACGGAGGTGCCACCAGGAGCGTTAGGGTTTGTTGCATTATTGCAGTGCTGCTGGTGGTGATCGAATTTCTGCTGGTGGTGCTGCGGGTTCCTGTCGGGCTGGTCGCACTGGTGGTGTTGTTAGTCTGTCTCGGACTGCTGACAGAGGCACTGCTGACGGTGCTGGTGTTGCTGCGAGTGGTGCTGATGTTTCTTGTCGTGCTGGTCACAGTGGAGTTTGCTCGTTGCGCTCGCACCTCTCCTGATGCACGCCTGACTCGTGGCGACCCGCAGCTGTAGCGGGCAATGGCGACGCCGGCAGCCGCTGGACGCTTTGGACGACGACGGTGGGAGGGCGCTGGCCAGGGCCGCTGTTGGCCAGATTAGGCGCCGTTATTGGCCTGGCTGGGCGCTGGTGCTGGGCGCTGGATCTGCTGGCTGGGACAGGCAGCAGCAGGCGTCGGGCGCTGACGGAAGGCCCACGACGAACCATTACCCCGTCCTCGCCGTCTCCGTGGCCGTCCTGGGTAGCGCTGCAACTATAGGCCCCGACTGGCGCAACCCCTCCCCCTGGAACGACCGCTAATCGGGCTTGGGCAGATCACCGGTTTCTTCTGGGGCGGGGCTCGCACCTCCCAGCCAAGCTTCGCACGGACGGACTGCGCATCTTTGTCTGGGGCGCCCCCCAGTGTCCAGCGCAAAATCGTAAGATCTGGCCGTGGCGCTTTGCGTTGGGGCGAGGGGACGCTTCCCCCCTCGCCGGCCTCGCCAGTGGGGGGTGGTGGTGTTCGCGCAGTCCAGCGCGAATCGACCGGTGCTGCTGGTTCCCGTCATGGTCGTTCTGGTGAAGCTGCTGGTGTTGCTGGCGGCGTTTCTGGTCGCGCTCGTTCTGCTGTGCTTGGCGCCGCTGCTCGCCGTCGTGCTTCTTGCAGTGGCGGTGCTGGCGGCGTTGATGCTGTTTCGCGTGTGGTTGCTCCTCCTCGTCGCGCTCGTCATACTGGAGCTGCTCGGGTCGCTCGTACTGCTGTGCGTGGTTGTGCTGCTTGCTGCCGCGTGGGCAGTAGAAGTACTACTGGCGCCGCTTTTACCACTTGCTGCTCTCAGCACTGCTTGTGGCGGCGCCGATGCTGCTGTAGCACTCGTCGCGGTGGTTCTGTTGGTTGCGCTAGAGGTGTTGCTCGTCGTACTACTGGTACCATATGTGCGTGTCAAGGGGGTGTTGCTGGTTGCTGGTGCTTCTGCGTGTCGTGCAGCTGCTGCTGCTGCTGCTGCTGCTGCTGCTGCTGCTGCTGCTGCTCGCGATGCTCGTCACAATGGTGCTGCTGGTGGCTCCGTTGCTGGTGGCGCTGGTGTTGCTTGCGCTACTGATGCTGGCGGCGTTGATGCTGCACGTGGTGTTGCTGCTTCCGACAGGCCTTGGTGGAGTGGCACTGCAGGTGACATTTTGGCTGCTGCCTTTGTTTTGCTACTGACAGTTGTGCAGCTGGTGGTGCTTGTGCTGCTGCTGGCGATGCTGCTGCTGCTGCTGGCGATGCTGCTTCCTGTCGGGCTGGCCACAGTGGAACTGCTCGTTTCGCTCGTGTTGTTGACCGACGCGTCGCGGATCGTCGTGCGCATCTTCGCCAGGCCGCGTGGATTGCGGTGCTAGGGGCGATCACCAGCTCCTGTGGGACAGGCTGTGGGCTGTGCCCTGGAGCGCCCTCGGTGCCCAGAACAAAATCGAACGATTTGGGCCGTGGCGCTTTGCGTTGAGGCGAATGGACATTTCCCCCTCGCTAGCCTCGCCGGTGGGGGGAGGGGGGTGCTCGCGCAGTCCAGCGCGAATCGTCTGGTGCTGCTGGTTCCCGTCGGGCTCGTTCTAGTGGAACTGCTGGTGTCGTTGGTGCTGCTTGCTCGTGTGATGCCGCTGGCTGGACAGGGCGCCGGTGCTAGGCTTTGGAGCTGCTGTCCGGGCTGGGCGGCGGCAGGCGGCGGGCGGTGACGGCGGGCCCACGACGAGGCACTACCCCGTCCTCGCGCTCGCCCTGGCGCTCCTGGTTAGCGCTGCTACTGTAGGCCCCAGCTGGCGCAACCCGTTGCCTGGGAGCGACCGCTGTTCGGGCTTGGGGCGAGCAGCAGTTGCTCCCGTGGTGGGGTTCTCAAAACTTCGCGTGGATGGATCGCGCATTTCTGCTCTGGGGCGCCCCAGTCCCCAGCGCGAAAGTGAACGATCTGGGACATGACGCTTTGCGCTGGAGTGACCGCCCCAGCCCCCGCCTGCCGAGACCTCGCGAAATCCAGCGCGAATCGCCTAGCGTTGCAAGTTCCCGTCGTGCCCGTTCTAGTGGAACTGCTGGTGGCATTTGTGTTGCCGCGCTTGGTGTTGTTATTTTTCGTCGTGCTCATTACGTACTGTGGTGCTGTCGGTGGTGTTTGTATTGGCGCGTGTCGTGCTGCTGGATCCTGTCTTGCGCGTCGCGGCGGTTCTCCTCCTTGCGCGTGTTTTGGTGCGTGCAGCACTGCTGCTTCCCGTCGCGCTGGTCACACTGGTACTGCTGGTTGCGTTTGAGTTGCTTCGCGTGACGTTGTTGCTCCCAGTCGTGTTCGTCACAGTGGCGCTGTTGGTGACGCTGGTGCCTGGTGCTGCTGCGTTTGGTGTTGCTGTTTGCTGTCGTTGTGGTCGCAATGCTGCTGCTGGTGGCGCTTGTGCTATGTCGCGTGGTGCTGCTGCTCCGTCCCCCGTTTGGTGCTGCTGGTTTCGCTGGTCTTGGTGCGCGCAGTGGTGGTGCTGTTTGCTGTCGTGTTGGTCGGAGAGGTGCTGCTGGAGTCGCTTGTGTGGCTTGCACTATTATTTCTGCTGTTGTTGGCGTTGGTGTTGTTGCTGCTGCGCATGGTGCTGCTGTTTCTGGCGCTGTTCGTTTCAGTGGTGACGTGCTGGTGGTTGCGCTGGGACCAGTGCGCGTGTGCAGTGGGACACCTCGCCCACGATTGCGACGGATGTTGTCGCCTCACCAGTGGCCACATCCACTATATCCACTTTGCGTTGGCCTTATTCCAGGCCGCATCCATGGTTGGGAATGCTGCTTTCGCCGCAGCGCAGGCCACATCCATGATTGCGAGTTTTGTTTTCGCATCTTCGCCGGCCACGTCTATGATTGTTGCTCTCGCTTCAGTGCGGCCACACGCGTCATTGCGGATGTCGCTTTCACCTGAGCGCCAGCCAAATCCACGCGACGATGGCTGCTGTCGCCTCAGCGCCAGACACGCTGGCCACATCCATGATTGCGAGTGTTGTTGTCGCTTTGGCGCCAGCAACATCCATGATTGCGAATGTTGCTCTCGCTTCAGCGCCATCCACACCCACGATTGCGAAACTCACTCTCGCCTTAGCGCCGACCGCATCCATGATTGCAAATGTTGCTGTCGCAGCAGCGCTGGCCACACCCACGATTATGAAAGTTACTCTCGCCTTAGCGCGAGGCACATCCACGATTGCCAAAGTTGCTCTCGCCGCAGCGCCGGCCACATCCATGATTGCGAAAGTTGCTCTCGCTTCAGCGCCGGCCAGATTCGAAGAGGGATTAGTGATAAGGTTGGCAATATTGCATTGCATGTTGTTGTGTCGCCCTATTCTGGTGCATCATCTGCTACAGCGCGCGCGTGACACACTGTTGTCGCCGAGGCGTTGGCCACGTTGGCTTTAGTGGTTCAGGTTAGCTTTGGCGCAGTGTCGACAGGGCCTGGGTCAGGTTAGGGTAGGGATTGGCTAAGTTAGGGGAGGTGTAAAGAACATGGGCGCCCGCGTCGGGCTCTTGTCTTGGCAGCTATGCTTTCTGTTTCGAATGTGCTGCATCCCTTGATTTGAATTTGGCGCCAAAGCTTGTGCGACTTATTTCGGGTCGGCGTGTGCGTTGGGTTTGAGTCGCCGAGGTTTGGAACAGTTGGTGAATTCGACATCGATTTTTCAGAGGTCCTCCGCCTTGTCAGCTTGGACCAAAACCAGCCCATCACTCCTATCCGCGTCTGTGGGTTGCTGATGTTTTATTGCTTACTGCACTCATCCCCTCCTTGCATTGCCCCGAACTCCTCTCCGCCCGCCCCTCTCAGTTTTTACCTAACAGCGAAGACTGATAGAATTCTAGTAGGGTCAAAAGAGAGCATCATAACGCCCCAGGGGGGTCTGGGCGCGATCCATGGAAATGCCGGGGACTCCTTTTTTAGCGAAAAGTAACGCATTACGTGGTCTTCGAGTTCCCATAACTCCATTCCTGGGCATGGTTTTCAATGCCCGGAGCCAACTGTAGGCCACTTCGTGTTCTTCGAGTTCCCAGAACTCCATTCTTGGGCATGATTTTGAATGCCTGGAGCCAACTGTAGGCCACTTCGTGGTCTTCGAGATCCCAGAATTCCATTCCTGGGCATGATTTTGAATGCCCGGAGCCAACTGTAGGCCACTTCGTGTTCTTCGAGTTCCCAGAACTCCATTCCCGGGCCACATTTTGAATGCTGAGGCAGGCTGAGGCTGAGGAGGCAGGCTGAGGCTGAGGCAGGCTGAGGCTGAGCCGAGGCTGAAGGCAGACTGAGGCTGAGGCTGAAGCAGGCTGAGGCTGAGGCTGAGGCAGGCTGAGGCTGAGGCTGAGGCAGGCTGATGCTGAGGCAGGCTGAGGCTGAGGCTGAGGCTGATGCAGGCTGAGGCTGAGGCAGGCTGAGGCTGAGGCCGAGGCTGAAGGCAGACTGAGGCTGAGGCTGAAGCAGGCTGAGGCTGAGGCTGAGGCAGGCTGAGGCTGAGGCTGAGGCAGGCTGAGGCTGAGGCTGAGGCTGATGCAGGCTGAGGCTGAGGCAGGCTGAGGCTGAGGCCGAGGCTGAAGGCAGACTGAGGCTGAGGCTGAAGCAGGCTGAGGCTGAGGCTGAGGCAGGCTGAGGCTGAGGCTGAGGCAGGCTGATGCTGAGGCAGGCTGAGGCTGAGGCTGAGGCTGATGCAGGCTGAGGCTGAGGCAGGCTGAGGCTGAGGCCGAGGCTGAAGGCAGACTGAGGCTGAGGCTGAGGCTGAGGCTGAGGCTGAGGCAGGAGGCTGAGGCTGAGGCAGGCTGAGGCTGAGGCTGAGGCTGAGGCTGCAGGCTGAGGCAGGCGGAGGCTGAAGGCAGACTGAGGCTGAAGGCTGAGGCTGAGGCAGGCTGAGGCTGAGGCTGAGGCCGAGGCTGAGGCTGGCTGAGGCAGGCTGAGGCTGAGGCCGAGGCCGAAGGCAGACTGAGGCTGAGGCTGAATCAGGCTGAGGCTAAGGCTGAGACAGGCTGAGGCTGAGGCTGAGGCAGGCTGATGCTGAGGCAGGCTGAGGCTGAGGCTGAGGCTCATGCAGGCTGAGGCTGAGGCAGGCTGAGGCTGAGGCCGAGGCTGAAGGCAGGTTGATGCTGAGGCTGAAGCAGGCTGAGGCTGAGGCTGAGGCTGAGGCTGAGGCTGAGGCAGGCTGAGCCTCATGCAGGCTGAGGCTGAGGCAGGCTCAGGCTGAGGCCGAGGCTGAAGGCTGGCTGATGCTGAGGCTGGAGCAGGCTGAGGCTGAGGCTGAGGCTGAGGCTGAGGCAGGCTGAGGCTGAGGCTGAGTCAGGCTGATGCTGAGGCAGGCTGAGGCTGAGGCTGAGGCCGAGGCTGAGGCTGAGGCAGGCTGAGGCTGAGGCCGATGCCGAAGGCAGACTGAGGCTGAGGCTGAATCAGGCTGAGGCTGAGGCTGAGGCAGGCTGAGGCTGAGGCTGAGGCAGGCTGATGCTGAGGCAGGCTGAGGCTGAGGCTGAGGCTGATGCAGGCTGAGGCTGAGGCAGGCTGAGGCTGAGGCGAGGCTGAGGCAGGCTGAGGCTGAGGCTGAGGCAGGCTGAGGCTGAGGCTGAGGCAGGCTGAGGCTGGCAGGCTGAGGCTGAGGCTGAGGCTGAGGCTGCAGGCTGAGGCTGAGGCTGAGGCTGAGGCTGAGGTGACTGCGACTGCCGTTGCCACTGCGACTGTCATCGCGAATGCGACTACGACTGCGAGAACAGCAGAATTCTACAACTGGATTCTCATCTGAATCTTAAGGGGAATGCTTCCAGATATGCTCCTACACATCGCTGTTAGGCTGCTTTGCCGGGATATTCTTCATCTTCTGCAGCCCGCCCCCCCCTGACACTTCCTGCTCTCCCCTCGTCTGCCTCCTCTCGCCCAGCTTCCTTTCATGTACCCATGTCCCACAGATTCTCCCTCCTCCCCCTTCCCCTTGCCTCGCCTCCCCGCCTCCCCTCGCTCGCCTCCCTTGCCTCCTCTTCCTCCTCCTCCATCTTCTCTCTCTTCTGCCGCCCGTTCTTTGTTTGCATCCCCGTCTTCTCCTCGTGCTGGGCTCCGCCCCCTCCTGGGTTCCCCCTCCTGGATTCCGCCTGCTGGGCTCCGCCTACTCCCCCTCTCACCCCTGCTTCCGAGCTGCGGACCTTGAGTTCCCCCTGCCGGTGCGGCCCTCGGCCCCTTCCCACCTGGAAGAGCCAGGGGGGACGAGGGGGAGCAGACGCCAGGAGGTGAAGTCCGCGAGGGGGCGACGACTGCACGGCGGACAGCCCCCCGCTCCTCCGCCTCCTGCCCCCACGGCCGGGAGAAGGACCACGAGGCGAGGGCCCTGCAGGCCGAGCAGGAGCGGCGGCGCACCGAGCAGGAGCGGGCCCCGCCGGGAGCGCGGCGCCTCGCGGGCGGCGCCCGTGCCGCCCCCGCGCCGCCTGCCGCAGCGGGCGCCCGCTGCGCGGCAGCCCGGCAGCGGCGACGATGGCGACGGTGCGAAGGCCACGGCGGCGACGCCGGCGACGATCGTCGAGGAACACGGATGAAGCAGTGGCGGTGCGTCTGTGCCTGTCATCATATGTGCATGTGTGTATGTGTATACATATGAAAATATAGATGTAGATCTGTTTATACGCACGGATGTAGGCCCACCAGAGAACGGTCGAAGGACTTCTTGTGGTTTGCACAAAGTGTCCTTAGAACATTTCTGGCCGAGAGCGCCTTGTTTTCACACATCGAGTGTACGTGCTAAAAGGAGCTTGCACTTAGGGTCTCTGTCTTCTTCTCACAAGTACCTGGGCCCCGGTGCCGGGTCCGCCGCCTTGTTGTCGCCGTCGCCGCCCCTTCATCGCCTCGTCGCCGCCCGTCGTCTGGGCGTTGCCTGGCTCTGCTTGGAGATTGCAACCCAAACAGCGAAGTGCTGCTACTCTTGAGGGGCAGCCATGTGGTGCAGCTCGCGCATCCCAGTCTGATCATAACTGGAGATCGGGGCCAGGTTCCTCCAGGCCAGGCCCCCGACAGTTCATCAGTGGACCAGGGGTCTGCCCGGGCCTCTTGGAGTCAGGGGGGCATGCAGAACCAATCAACACACAGATTTTGAAATCACTGCGCAGCAAGGCAACGCAATGCAAGCAAGTTGGTGCAATCTGGCCAGGCAATCTGAGATATGGGCGGGACTGCGGAGATCTGGGAAGTTGTCGTTGGCGCAAGGGGCCAGTTGTCAGAGGAGAGAAAGGTATCGATACCGTTACCCTTCCCTCGGCTTTCCCTTGTTGAGCTTTTTGGGATGCCCTCGTCGCAACCGCTGGATTCGCCTCGAGATTCTGGTCAGATCGCTCATCGGGAGAGGTGTGGGGAGTAGCTGTATCAGTATCTCTTGGTTTCCCCACCATGGTCGGGGCCGTGTGGGACCCCATGGACGGGATCCGATGGCATCAGAAAGTTCCCGCTGCCAGCATGGGACCTCATGGGCGGCGTATTGGACCTGTGTCACCCAAGAGTACCGTTCCAAGCGGGGCGATGTAGGACTCGAGTTTGTGGGAACTCGGGTTTACCGACGCTGTTTGAGCCCGTTCTGGATGTTAAGTGTCCAGTTTTCGTTGGATGTTTGCAGCAGGAGCTCGCGTCAAAAAGGTCTTGACGCTACGTGTGTCCCCACCAGCCGTGCCCTGCTTTGACTGGACTCGCCGCTGGCGCGCTCGCCTGCGGCCGCTGACTAAAAAGTATCCCCACCAGCTTTTGTTTCGTCGTAGCACGCTCTGCGTTCGACTTGTTTCGCGCGCCCGCTAACCAACAACGTATCCCCACCAGCCCATCCAGACATTATCGCCAGGTAAGTTGCTCGAACCAGGGCAGTGTAGAAGCACGCAGTGGAACGGGCCGCCGTGGAAGTGCATCAGGGACGCAGGAACGGTGGAAACAGTTGTTAAAACATATAACACACCTTCCCTTGCTGCACTTTTTTAAAACAGGGGTCTCCTGGGGGAGTTCTTGGATTTGTCTTGGGACCTTCTCGGGGCGGAAGGCTATCTTTTGCAACCAGAGGAAGCGGACCGCACATGGGAGGATGATCACGGGGAGGAGGAGGAGGAGGAGGAGAGGAGGAGGAGGAGAAGAGAAGAGAAGAGAAGCGACTAGAAGAGAAGAGACGATAAGATCATATAATATAAGAGAAGAAAAGAGAAGAGAAGAGAAGAGAAGAGAAGAGAAGAGAAGATGAAGACGATTGAGACCCAGGCTTGTCGACATGATAGAAGTCGCGTCTGAGCACGCACTTGGGACAGTGAACACATGTTGAGTCACGCAGCACATGTTCCCATGTTGTGGCAGTTACGTGAGGCCGCGATGGCATGTCATACGTATTACCCTGTCCAACAGGGCATGCTCTCGGATCTTCGGTTGCGGGCAGCCCGTGGTGGGGGCGCTCCTGGGCGCTCATGGGGCCATGTTGGGGCCCTCTTGGGCCCTCAAACGTCAATCGGGAGCGAAGAGTCTTGGAACGCTCGAAGAGTCTTGGAGCGCTCGAAGGGCCCTTGGACCGTCGTGGAGCTGTCTCGTGGCCGCTCGGAGGTATGTCTTGAACTGTCTTGAACCACATTCCGCTATCTTGAGCGAGCTTTGAGGCCACAGTGGGCTTTCTGAGGCCCTCCGAAGGCTATATTTTGCCATCTTGGACGCTGGGAGGAGTCGCGCTCCCCCCCCCCCCCTCCAGGTACATGGGGGGGAAGGGGTCACCCTCTCTCCCGAGCAGGGGAAGCAGGGAGATTTGGCAGAGAGAAGGCGAAGCGCGTTGAACCACCTAAGTACGCCAAGAAGACTGGTGGGGTTTCAGACTGGATCTCCTAATTTTCTTGACGGCCCCGTCAGGCCAACCCGATTTCCCCGAACCCTCCGAACCCAAGTCTTACGTCTCCCCGATCCAAGCCCAGTTCTTAGAGGGCGGCAGAACCCATGAGTGCAAGCAACGTGCGGGAACGTTACGCTTGCAAGGCGCAGCCTGGACGTGAGTCGACACGTGTCGTTTTGAAGTCCATGGGCTTTTACGCCGCATGTAGATCATTCCGACAGTGCCTTATACATTTGTTGAAGATTGGTCTGGCTCTTAACGTGTTGCATCGGTCTAGGGCGATTCCGGTCGTTCTTGTAGGCCCAGGCTGGCAGTGTATTCACATATGTTGGCTGTCTGTTTTGTTCTCTTGGGCCCTACAGGGGGGGGGCATCTATGCCGAACTTGTGGCCATGCGAGGGCTTCGATGTTACAGCAGAGGCCATACCATCGAGAAGTGCCAACTGTTACCAAGTGCAAAAGGTTCTTCAATGATCCTGGCCTTCAGCCGTGTGTGTGTGTGTTTGTAGTTGGGTTGCGCACGCTTGATCGTGGTTCCTCACTGTGGATTCCAGCCTTACCCACGTTACCACAAAAGGCAACCACTTCAATTTGAACGCGTTCATGTCTTGTTCTTCTTGATCCACCGATTGCTGTCCATCGGTTCGCCGCAGCTCCCCTGATACCTTGCTTGCATGCCTCGTTCGTTTCGCATGCCCGTTTAATGCCTGCTCGTCTTCCTGCATGCCCTCTCCGTAGGCCTGACCGCAATCGACATGCGTGCGATTGCAACTTATGCTGACGCGTACTGCTAGTACACTGCGCGATCGTGATGCACGTCACCGGGGGAGGAGGAGGAACACGTGTGTGTGTGTGTGTGTCTTTGTGTGCGCCCTCTCACTAAGTTGGGGTTTGTTCCCCTGCACGCCGCTCGCGTACTGCAACCTTCCGCTAGCTGCGCCTGGGGGAATTCACGCTAGCCTGCGCCTCGCCGCGGATCGCTGCGTTGACGTCTCTCTCCCGGCGGAGAACGAATGAGTTTGTGTGTCTGCGTGTCTGTTTCAGAGCCCCCAGTGTCGGCGTCTCGCCTGGGGAGAACTGAGAGGGGGCGGGCCTTCTCAGAAGGCTCAACAGGCCGTTGGCCTTCCGATAAGCGTTCTAAGCCTTCTCTGGAGCCGCGGGGGGCCTTCTGAGAAGGCCAGACTGGAGGCCCGTGGCGCGTTCCGCAGTTGACGCTCGTGCGAGTACAGTCTGAGGGTTCGTCGTAGAACAACTGGAGGCCGTGCGCCCGCCCACGGTCGGCGATCGATCGTCGGTCGGGCGATCGTCCCCGTCATCGGGTCGTCGATAGATCGCCGGCCAATCGTTGTTTCCATCGTCGACCGCTCGATCTATTGATGGGCCGCTGTGCGCTGGTGGGGGCGGCTCCCTCGGGGCGGGAGGGCCTCTGCTCAGGAGCTGCAGGGCCTGGTGGACTCCTGGCGCGAGAAGGACTCCGCGGGCGGGGGGCGCGGCGCGGGGCCGGGTTCTGTGGACAGACGGCCAAATCCCGCACGGCTGCAAAGGCCAGGCTTGCACAGGACACAGGAGGAGGAGCAGTTGCACAGAGTTCATATGCAGTGTGCAAACATGCGCACACACAGACGCGCGCGTGGCACAAGTCGCACCATGATTCAGACTAGGCATCACACCACAAGCACAACAAACACACAGACGCACACCTCGCGCTCACACACGCACGCCGCGCGCGAACACTCTCAGACGCCGTCCGTCCATCATCATGTTGGCCGGATCTCGTCGGCGGGAAACATGTTGTCTGTGGTAGTTTGGCCAGGCTCATCGCCCGCAACTTCATGGGTACGGGTTGGTTTTGCGCGAATGCCCCGAGCGGAAAGTATATAAGCGATCGTGTAGCTGTAGGTTCGAGCCTTGGAACATAGAACGCGTTGGGATGGATACGTATACGTTTGTCGGTCCTCAGGATTTGGGGCTGTCGGGGGGCGGGGAGTGGGGAGATACTTACGAGTTCAGGCTTTTTTGTTTGCGTTCTTGTTGGACGTTTCGCGCGTGATGGAGCGCCTCGGCGTTGCTGGAGGTCAAATTCGCAAGACACCGTCACGAGCCGAAGACAACACCAACACACATACACACAGGCTTCGGAGGCCCGCGTTTCAGAGGTCGCGCTGGGCCTTCCTCCACCCCGTCAGTCCCTGCACCGCCAGGATCGGTGCCTCCGATCTCTAACACTTCACCATCATCGCCCCGCCAACTGCCCTCCTGCGGGGCAGCCGAGGGAGGCGATGACCACTTCCAGGGCAGGGAGGGTCGGCACACGTGCCAGCATCGCAACCACGTCCTTGCAGCTGTTAGCGTCGGCCTCATGGGTGTCAGCCCGCATCAGTCGGCGGCGGCCTTGGCGAGGGGTGGCCACCTGATCAAAGGCCTTTCTCGGCGGACGCTTTCAGCATGTCCTTCGCATTATTCCTCGCTTGCCCTGTGCTGCTGTGGTCCCAATTTGAGTCGAGGACCTCCCATCCACCACCGTGCTTTCCCAACCATCCTGTGGTGTCAGTACAGCGTTTCAAGGTCCCAGTGGCACCGCCCGTATGCGTCCGCCACCACCTGGCCCAGCCTTTGCTCCCTGCGCTTCACCCACCCAGTACAGCGCTTCGTGGCCCCATAAGGGGGCTCCACCGAAGGTCCCAGTGGCACCGCCCGCATGCGTCCGCCACCACCCAGCACAGCCCTTGCTCCCTGCGTTTCGCCCACCCAGTACAGCGCTTCGTGGCCCCATAAGGAGCTCCACCGAAGGTCCCAGTGGCACCGCCCGCATGCGTCCGCCACCACCCAGCACAGCCCTTGCTCCCTGCGCTTCACCCGCCCAGTACAGCGTTTCGTGGCCCCATAAGGGGGCGTTACCGAAGGTCCCAGTGGCACCGCCCGCATGCGTCCGCCACCACCCAGCACAATTGCGGAATTCACAACTGCATATGGTTGGGTCCTTCGCCAGGCTAATTGAGTTGCGGCCCCTGGGGCTTGGGCCCCAGCACGGGTGCGACCGCGGAGGAGTTCCTTATTGGCGATTTGCACACTCCACGCTCGCAAGATGCAGCACACCATCGGATTGCATCGTCGACCTGGCCAGTCTTGGCCTTGCGCCGCTGAAGTTTCTTCGTCATGGGCGCGCAACGGCCTCGAACTGTTACCTCTTCTGTCTCGACTGGTGCCTTCAAGCCTTCGAGAAGCGCAAGTTGTCCAAGCGCGAGCCTTTCAGCACTGCGCGGCGGGCATGTGGAACATCAGAAGGCGCGTGGGAGTGGAAGCAGTAGCCGGCAGTACGCGTCAGCAGGCAACAGTGCGCAGCACCACGCAGCAGCAATCAACACCGAACAGCATCAAACGCAGCGAACGACGGCAATCGGCAACACCAGCACTACAGGCTTCAGCAGTAGCGTTTCCTGTTGTGCCCGAGATGGGATCTGACGCGCCCAAGCGCAACTAGGCGCCGAGGACATTTCTTTTGGGGGGTCTCGCACGTTCTCACATCGATTCCAACCTCTCCCATTATCTTTTTACAGTCGAAATGGATGGTAAGGATGGGTAACCCTCCCAAGTGTACCCTTGCATCCTTGCTTCTTCGGTTCATCCTTAGCCACTTTCGGTGGCCAGCCCCGCTCGGAAAGCTTCGACATGGGCGTCCAATGGGCTTACATCCTTCTTGTGCATCCTTATTATCAGTTTTGACTGTAGTTCTTGATTTACTTCTTTCTTCTCTCTCTCTCGTGCCTCCCTCCGCTCTGATTCCCTCAGGCGGGAGGATATGGGGAGATGGAGCCTTCAGCGCACCAGAGTATGACTTTTACCCGCTGGCACATATCCCTATCCCTATGAGTGGCATCGCCTCATCTCGATGCCGATCTTAAGGATTCCCCCAGTTTCTGAGTGCGCATCCCCAAGATTGTCGTCGCCTATTGACTTGTCAATCTTAGGGATAGGGATAAGCTCGAGGCTGGTTAGACGTGCCCTCCCTCTGGTGTCGCTCTCGGCCGAAGCCGCGCGAGGCCGAGGAGACGCAGGCGCAGCTGTCGCAGTCAAGAGAGCAGCTGGAGGCAGGCGGCTGCCGCGAGCAGTGCCCACGGCCTGCTCCTGCCCCTGCCCGCCTCGGCCGCCCCCTTCCTCTCCACTCCACACCTCCCCCCCCCCTCTCCTGCCCGACCCATCCTCTGACCCTACGTCCATTCCTCGCGCCAGCGGGCGTGGCGGTAGGGCGATTTGGCATTTCGCGCTGGACACACTCACCACTGATGACGATGAAGCTTGACCAAGGTCACGCGATGGAGGGCGGTTGTTTTTTCAGAGGACTCGCTCTCGCCTCAGCCTCGCTCGCATTTGCTTACACCGTTGCCAGTTGCCAATAGTTGCGCAGATGGAGGTCGGGTCGTTTTCAAAATGTAGTCCTATCCCAGAGCTGTGCGCATTCGTTTTACCAGTTCCCGCCAGTCACACGGATTGACAGACATTGCTCTATTCCCAGAAAGGGGCTTCATCCCAGGGTTCTCTTTTAGTTGGCAAACCCAGGGCCGGTGTTTTTCTTTCGACGGGCCGGCGGATTTCTTTAGCAATGGATGACGAGGTCGCGTAGGGCCGGCGAATTAAGAAGATGAGGAGGTCCCTAGCGAAACGCTGGTTTTTGAAATCCCGATCGATAAGTCACAGGGTGCGGGACAGATGTGGGCCAGGGGCACGAATTCTTGTGTGTTTTACATGTGTTTCCATAGATAGGCCCTCTCCAGGGGCACGAATCCATGTGTTTTCACATCTTCTCCTATATATTGGCCCTCTCCAGGAGGCCCCAAGAAGGCCCAGGTCACCCAGGAGGGTATCTAACATGGTTGTCCCGATCTGGAACCAATTATTTTTACATGTCTGGGCCACCCAGTGGGGTATCTAACGCGGTTGTCCCGAACTGGATACACGTGTTTTTAAATATCAAGAGGTATCTAACATGGTTGTCCAGAGCAAGGACCCCGTGTTTTTACATGTCCAGGCCACTCAGAGGTATATCTAGCATCTAACAAGGTTGCCCCGAGCTGGTACCACGTGTTTTTACGTGTCCAGGCCACTAAGGGGTGTATCAAACATGGTTGTCCCGAGCAAGGACCACGTGCTTCCTTTACTTGACCAGACCAACCAGGCCGGTATCTAACATGGCTGTCCAGAGCGAGGACCACGTGTTTTAACGTGTCCAGGCCACCCAGGGGGGTATCAAACATGGCCAGAGCTGGCGCCACGTGTTTTAACGTGTCCAGGCCACCCAGCGGTGTATCTTACATGGGTGCCCAGAGCTGGAACCATGTAGTTTCACGTGTCCAGATCACCCAGTGGCGTATCTAATATGGACGTCCCGAGCTGGAACCACGTGTTTTCACGTGTCCAGGCCGCCCGGGGGGTTATCTAAAATGGCGTCGGGTCCAACGCCGAATTATCAGGAAACGCACGGGGGGCCGAACAGCGCCACCCGAACACATATCCCGATACAGAAAAGTAATGTTTTCTTACTCTGGCGCTTTGAGGGCCCCTCCAGGGAAGACATTGCGAGGATGTCTCAAGCGGGAGCGCGAATTCAGCGTTTCCAGGCCACCCAGGGAGGTATCTAACATGGTTGTCCAGAGCAAGGACCCAGTGTTTTTACATGTCCAGGCCACTCAGGGGTGAACCTAACATGGTTGCCCCGAACTGAACCTTGTGTTTTTACGTGTCCAGGCCACCCAGGGGGGTATCTAACATGGTGTCCCGAGCAAGGACCACGTGTTTCTTTTACGTGTCCAGGCCGCCAAGGGGGGTATCTCACTTGGTTGCCCGGAACAAGGACCACGTGTTTTAGCGTGTCCAGGCCACCCAGGGGGGTATCAAACATGGCCACAGTTGGTACCACGTGTTTTAACGTGTCCAGGCCACCAAGGGGTGTATCTAACATGGTTGCCCAGAGCTGGAGCTACGTGGTTTTACGTGTCCAGGTCGCCCAGTGGGTTATCTAACATGGTTGCCCTGAGCTGGAACCATATGTTTTTACGTGTCCAGGCCACTCAGGGGTGGATCTCACATGGTTGCCCAGAGTTGGCATCACGTGTTTTTACGTGCCCAGGCCATTCAGGGGTGTATCTAACATGGTTGTCCCGAACAACGACCACGTGTTTTAACATGTCCAGACCGCCCAGTGGGGTATCTAACATGGTTGCCCCGAGCTGGCACCATGTGTTTTTACGTGTCCAGGCCACCCAGGGGGATATCTAACATGGTTGTCCCGAGCAGGGACAACGTGTTTAAATGTACCCTGGCCGCCAAGGGGTGTATCTAATGTGGTTGCCCAGAGCTGATCCCACGTGTGGTTAGGTGACCAGGCCACCAAGGGGGGTATCTAACATGATTGTCCCGCACTGTAGCCGCGTGTTTTCACATGTCCAGGCCACCCATGTGGGATATCTAACATGGTTGTTCTGAGCTGTAACCATTTGTTGTTACGTGCCCAGGCCACCCATGGGGGGTATCTAACATGGTTGCCCAGAGTTGGCGTCAGGTGTTTTTTCGTGTCCAGGCCGCCCAGGGGGGTATTTAACAAGGCTGTCCCGAATTGGAACCACGTGTTTTTCCCGGAAAGGGCGCGGGCCCAGGGTTCTCTTTTAGTAGGTTAACCTCCCGGCCCCCCTACGACTTGGGCTGGCGAAATTATTTTGCGAGCGGGCACGCACGGAGTAGGGCCGGCGAAATTATTTTTGAGAAAGTCTCGAGCGAAACGCTTGTTTTTCAGAATTTGTTGAGGATGTCTCGAGCGAAACGCTGGTTTTGCAGAGTTGGGGATGTCTCGAGCGAAACGCTTGGTTTCAGAATTTGTTGAGGATGTCTCGAGCGAAACGCTGGTTTTGCAGAGCCGACCGCGACACGGAAAAGCGCTCCTCGCGCAGGAATTCCGAGGATGTCTCGCGCGTGCCGCGTCCCGCACGCAGGAATTTTGATTTCTTTGGGTTTTGACAGGATTTCTCAAGCGAAACGCTTGTTTTTCATAATTTGTTGAGGATGTCTCGAGCGAAACGCTGGTTTTGCAAAATTGGGGGATGTCTCGAGCGGGGGCCTCGTGGGGGGCCAGAATTCAGAGGATATCTCAGGCGCAATGCTTGTTTTCGTGTCCCGCTCGCAGGAATTCCGAGGATGTCTCGCGCGTGCCGCGTCCCGCGCGTAGGAATTCGGATGATTTTGATAGGATGTCTCGAGCGAAACGCTTGTCCCCAGCACGTTCAGTAGCGCGTCCCCTTGGCACGTCCCGCGTTGCGACCCCATGGCACGTCCCCTGGCACGTCGCCTGGCGCATCCCTTGGGACGTTTCGCGGCGCGTCCTCCTGGCATGTTCCCCTTGTCAATTAGCTCTGGGGCAGCTACTATGTGTTCAGGCAGCTCGAGCTTAAGATCCAGATCAGTTCGGTCAGGACTCGGATGCAAAGGAGGACTCGATCCACGACGCTATAGAGCACAACCGCGGCATGGCACATCGCAATTCAGCACGGTGCAGCACAGCACAGCCCTCGGCAGGGTACATCAAGATCGATACACTCAGCATTGCAACTTGGCACGTTCCTTGGCACGTTCCGTGGGGCGTCCCTTGGCGAGTCCCCCTGGCACGTCGCGTGGCGCGTCCCCTGGCACATTCCGTGGCACATCCATTGGCACGTTCCGTAGCGCGTCCCTTTGGCACGTCCTACGGTGCGACCCCATGGCGCGTCCCCTGGCACGTCGCCTGGCGCATCCCTTGGGACGTTTCGCGGCGCGTCCTCCTGGCATGTTCCCCTGTCCATTAGCTCTGGGGCAGCTACTATGTGTTCAGGCAGCTCGAGCTTAAGATCCAGATCAGTTCGGTCAGGACTCGGATGCAAAGGAGGACTCGATCCACGACGCTATAGAGCACAATCGCGCCATGGCACATCGCAATTCAGCACGGCGCAGCACAGCACAGCCCTCGGCAGGGTACATCAAGATCGATACACTCAGCATTGCATTTGCCCGTCACCCAATCAGGTGTCTTTGAAAACGCTGCCATGTGTTACAGTTCTATATTCCTTTCCGGGTTCGTGGGTCGATCATGTTGGATGGGCTCACATGGACAGGCGCTCCAGAAAAGAGATGCGAGGGGTCAGGAACCGAACGAGCTCATCTGGGGACGCGCCGAAAATGCGGCGGAGAGGGGTGAAGGGCGGGGGGGTATTTGATTTGTTCGATGCGCCCTCAAGACAAAAAGGCGGCGCGGGAGGGGGAGGGGCGAAATTGGCACGTGTTCGAATAATCTTTTCCCATATAGAGAGGCTGCCAAGGAGTGGCGGCGCGGGAGGCATCCGAAAAAGGGGCGCGGCGGGTGAGGGGCGGAGGGCAAATTTGCGAGTCTCCAGCATAGCTACTAGCTGCAAACGAAAAGGCGCCCCGAAAAGGGGTCGGAGGGGGACGGTCGCGGGATGAGCACCGATGACGGACAGATGACGTACCGATGACGTCCGCGAGGGATTGGCAGATTCGTGATTTCCACATGTGAAGACTGGTCCGAGCAGGGAGTGGCATGCTGGAGCCGGCACAGTTCCCGGAAAAGGCGGGAGCCCAGGGTTTTTTTAAGTAGGTTTACCCCCGGTTTCGACTTGAGACGGGCCGGCGGTATTATTTGCGTTAAATTTCGAGGTCGAGACGGGCCGGCGAATTAGAATTTGAGGATGTCCCAAGCGAAACGCTGGTTTTTGAAATTCCGATCGATTTGTAAAGTAAGCATTTTCGTTTGTTGTGGATGTTTCCAGCGAAACGCTTGTTTGACATTATGTGTTGAGGATGCCTTGAGCGAAACGCTTGTTTTGGAGACTTCCAAGAACCTGGACGCCCAAGGATGCCCCAGGGGGCCCAGGGAGTGCGGACACAGCGTAATTAGTGAGGAATCGTGACTCTGGGAGCGTGGACGCAGTTTCATTCACCAGCGATCGTGGCCCAGGGAGAGCGGACGCAGCGTAATTTACCAGGGATCGTTGCCCTGGGAGCGCGGACGCAGCGTCTTTTACAAGGGGTCGTGGCCCTGGGAGCGCGTACTGCACGAGGGATCGTGGCCCAGGGAGAGCGGACGCAGCGTACTTTACAATGGACCGTGGCCCTGGAAGTGCGGACGTGGCGTAATTTACAGTGGCTCGTGGCCTTGGGAGCGCGGACGCAGTGTAATGCACGAGGGATCGGGGCCCTGAGGGGGCTGGCGCAGTGTAATTTATTTGGGACAGTGGCTCTGGGAGCGCGGACACAGCGTAATTTACAAGGGAGCGCGGCCTTCGGAGCCCGGACGCAGCGTAGTTTACAAGGGATCTTGGCCCAGGGAGAGCGGACGCATCGTAATTTACCAGGGGTCGTGGCCCTGGGAGCGCGGACGCAGCGTATTTTACGATGGAAGCGCGGACGCAGCGTAATTTACCAGGGGTCGTGGCCAGGAGCGCGGACGCAGCGTACTTTACGATGGATCGTGGCCCTGGGAGCGCAGACGCAGCGTAATTTACCAGGGGTCGTGGCCCTGGGTCAGGGTCGTCCCGCGGCACGTTCTCTGGCGCGTTCCTTGGCACGTTCCCTGGCACGTCGCCTGGCACGTTCCCTGGCATGTTCCGTGGCGCGTCCCGTGGCGAGTCCTTGTGGCACGTCGCGCGGCGGGCGCCTCCCCTGGCACGTCCCGTGGCACTTCCAGTGGCACGTTCCGTAGCGCGTCCCTTCGGCACGTCCTGCGGTGCGTAATCATGGCACGTCTCCTGGCACGTCCCTTGGCGCGTCCCTTGGGACGTTCCGCGGCGCGTCCCCCTGGCATGCCCCCCTGTCAATTAGCTTGGGGGCAGCTACTATGTGCTCAGGCAGCTCGAGCTTGAGATCCAGATCAGATCGGTCAGGACTCGGATGCAAAGGGCGACTCGATCCACAACGCTATGGAGCACAATCGCGGCATGGCGCATCACAATTCAGCACAGCGCAGCACAGCGCAGCACAGCGCAGCATTTGGCACGGTACGTCAAGATCGATACACTCAGCGTTGCAATTGCTTGTCGCCCAATCAGGTGTCTTGAAAACGTTGCCACGCCTTACACGTTCATATTATTTTCTGGGTTTGTGGGTCGATCATGTTTTTCCCAGTTTTCATATGAGAGCATATGTCTAGGGGTCCGATTACACGGGGTCGGAGGATCGCGCCGCATCGCCGATGCATCGGGTATGCGGCTCTATGTGGAGCCCGACTTTCTCCATTCGGACGATGCCGATGCGTTGCCGACGTAGCCTACGCATCGCCGATCCATCGACGATGCGTCGCCATCTTCAGACCCCATCCATTCGGATCCCATCTGGGATGATTATACTATGTGCAGGGCGCGAGCTAAACGGTGTCTTGGCGATTTCGTGGGCCGCTTTCGTTTTGATTACATTGTGGAGCAGACGCAGAACGAAGGCAGAACGAGGAACAACGAAAACTAGACGTACACGGAAAGTACGGTTAAACTCGCGACCTGAACATGGGAGTTGACCCAAGATGGGCGGGATAATCCTTCACGCCTTGTGAAAGCATTAGGGGCTGGCGAGTCATGCGTGCAGCGGTGACACGCGTGGAGGTCAGGACGACCCCACAGATACCGAAATCACCTGAAAAATCGCCGGCATCATGAAAAATACAACGTCCAGAGATTTCCAGCAGGGTTCGGTGAACATGGTCGGGTGGCCCTGCTTGAGCATCTTAAGAAGAGACAGGTCAAGGGTATGGCGCCATTTCCCTTCGTGCGAAATCAACCTTCTCGAATGGCACCTTGCTGCAGCTCCCGAAGCGGCGGAGGTCTGGGTTTCCGGAGGCCCCCGGAATTTTCCAGAGGACGGGCACATTCGAGGTAGGGGCAAACCAATCCCATCACTCTTGCGCATATTTCACTAATTTCCTTCCCTTTTCCTTCCCATCTTCTGCTCCAACCCTGTCCTCCATGCCATCTCTTTCCTCTTCGTAGAGGCTGCTGGAATAGTAGAAGAGGAAGAGAAACTGAATAGGGACACCGAGGTGGACCACCGGTTTTTGCTGTCTAGTGTTTATGAAACTTCCGACGGCGATAATTTGATTTTCCAGAGCTTGGGCATTCCTGGGGCCTTCCTGTTTGAGATTTGGGGGTGACCTTCCAACCAGGCTGGTTCTGCCATCGCAGTTCCCAGACTAATATTTGGTGGCGTGACGTGTGAGAGAGAGAGAGAGAAAGAAAAAGAGAGAGCCCTCGGATACAATGACGTAGCGCTCTACACAGTGCTGGCTGTCGTATCGTAGTTCAAGCTTTCTGCCGCCCTTAGGCCCAGCGCGAGAAGAGCGAGATCGGCGAGGACAAGAGGAGAGAGGTCTGCTCAGTTGGAGGGGGCCGCGTGCGCGTGCGCGTTCCCCCCTCTTTTCTGGCCTGCCCTCTGCCTGCCGAAGGGGGGAGAGCTGTACGACAACCCAACGCCGCCGCGCGATCCGTGACACATCATCGGTTGCCCCGTTGCCGCCCTGTGCCCCGCCGAGCTCTTCGTACCCAGCCCGTCTGCCCCGCGCCTCAGTGTCTTACTTTTTGCTCGACCGCTGGGGCAGTTAGACAACGAGGAGGAGGGGGGTGCGAGGGAGAGGGAGGCCAATGTAGGGGGGCAGGAATGCGAAGTGTACGCTCGTCACGAAGCGGTCTCCTCGGAGATGCGCTGGCCACTGCCCAGAAGCAGGGGTGTCAGGCGGCACCCAGAGTCGCGGCTGATGAGTTATCCGACAGGATCGCGGGAGAAGGCAGATGAGGAGGAGATAAGTGGAGGGAGGAGTCGATAATGAGGATGAGGATGAGGACGATGAGGATGAGGATGATGATGATAATGATTATGATGATGGTGATGATGATGAGTTTGAGGATGAGGATGAGGATGAGGATGTGATGAGGATGAGGTTAAGGATGATAATGATGATGACTAGCAGTATCCTGATGATTCGGACGACGAGGATGATGATGATGGCGATGGAAATGTTGGTGGTGATGATGATGACAGTATTAGGGTGATGCCAACGGTGGTGGTGGTGGTGATGATGTTTGTTTCGGATGATGTCCAGGAGGATTCGCAGGTAAATATTGATAATGGAGTTTCGGATGACGAGCTTGAGGATAAGGATGATGGTGATGCTGATGATGCGAATTATGTTGCTAATAATGTTGCGGATGAGTATGATGATGCTGATGATTATGATGCTGATGATCGTAATGTTGTTGCTGATGTTGATGATGATGATGATGATGGTGATGGTGATGATGCTGATGGTGCTGATGGTGATGGTATTGATGTTGATGCTTTATGAGGGCTGTAATGACGGTGATGAGGTGGTGATGACGATGACGATGATAATGACAACGACGATAATGATGACGACGATGGCGATGATGATGATGATGATGATGATGATGGTGATGATAAGGATGTTGTTGATGAAGATCACTAGACTGCTGATTCTGATGATTATGGTGTTGTTGATGCTGATGGTGATGATGATCATGAAGGTGGCGGTGATGATGGTGGTTAAACTGATGAGATTGATGATGTTGGTGTTGGTGATACTGGAGATCATGATGATGCTGGTGATGATGATGATGATGTTGTTGTTGCTGACGGCGGTGATGGTGGTGATGGTGTTGTTGCGGGTGATGAAATCCAGGGGTCGGAGGATCAGGACGAGGTTGGGCTTGTGGAAAACGAGCTTGAGGATGAGGATTATGAGGATGCCGATGATGCGGATGATGCTGATGATGATGGTGTTGATAATGATGATGCTGATGATGATGATGTTGACGACGACGATGATGATAATGGTGACGTCGATGACGATAGTGGCGGTGGTGGAGTTGGTGGTGGTAAAGATGGTGGTTGTGTTGATGCTCACATGGGTATGAAGGTGCCGGAGATGGGGTGATGATGACGATTACGACGACGACGATGAGGGTGATGATGATGATGATCATAATCATGATACTTTAGATGGTGGTGGTGATGATGGTGAAATTGATGCTGATGATGATGATGGTGGTGATGCTGTTGAGGATGACCGCGGTGGTGGCGATGCTGCTGCTGCTCATGATGAGTATGAGGATTCGGAGGATACAGATGAGGATGGGGGCGTGGATGACGAGCTTGAGGATGAGGATTCTGAGGATACGGATAATGTGTATAATGCTGCGGAAGATGATGATGATGTTGATGATAGGGATGATGATTATAACGAGGATGCGGATGAAGTGGCGATCATGTTGCGGATGTTGATGATGATGATGATGATGATGATGATGATTTTTTTGTTGATGCTGATGATGTGAATGAAGAGTGTATGCAGCTGGCGATGACGGTGATGAGGTGATGATGACGACGATTATGATGATGACGATGATGATGTCGATGACGATGATGTTGTATCAGAATGACGTTCACGGTGATGAGGTGAAGACGCCAGGGACGATGACGACGATGATGATGATGCTGATGAGGAGGAGGAGGAGGATGCGGATGAGGTTGAGGACGAGGATGAAGATGAGTATGAGGGTGGTGAGACAGACAGACAGACGCCATAGACCTAAGTCATGCGGCGGGGCACAAAGAACCGCGTCTCGGAGTGCGAGAATCGCATCTCGGCACTTGCGAGCTCTGTATTGGTCATGGTCTAAAAGTTGCCGGGTGGTCGCGAAAACTTTTGAACAGGCAGTGCACGTCGTAGCCCCTGCTGAGATCACGAACGCAAAAGGCTTCCGATTGACGTGAATCCTCATCCTGTGCGTAGCCACGGCTTTGCTGCTGTTGGAAACTTGGGCACACTCCGGGCACGGAATTGCAAGAGGCTTTGTGGAGCCGTCGGCTAAAGGCGCCGAATCTAGCGTAATGTCCTGGACGAGACGTTTACACCTCTACCAGTCGGTGGCTATGAACTCTGGCCATGCGGCTGCTCCTTTTGCTGGGCTTGGGTCCCCATGGGCATCTAGTTCGCGCCAGGCTGGTCCAGGCTGGTGGCGGCGCGAGCCCCGGAATCGCTTGGAGGTCGGCAAGATCTCGCTGAGACGCTGTAACTTCTGCACCGGTGCCAAATTGGTGAGGCGGGGTTTCCCAGGGGTCGGAAAATTGCTCTCGTGTGACTCATGAGCTATCCTGCGCACGGAGCGCAGATAAAACGTGTGTAACCACTGAGCGTGAGTGCGCGAAGGCGCCCACAGCTCAGAGTTGTAGAACAACGCTGAAAGGAGAGGGACTGTAAAAGTCGCAGCCTGAGCTGCACGCTCATGTGCTGCACTGCGAAGATCTTCCGCAGCAGGCTATGGTACACCACGGATGCTCTCCGTAGGGCGCACGTTTGTCCAGGGCAGAGGACTCGACCCTGGACTGTAACTATGGATCCTAAGTGTTTTTACTCTCTCACCACGAGCCCCTCCAGGTAGGGCCAAGGCAGGTCGCTCGCCGATCATCGCCTCTGCCTTAGCGGCCCATGCGCCCTTGCCCCTCCACATGATGAGGGCTTCTGACTTGCCAGACTTCAAGTTCAGCTGCGTACCGTGCCTCTCTATAGTGGTGTGCGCCGCTTCGGCTACCATGGCGACGTTGCGGTTGAGGCTTGCGTTGTCTTCG
This sequence comes from Prorocentrum cordatum, assembly GCA_963575745.1. Taxonomy (NCBI): domain Eukaryota; class Dinophyceae; order Prorocentrales; family Prorocentraceae; genus Prorocentrum; species Prorocentrum cordatum. The sequence continues at coordinate 355,326 of CAUYUJ010015171.1, forward strand.
CCTCCAATCAATACGGCCTCATCGTCGACGTGCGTGACCTCACCAACTGGCACGGTCTGCGTGGGGAAGTCGCCAGACTAGTGGGCCCATTGCGGGCCGCTGGTCTTGCACTCCGCAGCGAATGTGAGTTTGAGCTCGTGGGGCGCTGCTCGAAGCTCTCCGAGGGCTACGCTATAACAGTATTGCAGATAAAGGCGCCGAAGCGGCAGCCTTGGCGTGAGCCCCTCGTTGTCAAGATGACCCTCCCGTCTGGGGAGAGTGCGAACCAGGTGTCCTCATGCAGGTTGGCCACCAAGCTGATGAGGTGCTCGTGGACTTCGATTTGCTGCAAGATGACCCCGCGCTGCATGAGGTATTTGGCCAGATGCGAGGCTGCCGAGCCGTCAACACCTACTTGATTTAGCTGTGCAGTCGAAAGCCGCCGTGAGGTCAAGGAACAAGACGGCCGCCGGTCTTCTCGATGGCGGTCCTCTCACCGAAGCTCGACGCGACGTAGTGCCCACGATTTGCCCTGGAGCATGCCACCCCAACTGCTGTGCCGGGCTGCTGTTGGTGTCGGGCTGCTGTGCCGGGCTGCTGTTGGTGTTGGTGTTGCTGCTGTGCCGGGTTGCTGTGCCGTGCCGATGATGGTATTGTTGTTGATGTTGGTGAAGATAATGTTGATGATGAATATGATGGTGATGATGATTATGATGATTATGTTGAGAATGATGATGATGCTGATGTTGCTGATGATGATGATGCCGATGAGGATGAGGATGAGGACGAGGACGAGGACGAGGACGAATATGATGCTGATGCTGATGATGATGATGGTACTGATGGCAATGATGGTAATGATGGTAATGATGATGATGATGATGCTGATGATGATGATGATGCTGATGCTGATGATGATGATGATGATGATGATGATGATGATGATGATGATGATGAGGATGATGAGGATGATGATGATGATGAGAGGCGGGAGAGCAGGGAGGAACCAGCGCCGTGCCGTCTCTGGGGTAGTCCTCGAGAGGGTGCGCCGCCGGGCGCTCTGGCCTGCGGCGGGCGGGCCTGCCCGCTGCTGCTGCGCCCGGGCGGCGGCCAGGGGGGTAGCCGGCCATGCCGCGCAGGACGGCCGCTCGTCTCGGGGGGATCGGAGGCGTCCCTTCCCAGACCCCCTCCTACTGTGATATGGATATCGCTGATATCGTTTGTCGAGGAATCGCGCGGCGAAACTTTCTGCGTAGCTCTAAGGCCAAGGGCCCTAGTTCGAAACAAAACGGCAGCGGCACGAGCGGGCGTGAGGAATAGAGCGGGGATGCAGGAAGGGCACGGGGAGTGAGCGGGAATCACACTCCTCCTGATTGACGCTCGCGGCGCCGTCGAGCGGCAATCATTGATTGCAGCTCACTTCATTAATCAGAGCGCTCTCAAAACAAACACAGGCAAACGGCCCTGTCGGCATGCTATCCGGCTGCCCCGGGGCATTTAACGGGTGCTGCTACACGCACCGGCGAGAAAGACATAAATTCTCAAAACGAACAGCTGCGCGAGTCCGATCGCTATGCGACAAAACTCAAATAGCGCTGTCTTATCAAGATAAAATCTCAATAGTGTGGTCGTCACCACATAAAAAAGGAATCTGTGCACACTGAATGAAGCTTCGAACAATGCGGACTAGCGTAGTATGCCACAGGGTGTGGCGCCAAATGTAAAAAAAAACTAGCTAGTAAGACAATTCGGATTTACGCAATCTGCCACACTATGTGGCTCCAGGTGTAAAAGAAACGAACTGACAAAACGGTGCGGACTGTCGTAATCTGCCACAGGATGTGGCGCCAAATATAAAACGAGCTAACAGAGCAATGCGGACTTACATAATCTGCCACAGGATGTGACGCCAAATATAAAACGATGGCGTGCTCACGAAATCTTCTTTTGAGCTTTCGCCTTGCCGGGCAGTCCTTGTAGCTGCCTCCATCTGTTCTGTAAATCCCAGCGCAGACTATTGTGCATCCTCGAGAAATCTGGCTCATGGGTCACATAATTCCTGCGTAGCCATGTAGCGTGCTTCCTGCACGTTCTGCAGGTGATGTAGACACTGTGTGCGTTGTGTCCCACGCGTACGTTGTGCTCGGCGGCCACGCATGCGTTCATTTCCACTGGCGGAACCGTTGGCGTCGATCCGTTCCAAGAAACCACGCTGGCTGACGAGGAACTGGTAACCGTCATCGGGGATGATGGCGACGAGCTGGCTCCCTGTGCGAAGCTGTCCGGTGATGGGGGCGGTGCGGCTGGCGCTGCCGATCCGCTTGCTGATGATGAACTCTGGGCTGCGACGGCAATCATCGGCGGCTCCATGTAGACATCTCCGTCGACGTCTTCGGGAATGGTAGTCGGTACATTGTTACGACGTCCGAGGTATCGTCCATCCCATCCTGGATATATTCCGGGCAAGGGGGTGTCCGTGTGCCCGGAGTGATCAGCCTTGGACCCACTGCTGGTGTTGTTGATGGTCCCGATCTGGATGGGATTGGGGTCGCCTGGCCCAAATATCTCCTTTCGCACCACAAACCACAGCGCTGCGAATAATGTAAATCCAATCATGATCCCACTAAGCATCGCAATTCGTGTCATGTAGTAGATCCAATGTGACATCGGCACTTGCCATTCCTGTGGGGGATGCTGTGCCTTCACGCGTCCGAGACATGTCATCAGTACTGAGGCAAGCATGGCGGCGTGCGGTTGCCTAGTGCCGAAATTGTACTTCTTGGCCCCGAAGAAAGCGAGGAGCACTCCGGTCTCCATGGTCTTGGTGAGCGCGTCGGCGACCATACTCCACGTAGGTATCCACGAGAGCTTCAGCTGGCTGTTGGGGTGCACCGTCTCCTTAATCATTGATGCCACGATGCGGAACCGCTTGTCCGTGGATTGACCCACGTCAGACTTGATGTGCGTCACCAACCCGTTGCTGTCGCTGTAGATCTCCCCGGATCGTTTGGTGCTGAGGTCATCGATCTGCTTGAGCGTCTTCTTCGGGTTGTAGGCCTCCGTAAGTAGCTGACCGAACCACGTGCTCGATTCGGCGCCCTCCAGAGTGGCGTAGCCCTCGGCGGCCAGCGTAGACTTCACGGATCGCTTGACCGTGCCCGAATGCCAGGCCACAGGCAAGCACAAATCATATCGTCCAGCCACGACGTCCCGTGGCTTGTGGGTTAGCCCGATCGCCATGCCCCACTGGCTCTTCACCCCGTCCACATTGGCGAAGGCCGCGTCGCTGAAACAGACGATGGTGCAAGTGCGCAGGTCAATGATATTGCGCTTGATGACTATGGCGAAATCGGCGGACCCGTGCACGTAAGCGACGGTCTTGTTCAGCGTCTTGGCGTCGGCCACGGTGGCGGTGTTGGTGCGGCGAGCCGCAAGGCTCACCGGGCAGGCGATGTCCACTCGCGTCTGTACTGCGAGCCAAAGCAGTTGGCCGAGTGTGTGGCGATATCCTGAGACCTCCGAGGTGGTAAGACGATCCTCTGGTGATCGTCCGCGTTGGGCGTTGAGTTCGATGAAATCCACTTGGGCGGCGGCCGTCGCCTGGGTAATGCGGAACTCCTCGTTGGTCTTGTTGATTGTCCGGCCGCAGTACTTGATGATGCCCTCTACCTTCTTGAGGTGCAGCCTTTTCTGCAAGGAGCTAATAACTCGCTTCCACTCGCTGGAGCTTCCACGCTGGGCGATGAGGAAATCATCCACATGGGAGTGAATCATAGCAGCGAGCCCTTCATCGTCGTAGAAGTAGTAAAGGCCCTTCTCGAGCTTGCTCTCGATGAGGCCGTGCTCTTGGAACACCTTTTGAGCGTAGAGGTACCACTGGCGTCCGGCATCCCGGGTACCGTAGATGGCGCCAGTCGCCATCGCGATCTCGCCGGGCGATGTACGCGGCGGCGGGTTCTTGGCTGGCATGCGCAGCAATAGCAGCCTCTCGATGTTGCCCGACTGCAGGTAAGCCGTCATCGCGTCGTACGACGTGAGGTCCCAGCCAAGCTGGGCGGCGGCAGCAAGAGTGAGGTAAAGCGCGTCCCTTGACCCGGTCGGCGCGTCCGTACGGATTTGGGACTTGTCCTCTTGACAGCCCTGGACGACAAGGCGGGCCTTCATGAGGTTGGCAGCCTTCTGCGTGAGCACCCAGCGGGTACCAACTGGTCGTATTCCAGGGTGTCGCTGGAAGATCTCCTTCAATTCCTTGGGCGGTAGCTTCTTGTAGGCCCCGAACTCGGTCCACTTGGACCACTCAACCTCCATGGCCATGTCCATGAGCTTCTTGTCCTTGGCGGAGAGCTTGTCGTACCTGATCTCCTTGGCAGCAGCCTTTCCGGTGAGCATCACCTCCCGGAGTCGGATGGTCGAATGCGAATCGCCGTCGTTGATCTCAAAATAGTTGTCCAAGTAGAGGTCGATCCTGAGAGTGTCCTTCGGCCTCTTGAAGCACTTGGGTAGGTCGTCCTTGAGACTCTCCAAGAATTCCTTGCGCTTAATGGCCTTGCTGCGGTCGTCTGTTTGATCGTGCCTGTCACGTTCTAGGGCGCGAGGTGCGTCCTCTTGTTGGGCTTGACGCTGAGCCTTGTTACCGCGTTGTCCTTCAGGATGTTGTTGTCTGCGGGCAAAGGCTTCTTTGCGAACTTCCTCCTCCGCGGCCTTGCTCCAGTCGCGTAGACCTTCGGATCCGGAGCTGTCGGCATCCGAGGAATGTCCATCAGCTTCTGTGCGTCGAGCTCCTGGTGTTGGAAGTCGTGTTTCATCACGTTCTTCAGGCTGTTCGTCATGTACTTCTGGTTGCACGATAGGTTCTGGAGCTGGATCTTCAGCGTGATCTGGGTCTTCTTGAGCAGGGTCATAAGCGGGGTCAGCGGCAGCAGCTGAGTCAGCAATAGGCGCTGGAGGCGCTGGCAGAAGGTCTCCTCCCGAAGGTGCTGGTGCTGAACCGCTTCCTGAGGCGCCCCCGCTGGTCGTGTATTCTTCATCTCCTTGCCGTCGGCGAAGCCACTCAAGAGTAGCATGGGCACGTCGATTGTGTGGAGTATCTTCGATATTGCCGAAGTTGTGCTGCTTGATGACCGGTGGCGGAGGTGGTAGTGCTGGCGGATCGTTGTTCACTCGCGGGCGTTTCTTCGGCGTTTCGCCCGTGAGGTCGATAAATGTATCTCCATCTCCTCCTTTATCTGATGGTGGTAATCCGCCTCCACTGCAGTTTCCACCTTCATGTGGTGATGGTAATCCGCCTCCACCGCAGTCTCCACCTTCATGTGGTGATTCTTCGTCCCCTCCTCCTGGTCTTGGTGGCTGCGGTCCGTCAGGAGGTGGGGGCTGGTCAGCTGGTGGTTGTCCTGGCGGTGGTGGTGGCTGATTGCCGTTCATGGCGTTGAATACCTGTCCCCAGGGCACGAGCTCTGAGGCAGTGGCGTGACGTAAATGTCCTCGGTTGACCTTGACGGTGGTGGAACGATGGCTGACCCATACGTTCGAGGTGCCCTCGAAGCCAATGATGATGCCGGGTCCATGCCATTGCAAAGCCCATTCACGCTTAGGCTTGCCGTTCCCCCTCCAGTAGTATACCTGGTCCCCTGTCTGGTAGATGTCCGACGCGTGCTGAGCTCCATCCGCACGCGACCGTGCGAGTAAGGCCCGGGACAGGGACTGGTTGAACCGCAGATGCTGGATTGACGTCTGGGCGGCCTTCATGAGAGCAATCCTCTCAGAGAAGGACTTATCAGAGACCACTCTCTCGTGTAGCGAGAGTCTCCCAGCGCTATCCAGCAGGCAATAGGGTAGTTGAAGTCCACGTCCGAGTACCCACTGTGCCGGTGAATACCCACTGGCATTGATTGAGCTATTCATAGCCCAGCAGACAGCGGCGAGCAGCCACTGGATCTTGTGGGCGTTCGCGGGCTGGTCGAACCTGATGCTGAACTGGTCGATCAGCTTCCTGGCGTGGACCTTCCACATGCCGCCGTGCCTTTCCACGGTGGCGTTCTGTTGCGGCGTAGCCGCGGCAGTAGTCATAAGGCGACAGCCCATGTCCTCGAGCTCCTTTGAGAACTCCCTCTCAAACTCGCCTCCTCCATCGAAAAGTACCCGTTGTGGTGCCCCAAACGGTGTAATCCAAATCTGCAAAAGCCTCGCGAATACAACCGAGGGGTGTCTTGAAGAAACTGTACCACATAATGTAAATCCAGAAGCGAGGTCGACCACATTGAGAAAAACCAACTGATTGCCGGCGTAGTCGGCAAGGGTAAACAAGTCCACTCCAATGGAATCATTGAAGTCCCTATCTAGCTTAATTCTCCCAGGGAGATGAGGGAGGGGTCGCCGATGGGCGGAGCAGACTTCGCAGTGCAGGTTGAGCGCCATCTCGACCGCTCTTTGGGATCCACCCGTCACTCGGATGGCCCGGGCCAGCGCATCGTTGGCAGGGTGCCCCGTGTTGACGTGGAGCTGCAGTATGGCGGACTTGAGCGTCCGCTCCTCCGCTGCCGTCAAGGCTGGCTCTGCGGGAGCTGCCGAGGCAGGCGCTGTCCTCCTCGCGGCTCTCCGTCTCGTTGGTTCCGCGGGGTTTGCCTCGCGGTGCTTGGTCGTGCTCGTCTTGCGAAGCTGCTTGACCAGCATGGCGACGAGCTTATCAGTGTAGTTCTCGCTGTCCTTGGCGAGCTTGCCACGGGCCTCGACGTGTTTGTGTAGGCCGTTGCAGAGCTTGTGCAGCGAGTTGTCGATCCCGTAGTGGTCGGTGATAATCCTCCACGGCTTCTTGATCGCGTCCCCGTTCCTTGTCTGAAGGCCGTATGCGCAGCCATCGAAATCGATGATGCGCGGGAGCTGATCCTTCAGCTTCTTCGCGGTGTAGTTTTTCCTCTGATCCCAGCCGTCGCAGTAGCGCGGCCACTCGAAAGAGACCGCGAGCTGGCTGCCAAACTCCTTCCGCAGACGGCTCATTGACGTCAGGAAGAGGTCGATCATCCTGGCGGAATCCTTCCGGTCCTTTTCCAGCTTCTCAGCCTTGCGGGGGTCGATCTTCAGGATGATGCGCTGCAACGTGGTCCACGGCGTGCATGGAAATGCGGCATGGACCCGTACACTCTGGCCCTTCCGCAGGTTCTTCCGAACCTTGTCCTCGAGCTTCTCGACGATGGGCTTCCGAGAGAGGTCATATCCAGGAAGACCGCAACGTACAGCAGCTCCTCCACTCTCGATCCACTTCGCACTGAGCTTGCTGTCGGGGTTGCAGCACCACTCGTAGAGGATGGTGGTGTTGCTCGAGATTCCGCTCGAGTTCGTAGTTTGCTTAGCCAGGTCAGCCTTGAGCGCCTGGCTGACTGTGTGTGGCTTAACGCCGCTCTTGTTGGTGACGATGGCCGACCGCTTGCCGGCGGTCAGCTGCAGCCTTGTCCCTTTCTTGAGCCGCCGTGCCTTCATCTGCTCCTCCTCCACGATGTTGACCTCCTTCGGGTCGTTGTCTTTCTCGATGTCCAACGTGACCGAGTTGCCGAAAACGCACTCGGAGCAGAACCCGAGGTGGCAACAGTCTGTATAGGACTTGGCGCCGCAGGCCACGCAATCGTCGAGGGGGTCGGCGATGCAGGTAGTGGCCGACATCATTGTTGGAGCAAACGTCGGCGGCGTGACCGCCGTCGAACAGCAGACCAACGCAGAGCTTACGGCGGCCATGAGCCTCGAGCTGCCGCCGCGTCTCTGTTGAAGTCGTCTCGGTACATTTAGCTCCTTCTTGGGAATGAGTCTCGTGATATTCTCGAGCAAGTTGCTCGCCTTCGTAGTGATGTTGACATTGGGCTTCGGGACTGGCCGCTTGGCGATGCTCTTGGTACTAACAGCCTTCGGTCCAAAATCATGCCCCGCGCCCTTGATGGCGAGCCAGTCCTCCGGGTGGAGGTCAATCGCGGGATGTCCTGCGCTGCTCGTGATGAGCTTCTGGGAATGGTTCCCGATGCGAATCTGTTCCCGCCAGAGCGAGATGTCGATCTTGCTCGGCTGGATGAAGTCCCGGCCGATAAGCAGGCCGAGCGTGGGGCTGTCCACGACGCTGAATATTATGCGACCAGCGCGGCCACACAAGACGAGTGGGGCTGTGACGCGCATCTTGCTCGGGAGCGTGCCACCGTTCCCGAACCTGTAGACTTCGTTCTCTGGCTCCTCCAGGATCTGGTCGGCCAGACCCATCTTGGTGAGCTTCTCCTTGTACCGCTTGTACCAGCTGAGCCCGCCAACGCAGAAGAGACAGGCAGTGTCGATCACGCCGACGCCGTCATCGTTGGGCTTCTCGCCAGCGTTGGTGGTGTTTATGGTGGGCAAGTCTGGCACCACGCGCTCGGAGACCAGAGTCTCGGGGGGCGGGGTAGTCGGACCTTCTGGATGAAGAATCACTTCCTCGTCGCCAAACTCCACGTGATTCTGGTCGTGGACCTGCTCGGTGATGTTGGCCTGGCGGTGCGAGCGACCTCCGCCGCCTCGTCCTCCGCCCTTTTGCTTAGAATTTGGGGCGAACTTTCGAGCCCCTGGTGTCGGGCACTCCTTGTCACCGGTCCAGTGCCCCGCCTCGCCGCAGTCCCAGCACTTGGAGTTCTTCTTGCGCTGGTCCACGCGGCCTTGTAGCTTGCCCGCGGGTCGGCGCTTGGCCGAAGCCTTCCCGCGGCCCTTGATAGCTTCCCGGGCCGACCGCATGGTCGCCATGGCCTCGGGAATCGCGGCGAGCTCCGCCGCGGCAGCCTCCACCTTAGCAGAGTCGTCCCGATCGAACACCTCGCCGAGGTCGTAATTTGACTGCTCCAGCTCGGCGCTGAAGGCCTCGAGCTCCTGGCGCACGATGTCCTGGACGTCTGCCTCCGTATCGTTGTCGTCGCCGTCCTCCGAGTCTTCATGCTCGTCTTCTGGTTCGTCAGCGATGTTGGCTGATCGTGCTCGGCTTGGCGGTGAGCGCTGCCAACTACTGTTTGATCGCTGCGGCCACGATCGTGACGGCAAACTCGTGTGTCGTTCAGATGTGTGAATATCGGGGAACATGCGCACCAGCAGGCCCCTGATGCGCTGAAATGAGTAGTGCTCGTCCGGCAAGTTGCCCACGACGCGCTCACGGCGCTCGGCCGTGAGCCCAGCCTTGCGTAGCAGGAACCAGCCGGCCACGTCGTCAAGCGTAGTGAGGTCAACCTCGTTCTCACGTAATTGCAGTAGTCCCGCCTCGAATCGCACGAGCCAATCCGTCATGCGTTCTCCACGGCGGCGATGGTGATGAGTCGACTCGAAAAACTTTTCAAGCGTCTCTCCCTTCTGCACCGGCTTCTGCTGGCCTAGGTTTGCTTCGAGGTGCATCAGTACGTTCTCGATGCCCTTCTGGTTGCGATCGCGCTTCTTCTCGTTCGCATCCTCGATGCCGTCGTCCGGCGGCGGGTGGAGCTCCTGCTCCGTCATGTTGAGAGCGGCCGACCTGGCTGTACCCGTCAGACGCAGGACTAACTTCGATGCCAAGCTTTGTGTCACTTCCAAATTCTCACTGAGCTTCCACAATTTTACCTCCTGTTTGTAATCTCGCCATTTCGCTGGATCTCCATTCCAGCTTGGTATCACTGACTGATTGTGTGTGAACTCCGTCATCTTGACACCTTCGTAGGTGGAGTATGTGGCGTCGCTGACACCGTCGTAGTAGAAGTATATGGCGTCGCTGACACCGTCGTAGGAGAAGTATGTGGCGTCGCTGACACCGTCGTAGAGGAAGTATGTGGCGTCGCTGACACCGTCGTAGAGGAAGTATGTGGCGTCGCTGACACCGTCGTAGGAGAAGTATGTGGCGTCGCTGACACCGTCGTAGGAGAAGTATGTGGCGTCGCTGACACCGTCGTAGGAGAAGTATGTGGCGTCGCTGACACCGTCGTAGAGAAGTATGTGGCGTCGCTGACACCGTCGTAGAGGAAGTATGTGGCGTCGCTGACACCGTCGTAGAGGAAATATGCCGCGTCGCTGACACAGGCGTAGGAGAAGTAGCTGTCGTCGCTGCTGAGGGTGGGAAGGAAGATGGAGTCGCTGGCGTCGCTGACGCTGGCGTTGGAGCTGGCAGGGATGTAGGCGTAGTAGGCGTAGTCGCTGGCGTCGCTGACGCTGGCGTTGGTGCTGGCGTCGCTGACGCTGGCGTAGATGCTGGCGTCGCTGACGCTGGCGTAGGTGCTGGCGCTGAGCAACAGCGCGAGGAGACCGCTGGGCCTCGATTCCAGTATGGATCGCGACGTCGCAGACGTCGTCTTGGGTATGCGGCCCCGCGGGCCGTGATAGCGAGCCTCGCTCCAAGCTACCACTGTGATATGGATATCGCTGATATCGTTTGTCGAGGAATCGCGCGGCGAAACTCTCTGCGTAGCTCTAAGGCCAAGGGCCCTAGTTCGAAACAAAACGGCAGCGGCACGAGCGGGCGTGAGGAATAGAGCGGGGATGCAGGAAGGGCACGGGGAGTGAGCGGGAATCACACCTACGCTTCCTCCTCCTCCACCTCGTCCTCCTTCCTCCTCCCCCATCCCTTTTCCTCGCAATGAACTCCTCCCTGTTGCACCCCGAGACGGGTCGGTAGGGCAGGTTGCGTCGCTCGTTTGCAACATGCGATTCTCGCCTTAGCGCCGCCCGCACTCTTCTTCGACACTTGCAATAGTTTCGCGGGTGAGGGGCGGGCCGTTTGCAAATTGTGGTTCTCGCCTTAGCGCCGCGCACATGTTCAGTAAAAGTTCGCAGGAGTTTCACGGGTAGAGGGCGGCTTCTTTCCAAAATATGTTTCCACCTGATTCCCGCGCACGTCCGTCTTCATAGTTGCAACAGTAACACAGGTGGAGGGCGGTTTCTTTTCAAAATGTGGTTCCCGCTCCGCCGCCGCGCCAGTCGTCATCGCAGTTTACGACAGATTCAATAATATGCGGGTTGACGTTCCAGAACTAGGTCAAGGTCAAGGTCAAGCCCGTGCGCCGGAAGGCGAGCCCATGGAGGGCGCAGGCGGTGGCTATCGGCAGCGTGCTACACGCGCGCGCGCCACGGTGAGACAGAAATGTTCATAGGGAATGGCAGCAGAAATTCTGAATATCGGCGGCGCGCATTTGGAAAACATCTGGTGACCAAGATCGCCAGTGAGAGCCGATAACACGGCCGAAATCTTCCAACTTGCTTGTCCATGTAAGACTCGGCCGGCCTGCTCTACGATGACCGCGCGGTGACCAGTTCAGATTTCTCGTTATGTACCTCGTCTCCGGCAGCTGCTGGACATATTCTGGAAACGGCCAATCTTGATGAACGCATTGTTCTGACCATGTGCGAATATCAGCACGCGCGACAAAGTGGCGTGCACGCTCGTGCCAAACATGCAGTACATCATGCCATGGTCCATCCCAATCAACGTCCGGAGGTGGTCCAACGACCTGTCGTACGAGGCGTCCAGAACTTGGTACGACTTAGTACTGCCATTGTGCGACAGAGGCGTTGATTCGCGATGGTGATGTCCGAGACATGATGTTCTGGCACGGTTTATTCTTCCCGCAGTGGAAATCCATCTTTGTAGGAGTTCGTGAAGAGGGAATTTGGCGGGAGGGTTTAGTGCAGCAGCGTTGATTCACCTCGGGTTTGCATTGGTCAACCTCATCCTCCTCCTCTTGCTCCTCTCGGGGGGATCTGGGGCGTCCAGTCCCAAACCCCATCCTCCGCATCCTCTCTCCTCCTCCGTCCTCCTCCTCCCTCCTCCACCCCCACCGTCCGCGGCCTTCCCCTCCCCGCCCGCATCCGCCGAGCCTGCTCGCCTTCGGACGACAAGCCGCCACGGAGCGACGACGAAGAACGCCGACCGCCCAAGAGGCACCCCTCCAGCTACGGGGAGGCCAACGCCGCGCCTCCTCCTCCTCCTCCTCCTCCTCCTCCTCCTCCTCTAGCGCTGACGTCAAGAGGGGCCAAGCTTCGCTGTCCTCCTCCTGCGCCCTGCGCGCCGATTGCATTGATGTTGGTGGTGACGTTGCTCCCCGCCTCCCCGTGACGTCCCAGACGCTGGCATCGCGCCCATCGGCCTGCCCCTCATAGGATGCGTGCCCTGGAGGGTGCTGGCCTGGGCCTGTGCCCGCTCTGAGTGGGATAGTGCAGCACGCCTGGTAGGCGCATAAGACAAGCGTTGGTGGCGGGCCACCCCCTCAGAGTCTCAAGTGGCCGTCCGAGGCTTAGATGCGTAGCCGATGTCCTCGGGAGACTAGGTGAGATTTGCTTGCTTCCTCCTCCTCCTCCTCGAGGGCGAACAACCGGCGGCCTCGGGGCCCGCCTGGCGGCGGAGCGGGTTCCAGCCCTGGGCGCGCGCCACTCAGGGAGGGAAAGGGGGGAGCTCCTGCGCCGAGGGGGCCTCGGGCGTCCACCCCTCGCGTCGTGAAACAACAGGGCGGGTGGGGACCCTCCTCGCCAGGCCCCTCGCGTCGCGAAAAAACGACGGGCGGTTCTCGATCTTTTTCGGGCTCGGGGACCGTCCACAGACGACTCGGGATGAAGAGCCAGCCCTGGGGAGTGGGTCGAGGTTTCCAGGGACCCCGTCGTGAGAATATCAAGGAGGGCATCGTCGGATGGGGCCAGGACGAGGTTAGATCCGTTCCCGAGCGTTCGAGAACGCTCTCAGAGCGTCTGGGAAAACTCTGAGAAAGCCGCGACGCTCGACCCAGATCTCAGAGATTCTCGATTTTATCCTCACCCGATGTTGTCCTCGTCTTGGCTTGGCCTCACATCGGATCTGGGGATCAGGGGCGTCCACGGGCGGCGCCCACAAGGGGGGCGTGGCGCGAGGGTGGTGGGCTTCTGAGAGGGCGGCAGGACTTCTAAGAGGGCGGTGGGCTTCTTCGAATGCTCTCCCTGCTTCCGAGAGGCCTGCTCGGGAGCCCACGGCCCCCTCTTGAGGCTGAGCAAGGCGGATGGCTCAAGGGGCCCTCAATTTCTCACCGAGGTTCCGATGGACTTCGCAGCGGCTCCACAGGAGTCGGTCACAGAGCGATTGCATCGGGCAGTCCTAGAGCTCGGTGGATCCCATGCAGGCTGTCGCGGTGATGTCGGCTTGGCAGTCACCAGCCCTGCGCAGCTCTCAGGGAGCCCCCCGGCCTCGAAGCAGCCCCCTGGCCTTCTCTTCGAGGGCCGCCCCCCCTCGCGGGCGCCGCCGGGTCCCAGGCCGGCGCAGGGCGGCCGCCCGGCTCGGGGGATGCCTCGGGCTCAGTCAGGGGCAACGTTCGTCGGGAGCGTCCCAGGAGGGGGGTGGCGGCTACAGCCTCGGAAAGGTTTTCTCCCAATGCCGCCGCGCACGCCCATGCCGATCCACAGCGTGTTGGGGATGTCCACGCCCGTGCCGACCCCAATTCAGTAGCGCAGTGGTGTTACATGTGGGCTCAACTATTTCGGTTTGTAAACGCCCACCACGGCGTGCGTTAATTAACCGTTCAGCGCCGAAAAAGACGTGACACATACACATCTCACTGTGTGTTGAGATCGCATGGCGACATACCGCATGTTACCCAACCGTACAGACATTATACGGTTTATGTTGTACAGTAGTACGCCAGCTCGAATCACCACCGCAAATTGTGAGGACGACGGAGCCGACACCATGTCAAACGAGGGAGAACATCTGCAAATCTTGAGGACGTCTCAACCGAAATTGGGCCGAAACCAAATCAAAGCAGGGCCAGACCAGACAAGTAGTGAAGAGGTCTCAAGCGAAATTGGGCCAATACAGTGCTAAGCCAAGGCGAAACACCAACCAAATGTTGAGGACGTCTCAGGTGAAACCAGGCCCAAGCCAGGGCCAAACCAGACAAACTCTGACGACGTCTCAAGCAAAACCGGGCCCTCACCAGGCCGAACCAGGGGCCGAACCAGGCAAATAGTAAGGATGTCTCAGGCGGGGCGCTGGGCCAAGCCAAGCCAATTGGGGGCTAAACCATGCAGATTCTGAGGACGTCCCATCGCTCAAACCAGGCCCCATACATTCTCCTTGACCACATCGTAATTCAAGGAGTGGATCATCCGAGGGCCCCCCCCCGCAGGCGGTAGCTCGTTTAGAATTGTATGAGCGGGGCGTTTGGACCGCGCGCCCGCTTTTGCTGAAGTGGTTGGGCGCAGAAGCCTTCATTTGTGTGTTCGGGCGTTGTTGGGGCTTTGGTGTGGCGTTTGGAGAAAAACTTCCGAGCCTGTAGGGGGGGTAACCTTGGGCCATGATAACCACCAGATTTCATGGCCCCTCTTTTACTTCGGTGCGCTCCCTGGGGGCTCCCTGGGCTGCGTACATGCCTCGGCACATGATTTGCGAAAACCCCTCTGGGACGCCCCCCTCTTGGACGCCTCAGAATTATGGGTTGGGGCATAGGCAACGTCCAGTCTCGTTTGGTAGTAGGAGGTCATGGAAGCCTTGCATATCCTGGCGATTCCGTCTTTGGAGTTCGTAAGCGTCGGCTAGCGTCTGGTCATCGATTGGATAGCGTTGGTGTCGATTCGCAAGGGCCAGCAAGACTGCATGGGAGCTGCAGCCCTTCGTGTCATGTGCAAACTCCTGATTTCAATAATCCCTTCGAAGTGCCTCGGACACTCGTCAAAGCACCTGGACCCTTCAGAAGCCATCGGGAGACCAGCCCGCGCCCCAGACCCCGCCAAAACCTACACAGACCGCCACAGCCTGCCAGGCCTCCCCCTGGACCTCCGAGTTCCCTCCTGGGCCTTCTGAACCTGTTCCCAAGCATCCCCCCATCACAGCGCGGGAGATCCCTGGCCGTCACTCTCCGAACTCGTGCTCCTCGCCCGCCCCAGCAGGAGCGGACAGAGGCTGACACGCCGCCGCCTCGGATTGGCGGCGCCGGCACCCGATCCCGGACGGCTTGCCGTGCTGGCCGCGGTCTTCCGATGGGCTCGACGCAGCCTGGGACCAGCACCACCGTTGTCGCAAACCCCTTGTGATCGTCGTCGCCGCTGGCGTTCGTCATCATCGTCTTCGTCTTCCTTTTCATTGTTAGTCGTGTGCCAGACATCAAGCTTGCACAGACTATGTTCGGGGAAACGTAAGACCCGAGTAAGCCGGAACCCGGGTCTGCCGTCGCTTTTTGACGAGCGCGTCCTAGATTTTGACGGTCCAGTCTGCGTGGGATGTTTGCAGCGGGAGATCGCGTCAATTTTCAGATTGGGCCTCGTCATTTTTTGTATGGCCCCGTCGGGCCAACCCGAGTCCCCCGTACCCGAGTCTTACGTCTCCCCGATATGTATGTGGTAGGGTGGTAGAGCAGACGGGCTTTGCGATGCCTTTGGTCGCTGTTGGATGTTCCGCCCATCACTGATTGCTAAAGTGGCCCATGTTGCTCGAAAGACATGTTCTAATCTGCACTCAGGGGAACATTTCAGTATACAGCTGCATGCGGCAAGTCCCGCCACCATGCCAGCGCAGCCATTTACGTGTCGACGTTTCGAGCACCGCCCAGGAGACCGTCACAGTGGCACATCCTCTGTATGGTAACGCATTGGGCGCCGACAGGAGGCCGTAACATGTCGAACATCTTGTCTCTCTTCTTCTATGGTATTTTCATGAGGCTTGCTTGAGAGATAAGGGCGAGGAGGATGAGGAGGAGGAGGACAAGGATGAGGAGTAGGAGGATGAGGAGGAGAAGGCGACAAGAAAGAGGACAAGAAGACGGCCGTCTTGGAGGCCCATTTAGGCCGTCTTGGTGTGGTCTCGGGTCCCTCTCAGCCGTCTGGAAAGTCTTTTGAGACTGTCGTGGGCCTCGCTCGGCCGTCTGGGAACACTCTCTGGGCAATTTTCCAGGCCATACGAGTATGTGGACCTCTTGGGCTATCATTCGCCCCTCTTGGGGCTGTAATTGGCCCCTCATTTGTCTCTTGTGGCCTCTCTTTGGTATCTTCGAAGGCCTCTTGCATCTTGCATCTGGAGGGTATATCGATCTTCTCTTGTGCGTCTTGGAAGCTTATCGGGGCCCATTTGGCGCCTGTTGGGATCTTCTTGGGGGCTGTTGGGTGAATCTTGGGACAGTGTTGAGCCATCTGGGCGCCCTTATTGGCCTTCCATGGCCGTCTGGGTAACCAAAGACAGCCTTGGAGAGCGCCAAGGAGCTGTCGGACCGCCCTAGGAACCTCTGGTGTTTGGGAATTTTCCCACCTGGCCTTGGAGACTCACAGAAACTCTGCCAGGTAGCGCTTGGCATTGTATCACGCCTCAACATGCCAGGGGCTTCGGTGGGAGCAGTTGTAGCCTGAAAGTTCGAAAGGGAACTTTGCTTTCGGAGACGTAGAAGCGATTATTGCGCAACTCATGCTGTTGTCTGCGGGTGCACCACATTACCTCCAGCAGAAACACAAGTGCACCTGTCCATTTGGTGTTCGGAGGCGCTTTGGTGCATCTGGCGGGCATTCAGTACTCTAGCTTCCCCGCTTGGTGCCATCCTAAGCTTGGGATTGCCCCGCTTCAGACCAGTAACTGTTAATCTGACGTTGCACTCTATAGTTCTGTCGTGTGGGCAACGTTGATTTGGCCCAACAAGGAGGGAATAGTCCTCGTTGTGGTCGCCGAGGAATGCATAGGCTGAGCGCTTGTTTGTTCTGGCCAGGAGCCGTTCTCATCAATGGGGGGGGTGCGGAGGGGCGCACAATCCGCAGCCTCTCGCAGGCCTGCTTCACTTGGCCCCGCAGTAATATCATGTCCTCCCCGAGGTTTCCTGGGAATCTGGCGGCACTCGCCATGGCTTTCCGGCGCAGCCGCACATCCACACCACGGCCTTGTGATCCAGCAGTCGGCGCCAGGGATTTGGTGGAGCCTCGCTTTGGGGCGACGGCCCGGCCTCGGAGTCAGCGACGCCGAGGGGAGGGCCCTCTGCCCTCTGGATGTCGAGTGCGAAGGGGGGCGGCGACCCGGGCTGCTGGCCCGCCCGATTTGCTGGAACGAGCGATGCAGTGTCTGGATCTTGAAATCAGCGCTTCCTGCATGTGGTCCGCACTTACCTATGGTTCTCCGGTTCCGCCTCCTGGACCCCCACTCGTCTCGCTTCCCAAGTGCAGGGAAGAATCTGGTCCAAATCTGGTCCCCACTGTGTTCCAAGTCTGGTCCACATGTAGCCCAAATGGACAGCACCGGGGCCGCGCAGGCTCCCACAGAGAGGCCAGCCAAAGTCAAGACGCTGAAATGAGAACTTCTTTGGGGTCAGGACGGGCTCCGGTTTTCGGGCCGTTCCCCCGGTCCAGGTCAAGGAGCCTGTTCGTGGCCGAGGCTCGCCGTGGCCAGAAAAGGCTCCCTCTCGGGCGGGGCTAGGAAAAAGATCAATCCGTTCCAGAGCGTCCCGGAACGCTCTCAGAGCGTTCCGAACCGCTCTGGGAAGGCCGCGACGCCCGATATATCATCCAGAGCTGCCAGGTCTCAGATGTTCTCGATTTGTCCTCACCCGGCTTTGTCCTCGTCCTGCATTCGTCTTGCCTTCGCCCCTCACTTAGCAGCACGATGGCTGTGGGCCGAGCCCGTGCCCCGTCCCAGACATCCGGCGTCTCGATTTGGTCTCGAGACTCGGGCCCCCGATCTCCCCACCACTTCATCTCGAGTCTTTTGTTGACGTTCACGAGGTCCAGCAGAAGGCCCCGAGATGCTGAAAATGTGAGCCAGCGTGGACTCCAAACAGTGTGTTTCTAGCACGATGTGTTGTGCAACATTCGCAGTGCAACCTATACGGTGCAATCTATGTGGTGCAACCTGCGTTGTACAGTATATGTTCTGCAGTCGATGTGGAGCCCCGTTCCTTCTTGGAAGCGCCTATGTGGCAGAACCTTGTGGCCATGGCTCGGCCAAGCTATCGGACTATCTGCTCCCCCAGCTGTTGTGGGAACCCTTCGGGGATCACCTGGGGGAGACAAAAGAAAGAAGAAGAGGAGAGGGAGGACAATGGAGGAGGAGGAGGAGGAGGGCTTTTTCGGAGCCTATCGGGGCAATCTTGGGGTCTCCCAGGAGCTTCCTGGGTGCCTCTTGGAGGCTTCTTGGGGGCCCCCTTGGGCCTCTTGGGGGCATTCGGGAGCTTCTTGGGGGCCTCTTTGGCCGTCGTAGGGCGTTCCTGCCGCGTCCGACGCAGTCGGAATCCGTTTTGGGGCCTCTCTGGGCCGTCTTTGGGCCTTCTCAGGGCGCTTCGGGGCCGTCTTGGAGGCCATCTTGGACGGCTTGGAGGTCTCTTGGGCCGTCTTTGGGCCTTCTTGGGGTCTTCTTGGGAGCCTCTTGGACCGTTATGGGGCCATGTTGGAGGCCTCTTGGGCGCTCTGGGGGTGATTCTTGGTGGACTCTTGGGCTGTCTTGGACCGTCGGGAGACTGAAAAGAAGCAAATGCCAACATCCTTCAACAACCTAAGTCCAATCAATGATTTGGGTCTCTTCAGGGTTTCCTGCAGGACCTCTTGGAGGCCGTTTGGGCCGTCTGGGAGGCCTCTTGGGGGCCTCTGTGGCCGTCTTGGGCCATCTTGAGGGCATCTTGGGTGCACCTTGGGTCGTCTTACATGCGTATTGGGGTCATCTTGGGCTCTCGGGGCTCTCTTGGCCGTCTTGGAGGTATCTCGGAGGCCATCTGAGGCCATGCATGAAGGAGAAAGGCAAACATCTGGGCAAACTGTGGATGGTTCCAGGTGGCCGGCACAATGCACCGAAGGCCCAGGGGAAGGTCTTAGACAAACCAAAAAAGCAATTGTGGCAAGACCACAGTGGCAAGACCACAGTGGGCGGTGGACTCTAATGGCCTTCGGCCCACCCCGCCACCTGAGTGAGAGTTCTCAGGTATGTTTCTTCGGTTCTCCTCGGCGCGCTCTCGGGGGCCTCTTTGGAGCAGTTCTGGGGCTTCCATGGAGCCTCTTGGGGGCCTTTTGGGAGCCTCCTGGAACCTCTTTGGGGCGCCTTGGGGCCTCTTGGGGACCTCGTGGGGCCTCCCAGGGCCTCAGGGAATGTCAGTTGCTCTTGGGGCAGTCTTGGGGCCCTCTTGGGCCGTCTTCGGCGCGGGGCCCTCCTGGGGGCCTCTGAAGTGTTTTTTGGGCAATCTGTGGTGCCTCGTCGGCCGTGTTGAAGTGTCGGCTGGAAGACGAAAAGGCGAGAACGCCAAAATCTTTCGAGCATCTAAGGATAACCAATGATGCTTGCCTCTTCGGGCCCTCTTAAGAGGCCTCTTGTGACGCTTTGGAGGCTTCTGGGGCCGTCTTGAGGCCATCTTGGACGTCGTGTAGCGATGGTTCGGCGATTCGGGTTCCTCTTGGACCGTCTGCTTCTTGGCGCCCACTTGGCCAGTCTTGAGGCCCTCTCGGGCCCGAGAAAGTCACGCGACAAGCCGCCGGCAACCCCAGGGGGCACGCACCAAGCCCAAAAAGATTTTGCAAATTGGGGCCCGGGCCCCTCAAAGACTGCTCAAGAGTGAGGGTTGAGGCTCACAGGATTAGGAAAAAGACCTTCGGACGCCCCATATGTGCCCAGCGGCACGGTTGCGAGTTTGGTATGTTCTATGCGGTACCATCTATGTTGTCTTGTGCAATCTATGAGGTCCAATATATATATATATATATGAATGTATGTATGTATGTATATATATATATATATATAGTGAGCCGTATCTGTGGTGCAACACACATGGTGACATTTATGTGTTCCAATATATTGAAATCGCTATGGGTAGATTATACATGAATGCACATGTGCAATTACACCAGAAAAAAAACAATTCAGTGGATGGTTTCAAAGTTGGTGACGTGGTGCAGTCGATACGATGAGATCGATAGAGAGATCGATCCTGAGATCGCTCGTGCGATCTATAGTGAGATCGATTGTGAGATCGATAGTGAGATCGATTGTGGGATCGATTGTGAGATCGAAGAGAGATCGATAATGAGGTGGGTAATGAGGTCAATGGTGAGACCGATCGATAGCAAGATCAACCACGCACCTTGGAAACCAGGAACCCCGCCGCCCACCGAAATCGGCCCGGAACCGGGAACCCGGGAACACGGAATTGGGAGCCCGGGAACCCGGGCGCCCATCGAAATCGGCCCGGTCTTTTCGCCAAATTTGTCAATCTCCCCTAGCACCTCTTCAGTGCAAGCATTGATTGGGAACTTGTATATATATATATATATATACGTGTATACATACATGATGCAGTCTATGTGATGCAGTACATATTCTACAAAACGTATGGTTATGCAAAACGTGTTGTGCGATGCGTGTGCAATAGATACGTGGTGCAATATAGTTTGTGCAACGTATGTTTTGCAAAATATGTGGAGATAATTGTTTTGCATTATTTTTTGGTGCCATCAATGTTGTACATGTGTTTTGTGATCAATATCATTTGGTGCAGTGCGTGTTGTGCAATTTGTCTGGTGCAATCTGTGTGGAGCGCACTCTATGTTGTGTAGTATAGGTGGAGCAACCTACGTGGGGCAATCTATGTTGTACAATCTATGTTGTGCAATAGATGTGGCGCGAAACAGTGCACCGCAATGCGGCCCAGACCATGGGTGGCGCCGAGGAGGCGACGGGGCGGCGACGGCGGCAACATAGCCGCCATACCAACGCTACGCCCCAGACGACAGGTGGCGACGGGGCGGAGACAGCGACAACACATCCGCCAGACCAACACCGCGGCCCGACGGGCGGCGACTGGGCGGCGACTGGGCGGCGACGGTGGCAAAATAGACGCCAGACCAACACCGCAGGCCAGTCTCTCATTCCAGGAGTGAGAACCCCTAAGTGCAAGCACTGTTTGGGGAACTATGAACAGCCTTCGTTCCGATTGTTTCGAGACGCGAGACGCTGGATGTCTGGGGTGCCAGGGCCCGACCGGGCTTCACTCCAGTGCTCAGGGCTCCCCGTGGCTATGCTGGGTCCGCGTGCGGTGCGGGGCCGCGTGACCCCGCGTGCGGGTTTCCTCGAGCATATCCTTCCCGCCTCCGGCTG
Organism: Prorocentrum cordatum; assembly: GCA_963575745.1. Classification (NCBI taxonomy): domain Eukaryota; class Dinophyceae; order Prorocentrales; family Prorocentraceae; genus Prorocentrum; species Prorocentrum cordatum. The sequence goes on from CAUYUJ010015171.1 coordinate 376,315, forward strand.
CTTTGCCCACGGGGTCCGACAGCGGGGCCGTGGCCGTCGACGCGCAGCCGCGGTTCTTCGTTACCGCTCTCTCACCTCCCTTACGAGATTGCAGAGCTTCAGTATCTAGGTAGCGTGGCGCGGGGTGCGGTCATACCACATGCTCGAGTCAACGACGTTTCTTGGTGTCGCGGTCAATGCGCCCCTCTTCGCCAGACCTCTGATGCACAGATGAGCTCAATATGTGTTTCAGTGTTTGCCTCGTGACTCCCTCTGTAGTAGCAGACCAACGTTGGAATCCAAGCCGCTCTCTCGCCGCACCCACGGGGAGGTCGCGTCCGCGGCGGCGGCGGCCGCCGGGCAATGCAGGCTCCGCCCCGGGGCAGCCTCGCATGGGCTGGTGGGCGGGTGGTCAGCAAGAGGCATCTGTGCTGCAGCCCAAACGCCATGCCTGGCCAGGACCATGCTGCGCCCTAGTATGATGTACTGGCCCACGCCAGGGCTCAAGATGCTTGTGGCCATGGTGGTTCTGTGTGCAGGTGCCTTGTGCGTGCGTGGGCGGCCACATGTCGACAGGCAGTGGCATATGAGCTGATGGGGCAATCCGTCTCCGGGCGGGTGGGGTTTGTGTGCCCTTCTCCCCGTGAAAGGTTCGCATGCGGCAGGCGCATGACATGTGTCGCCACAGCGCTTGTACAGCCGGACGATCGTATTCTCCGTTTCAGTTGTCCAAGGTTCCACCAGACTCAGCCCCCCCGAGACCAGGACAAAAGACAGACCAGGTCATTGGCAAGTCGGGCAAACGACACGCTGTCCTGCTGAGTTAGAGTCTTGGGTTTGCTCCACACCGCCGACCCCTTGGGGAACTGGTGGTTGTTGTGTGTTGCTCCTGGGGACCTCTAGTGCGCCTTTTGGGAGTTTCTTGGAGCCCTTTTGGGACTTCAAGGGGGCCTCTTGGGGCCTTTTCGGGGCCTCTTGGGCTAACATTCTCAGCATTCGCCGTGCACGCATGGGGACACGTGCGAGAACCCATGTATACAGACGGCGGGCATCTGTCAAAACAGCCGAAGAATGATTCTCGGCTGGCCGTCTCGGGGGCATCTTGGAGTCAGTTTTTGAACCTCTTGGGGGCCTTCTGCGGACCTATTGGGGGCTTTTTGCGGTGATCTTGGGGGCTCCCTTGGGGCCTGTTAGGGGCTTCTTGGGGCAGCCCGGAGGCGTCTTGGGGTGGAGGACTCGAAATGTCCGTTCGGGTTCCCCTCTGGGCCCCCTCTTGGGGCTGTCCTGGGCCGTCTTGGGGGCTTCGTGGGCCGTCTTGGGGCCCTCTTGGGTCGTCGTGGAGCCCTCTTGGGGGCCTCTCTGCCCGTCTTGGGGCGATCTTGAAGGCCTCTGGGGCCGTCTGGGACGTCGTGACCGCCCCAGAGGCGAATGTGCTAAAGATGTATATCTCTCAAATCGAGTGAAACGTATTTTGCTTCTGGAGGCCCATTTGGGACGCCTCTTGGGGGCTTCTTGGGGCGTCTTGGGGGCCTCTTGGGCCGTCTGGAGGCCAGCGTGGGCGTGTTGGATCGATCTTTCAGCGACTCGTGGCCCTCGTGGACCGCCCCAGGGCCTCTTGGGGCCCTCTTGGCACGTCTTGGGGCCCCCTGTTCCCCATGGCGCGTTCGGGCGGTCCCCAGGGGGACCCCCCCCTCCAAATCGACCAGACCGGGGTCCCAGGGGAGGGGTTTGGGGAGGGGAAACATCTCACACGCCGACGAAACCCAAGGGGTCGGCGGATTTTGGTCGTCCAGTGCATTTTTTCACAAAGGGTACGTGGTCCAGGATTCTCTTTTAGTCGGTAAGCTGTCCCAGGTGCCAAGTTCGAAGAGGGCCAGCATGTTCTTTTCCTGATGCAATGTCAAAGAGGGCCAGCGGATTAAAAGTTGAGGATGTCCCGAGCGAAACGCTGTTTTTGAAATTCCGACCGGAAAAACAAACACCAGAGAAAGTAAGAATTTGATGTTTGTTTCGGATTGCTCGAACGGTCGTTTGTATTGCATGTATTAGTTGAGGACGTCTCCAGCGAAACGCTTGTTTTGTTATATAATTCGTTCCTCTCCGGGGGGCCAGAATTCAGAGGATGTCTCAGATGACATACTTGTTTTCACATGCCCAGGTTTTGAGGATGTCTCGAGCGAAACGCTTGGTGTCACGCTTCCAGGTTGCCCAGGCAGATGTCTAGCATCAGGATTAGTTGAGGATTTGTCGAGCGAGACGCTTGGTTTCACGTGCCCAGGCCGCCTAGGCGGATGTCTATCTAGCATGATAATGTGTTGAGGATGCCTCGAGCGAGACGCTTGCTTTCACGTGTCCAGGTCGCCCAGGCGGATGTCTAGCATGAGGATGTGCTGAGGATGTGTTGAGCGAAACGCTTGGTTTCACGTGCCCAGGTCGCCCAGGCGGATGTCTAACATGAAGATGTTCGGAGGATGTCTCGAGCGAGCCGCTCGTTTTCGCGTGTCCAGGTCGCCCAGGCGGATGTCTAGCATGAGGATGTGTTGAGGATGTGTTGAACGAAACGCTTGGTTTCACGTATCCAGGTCGCTCAGGCAGACGTCTAGCATGAGGATGTGTTGAGGATGTGTTGAGCGAAACGCTTGGTTTCACGTGCCCAGGTCGCCCAGGCGGATGTCTAACATGAAGATGTTCGGAGGATGTCTCGAGCGAGCCGCTCGTTTTCGCGTGTCCAGGTCGCCCAGGCGGATGTCTAGCATGAGGATGTGTTGAGGATGTGTTGAACGAAATGCTTGGTTTCACGTATCCAGGTCGCTCAGGCAGACGTTTAGCATCAGGAGGTGTTGAGAACGTCAGGAGCGAGCCGCTCGTTTTCACGTGTCCAGGTCGCCCAGGCGGATGTCTAATATGAGGATTATTGAGGATGTCTCGAGCGAAACGCTTGTCGCAGTAGAGTGCGACGCAGTCCAACCCCGCCCGTCCATGTGGCGTCCCCTGGCGCCCTAGCGCGCCCCCTGGTGCTTCCCTTGCGACGTTCAGGCGTGACGTGCCCTGGCATGTCCCCTAGCACGCCACTCGGCGCGGCATGTTCCCTGGCTCGTCCTCTGTCGCGTTTCCTTGCTTGTCACCAGGCGTTTCCTCTGCCCGTTCCGCGGCGCGCCCCTTGCAACGTCCCTTGGCATGACCTTCTCTGGCCGCCCCATGGCACGCACTTTGGCACGTCCCGGGGCAGGTCCCTGACACGTCCAGGGCACGTTCCCTGATGCGTCCCCTGATACGTCCCCTGGCGCATCCCCTGTTGCGCCCCTGGCACATCCTGTGGCACGTCCGTGAGCCTGTGCCCCGTGTCGTGTGATTCCTTTCCGGAGCTAAGTCGGATTTTGAGGTCGAGTTGATTGAACGTTCTTCACGTTTCCACTTAAAAGTAGCTCTGGGGCGGCTACTATGTGTTCAGGAAGCTCGAGCTTAAGATCCAGATCAGTTCGGTCAGGACTCGAATGCCAAGGAGGACTCGATCCACAACGCTATAGAGCACAATCGCGGCGTGGCATATTGCAGTTCAGCACGGCACAGCACAGCAAAGCCTTGGGCACCGCACACCATGATCGATACATTCGGCATTGCAATTGCCCGTCGCCCAATCAGGTGTCTTGAAAACGTTGCCATGCCTCACATTTCCATAGCCCTTTCCAGGTTCGTGGGTCGATCATGTTTTGTTGCCGCGCTTGGTCGTCTAGTGCATTTCTCTGTGACTGCACTTCAGGATTCGCGTCTATGTCCTGGCCGAGGGGAGGTTTTGCAGGCTTTCATGGCATTTGTCCGGGAACATTTCGGGAATGTTGCATTGAAGTTTTTCCGTGCCGCCCTCTTGTGCAGTACAGTTTGTTGTTCGTGCCGCCGTCGGGAAACATGTGTTTCGAGGTATGTTGGATGTCCCGGTCTAGCGTGTCTGGGTTAGGCGACCCTGACAGATTTACATGTCCAGCGTTTCGTCTTGACCCAGAAGTTGGCGGGGGCAGTATGACTGTAGTATTTTCAGCCCTGCCCCAAGATACATGCTACAGGCCCCTACGGTTCGAGTTTCTCCGAGTCGCGCAAATGTTGCAGGGATATCTGATTATCATGACGCCGTCCCTCGTGTGTGCCAGAGGTATCTGGTTACTAATGCTCCACAATCAAATGTCCCGACCGAGTTCTAGTGGCATGGGCTGTTCACCATGTTTTGGGGACAGTTGCACACATACGAACGCACACACACACCCACATACACACCGGTTTGTGTATAGACTGCTCTGGTTACCCAAGCAGCGGTCGTGCGTTTTTGTTCGGTTGATTGGGATTGGCATAGTGCACAGTGCCTGCATCAACTGTCGGGTAACCCAATTCGTATTGCGGGCAACGAAGGCTGACACTATTCGGCACCATATCGTTGGGGTAGACGGCAATCCCATTCATACATTCCGTTTGCGGCTTTTGGTAGATCCATGGGAACATATTGTCATGCCTGTCCCATTTTGTCAGCGCGGAAGTTGCTACAATTGCGCAATAGCCGCCGGTTTTCCAACCGCATGAACCACACTATGTCCCACTGCCAGTCGCATGCAGCAGCGCGTCGCTGTTCCGAACATGTTCTCCTAGGTTCGAGGGGGGAACTAGTGCCATCTCCGCTAAGAGTACGAAGACGTGGGCAAGCAGGTTGTGATTGGATCATGGTGTTTGGTGCCACAATGCTGGCTACATAGAGATGCTGGTCGGTATCATCGACGGCGGCGGCAGCAGTAGCATTGCATTCACGTGTGAAGTATCACGCAGTTCTTGACGCTTCGCGTATCCCCACCAGCTGGCGTACTTCAGGCGGCAGCTGCCTCATCACAGGTGCAGCACCCCTCTGGATCCCCCTGCCTCGCTGGCGATGCTCACCACGCCTGCCTGGCCTTCTCCTCTAGCCCACCTGGCCTGGCGCCGTGCCGTTGTCCACGGGGCTGGCTCGCGGTCGTCCGGGCCCACCACGTGCACTGTCTAGTGGACTTGTGGGTGCTGTGATCGCCACGGAGTGGTTCAGCTTTTCACAGCAGCAGCAGCACCCGGGGCTCATCCCCCCGCTCCTGGCAGGTCGCGTCGTTCCACGTTCCTCGGCAGCTCAGCTCCCCTAGCCAGCACACGTCGTCGGGACGGATTGAGCCTGGCGCCCCACTGGCGAATCGCTCATCGGGATTCGCGCCTGCCCCCACCCAGTATGACGGACACGTTTGCCCCGGTACACGTCATGTCGTTGTGCGGGTCATGCTTCACGGCAGGCATCGAATTCCTCGACATTTTGTCCACTGCGCGTGCCCGAGGTTCCCAGGATGCCCCCTGCCGTCAGCTTCCCCACAGCCCCGCGGCTGCTTTGTGAGCGGGCCGGCCCGCTAGCGGCGCGTCTTGTAGCTAATTCGGCTTGCCCGTCGGCCCGGACTCCCTGTTCGCCGCGCGCGCTCTTCGCTCGTGGCCGCGACCAAAAACGTATCCTCACCAGCTCTGACGCTGCTGGCGCGGTCGCCTGCGGCCGCGAAAAAAAGATATCCCCTCCAGCGTGCTGTTTGCCTGACTCACACCGAGCGATCGACCTCTGCGTGTTTATGGTCGCGCAGCCGCGCCATTTTGGCTGCGCTTGCTTGCTGGTCGCCATCGGGATTCCAACGCCACCGGGCTTCGGAGGGCCAGTTCTGGCTCTCCTTCTGAGTGGTTGCCCGCTCGCTCGTTTCGTTTGCTTTTCTTTTCCTGCTGCCTAGTCGAGGCCCGACTAGTGCTCGGACGGCTTTCGACCCGCCTCGCGAGCCTGTTGACCAAAAGTATCACCACCATCGCCCGCAGCCCGGGTCGACCTTTGACGCCGCCTGCGCCTTCGCTTGCGGCTGCGACTGGAAAGTATCCCCACCAGCCCATCCAGAAACGATGCCCAGGAGAATTGACGGGGGAAAAAGGAAGAGACACGCATAGTCGAACAGCGAGGGAGGCTTGGGAGGCTCTGTGGCCATATCGAGCCATCTGGGGCGGTCTTGGGGCCGCTTGGACCATCTTGGGGGGCCATGGTGAGCCAGCTTGGGCGATCTGAACCATCTTGGAGGTCATCTTGAGTTCCCTGAGGCCGCTAGGGGTGCCTCTTGGGGGCTTCTCGGGTGTTTATTGGAGGCCTCCTGTGGTTTTTTGGGGCGCTGTCTCGGCCCTCTTGAGAGCCCCTTGGGAACCCTCGAGGGGACATTTTGAAGGCGGTCTGTTAAAAGAGGGGGGGTCCTAGATTTCCTCCCCTCTCATGGGCCACGATCCTGAAGAGGAAAGGGACCCTCCTTGGACCAAGTGTCGCCCAAAGGGATGGTGGGATTCCGGTCACAGATTCACGCTCTCCACGCATTTTGGGATTCGGCGTAATGACGTGTCGTCGCGCGAGCCCGCGTACTTGCTTCGTGGTAGGTCGTTGCATTCCGGGGCGACGGTTGTGCTCGAAGGAAGAACCACTCCGACCCCCAAACATGGTTTTTTATTAAAGAGCCTTGGACGTTTACTCAACAGCCCTGCCCTGCTCGATTCCTTCACGTGCGTTTCCCATGTTGCTCCGCCTGTCGGGGGTGCATCTGACGAGGGTGATTAGTTTGCCCTCTGTGGCTGTCTACCCAAACCTTTGTGCGCTCCCTGATATTTTCGATGCGTGGTCCCAGGAGGCCTCCAGAGGTCTGGACCACTTCTCTGGGGCCAGTTTTTCGTCCTGGGTCTTTTCGTCGACGGTCCCGGCGGAGGCCGACAATGGCCAAAACCAGCCGCTCCAATTTTTCTTGGAGTCTTGGGTCTTTGGGTTCGATGTCGGCGCACCGTGGTTTACCGCACAGGGCCTCTGGCACGGCCCTCAGCGTTCTGCCGCGTGCCAGGGCCCTCGCGTCGCCCGACCCGACCGAGCCGACCGGGCGCATCTGGCCGCGATGCAGTCGAAGCGACCGCACCGCGGACACCATCTGCATCTCTGTCCAAGTCCGGAGGATATCCATCTCCGTGCAGGCCGCCCCCCTCCGCGGGATCGCGCCTTGCGGCGCGCGACGGCGGGATCACGTACAGTCAAGACGCTGAGGACTGCTCTGGATTATTCCGTGATTTCCCCTCTAGCCCTCCTCGTGCACCCAGGCTCTCTTGGTGCCAGGAATGGGTTCCGGTTCCGTTCTCCGGGCATCGTTCCTCATTTCAGCAGCCCGACTGTATTCGCGCCTCCGCCCCCGCACAGGGCCAGTGCGGCCTTCGGCGTCCTGCCGCGTGCTGGGGCCCGCGCGTCGGCGGTGGTCCCCCGCCGGGCGCCGGCGGTGCTGTCGCAGCGAGGCGGCCCGCCCTGCCGAGGAGGAGTGGGGAGGAGGTGGACGGAGGATCGAGGAGGATCATTGGGAGGGCATCTGGTGGAGGTCGAGGAGGACGGCGAAGGATCGGTGAGGATGCCGAGGACCGAGGAGGAGGATCGAGGAGCATCGAGGTGGAGGGCGGCCCGGCTCCGGCCCGCGGAGGCCGCCGCTGGAGTGGGCGGCCCGAGGGCGCGTGCGGGGGAGGGGGGGTGGAAGGTCTCGGGTATGGCCAGGGCCCAGACAGCTGGCGTCTCGAAGAAATCGGGACGGAGGTGTTTCACAGTTTTCGGCATCGCGGGGCCCTTACTGGGCCTCGGGGCCGTCAGAAAATGACTCGCGAGGAAGAAGGGGTCCCAGGGAAATGGTCGGGTCGGGAGCCTGTGACTCGAAAAACTCGAGACGCCGGATGTCTGGGGCCCCCGGGTAACCTCAGGAGATCTCGATCTTGCCGCCGCTCCCCACCAAGCGCTCTTAGCCTGGCAGTGGACTCTGCGCGTCCCCCAGTTCGCCTGGGCCTTGTCGTTACCGGAAGGGGTTTCAAGGGAACCCCGCTGGTGATTGGGCCCCGAAGCCAACGAAGATTGCCGCAGTTGGTGTTTATTCAGGTGACTGCAGTTGCGGTCAGTGGAATGGGGCGGGGTCCTGCCAGCGCCCGAGAGTTGGCAAGAGTCCGGTCCGACGGAAGAGGGGGGCATGGAAAGGTCGGACGAAAGTCAATAAACAACACAGTGCGCACGTCAGCATAATTTCTCCGAGGTCCGCGCGGATTTCTTGGATCGGCGCTGGGCCCCCCTGGCGGCGTCTCCGGCGCCGCCCCTGGCGCGCTCCGCGCGGCAGGGAGGGAGGAGGAATGGGCACTGGCGCTGGGAGGCGCCGGGAAAACCAGCTTCGCGAGCTGATTCGCTAGCCCCCCTTTATCTCCCCACACCGTTCGTCCGACCCGAAAGTGAGAGGGGAAGAGGAAGTGCCGAGGAGGAGGGAAAGTAGTGAGAGTGATGGAAGTGGTGGGCAGGGGGGAGGCGAAGACGGAGGAGGCGGAGGCAGAGAAGGAGGAGGAGGAGGAGGAGGAGGAGGTAGCAGGCCGAGGAGCAGGAGCTTGAGGACGACGCGAAGAGGGAGTGGAAGGGTGATCAAGTAGAGCGGCGAAATTTGCATGGCGAACACTGCTTTGCTACTGGTGCAACGAACGCGCGGACATCGGTCGCGACAGCACCGACCTGGTAGCCAGAGAACCAACGACCACGAGCCACGTCAGAAGACGAGGAGCATCACTGCCTCCGCGGGGCCTTTTTGGATCTTCCTGGAAGCTGTTGGTTGTCTCCGCAGGCAGTGTTCGACCATCTTGGCAATCTTGGTAGGCTTCCAAGGCTCGACAGGGGGGGGGGCGGGGGGAAAAACATGCTGCACTGCGTGATCGGGAGGGGGGGGGCCAGGGGGCACAGTGGAGGATTTGCACAAGCGTTGTACATGCAAACATGTGTGAACCGTACGCGTTCTCGTGCATGCCCATGCCAATGTGGACATGAAGTTACGTGTCGTACACATGTGCATGTACGCGTTATCCGTAAGGGATTCGCCCCCATGCCGCCAGGCTTCCCTCGCTTAGAATGGGACTTGCCAGAGCTTTGTTGGGATGTCTGGACGCTGACGTGAAGCAATGTCGGGACTTCACGCGCGGGCCAATCTTATTTTACGAGGGGTTATGGCTTCGAGGACGCGCATATTGTATAATTTACAAAGGTTTGTGGCCTCGGGGACGCACACTTTGTATGCTGTACGATGATTCATGGCCTCGGGGGCGCAACTATTGTGTGATTTAAGGAGGTGTATGGCCTCGGGGGCGCGAATATTATGTAATTTGCAATGGTTGGTGGCCTTGGGGACGCAAGCATGATGTAATTTACGATGGTTTGTGGCCCTGGGGGCGCGAATACTAAGTACATTTTAAAAAGGTTCATGGTTTCGGGGGCGCAAATTTTCGGTAATTTACATGGGTGTATGGTGCCGGGGGCGCGAATATAGCGTAATTTACGAGGGTTTGTGGCTTCGGGGACACGGCTATTGCGTCATCTACAATGGATTATGGCTTCGGGAACGCCAATCTAATATAATTTACTAGGGTTTACTGCCTCGGGGACGCGAGCATGGTGTAAACTACTAGGGATTATGGCCTCGGGGACGCGAAGATCATGTATTTTTATATGTCCCACGCCCCCCCAGGAATTCAGACAACGCGATCTGGGCGCGGAAAGCAAGTCTGGTCTGGGGCTCCCCCCCCCGCGCGCTCAGCAACAATTAACAGCAAGGAAGCAGAAAGAAGGACTGTAACAGTGGAGACTGGCAACTGCAACTGGCACAGGGAGCTGCAATCTTCATCCTCGCCAGCCGCCTGGTCGCCCTGCAAGGGGGCCGGCGGATTCGGACCATGAGTTTGGGCAGATCTCAAAGAGCGTCGGCTGAATCAACGCCTTCTGGTTTCAGATCCGGGCTAGCATGGCTTGGCTGCGTTGCATAAGCCTCAGGGTAATTTGAGCCACAGCCGAACGAATGTGAGCACGTTTGCTCGTACGTGAGTTGCTGCTTCTCAGCTCAAGCGCGCGACTGTTGCTCCAAGCTGGTGGGCGAAACACGTATCCGTATCCGCAGCCTCGCGGGCCAGGCCGCTCCCTGGGCCGCGACCCCGCGGATACGGGGCGTTGTCTCGCGGATGCCCCGAGCACATTGTATCCATGCGACCGCGTACCCGGGATTGCGCGCCAGAATCCAAATCGCGAGGGCGCGGATATTGATGTGTTGGCCGATCTTGAAGCTCCAGCACGCGATTACCATTCCGTGCAATCGGGCTCAATCCCGGGCTTATTCTGGCCAGATCCGGCTCAATGGCCGCCTTAATCGGACTTAGTAGCCCTGGACCGTTCTCAGCTCCAGCGCGCGATTTGCTGCTCCAAGCTCTTGCGGGCGGTCAGCGAGAGTGCCCGATCCGCGGGGGGGGTCGGACGAGGCAAGGACGAGGAGAAATCCCGTCCGGAGCGTTGCAGAACGCTCTCGCAGCTCCGGAACGCTCTCCGCGGCGCCGGAGACGTCCTCTCAGAGTCTTCGCCCGAATCGGTCTTCGCCCTGGCTTCGTCGAAGGGGGGCGCGGTGCGCGCCCGCTCCGCAGCCGCAGGGCCCATCCGCCCGGGGCGAGGAGTGCCCGCGGCTGGGCGAAGGGCGCCCGCGGCCGGGCGCAGGGCGATCTTCACGGAGTTCGTAGGTGGGCGCGGGAGGGCGCCTCCCCTGGTTTCCTGTTGTGCTCTTTGTGTTTTGCTCCTCTGGCAAGTCATCAGATGTTGTATGCTTCGAGGTGATCCAGCAAGTCGGCGGTGCCACGGAAAACCTCGCGGAGTGCTCCGCAGGAGCGACACGAGAAATGGCATGTGATGCTTGACGGTCTTTGGATTCGGAGACGAAGAAACGGCATACACACCAAATGTTCGAAGCTCCGCACGCTGGAGGACCTGGGGCGATCCAGAGAATCTGCGCGGACCTCCAAAAGGCGATGATGATGCAGAATTTGCTGGAGTATCTCCATGAGTCCCCAGAGATCCGATGGCCCGAAAAAATTGGAGCGGCCTGTTTTCGGCAATTTTCTGCCTCCGTGAGCCCTCAACGGGTCCCAGGATTGGTAAAGGACAACTCGTGATGAAAAATCGACCCCAGGGACCTTGCCCAGACCTCCGTAGGGCTCACCCATCGACAACAATTGGAGCGCTGGGCTGGGTCCCTGGACGTAAACAGGCTACTGCCGATCCTGGCCGGGGGCCGATCCCAGGCACAAGGATCGGTGTGCATGCCTCAGCTGGCCAGGACGACAGGCCTCGGCATCGGCACAGCCAGGATCGGTGAGGTGGTCGGTTGATGTCCCCTGACCTCGTGCGCCCGAGGTGGGCGGTGGGAGCCCCCTCCTCGGCCAGCTTTCCCCAACACTCGCTGGTCCTCTTTGCCCTCCTATTGGCTGCCGTCCGTCCTCTCTCCCTCTCTCCGAGCCGGTATATTTCTCATTATGCTGGTCTCGATTGGCTCTGAAGCTCGTGCCCCCGAGACACCGGGGAGAAAGAGCGCGAGAACGCAGGCGGGAGGAGGGGGGAGGCCGTCGCTTTGGGCCCAGCTAGGCAATCTCCAGCTGCGCTCTTCTCTTCTTGCTTACTCCCGTTTGGCCACTCGCTACGCTGTGGCGTGCTTTGGCATCTTTCCATGGAGACTGGGCGTGTGACACGTGAAAGCTTCTGTTGCGCCGCTCCCACCAGGAAGTCGTAGCTCGTGCCCGTATGGTTCGCGACGTGTCCCGACCACGCACGGAGAGGAGTAGGGGGAGGGGGAAGGCTTCTTAGAAGGCGCGGGCCTGATATATGGGTGTTAGGCCAGCGCCTTCTAAGGAGCAGCCTCCTTCTAGGAAGCCTTCCCCCCTCCCCCTGCCCCCTTGTGTCCGTATCGTTCGCGACGTCCGTGCGAACCGGTGTTGAATTTCTTAGGCGTGGAGGGACGGAGGGAATGATAGCAGTCCTGTTTCTGCTGGTCCTGCCGCTGGTCCGCTGGACGGCGGGCGCCGGAGTCCCACCGGTGCTCTGATGGTGATCCGATGGTGCGCCAGTGTGCGCACGAGGAACACAGATTTTCAGAGCCTTGGGGCCCAGAGCGCTGGGATCCTGCAGAGCCAGGGGTTTACTGACCCGGGCTTGCGTGCAGGGTCTTGCGGTATCTTGCAGGATTTTGCAGGATTGTGCAAAGCCCGACGGATCTGGGTTTAGAATGACCCGGGCCAGTAGATCCCCGAAGAACACATCCTAAAGATAACAGGCCTATGAGTCGACCATGCAGGACACCACCGCGTCCAGAGGTTGTGGCAGTTATGTGTTGAAGTGTATCATGTTTGTTGCTTTGATGTTGCGGCAGTTGTTGTTGGCAAGTGCTCCATCTTTACCTGCAGTGCTTTTCGTAAGGTTGCGGCCTTGTCTTTGGCAGCGTTTCTCCCGTATAGATTCCCTTCGATGTGTTTTCGCGACATCGAGTGGCGATTATGCGCGGCGTTGTCCATTTTCCACGACGCACGCGCGCGCTTTCAGGGGAGTTCGCATCACTAGCAATGTGATTGTTGCGGCATTGCAGCATGATGTTTCAGGCGCCGCGTAGCGCCCTCTCGCTTGCCAGCGCCACGCAGCGATGCTTCGCGCGGCGTCATTGGGCCGACGTGCGACGATGCAGTGATTATTGCGGGCAGACGCCCTCTGCGAGACGACGCCTCCAGCATCGGCTAGCATGCCGCTGAATGTGTTCCTTCTCGGTACACGGGGCCACCGCCCCCTTCCCCTATTGCGAAGGCCTTACGGCCGGTGCCGCCGACCCTGAATGGCGACGACGACGACGACGAGCGCTCTTGGGGGCCTCTTGGGGGTAGTTTGTGGGCCTCTTGGGAAGCTCTTAGGGGCCGCTTGGAAGCCTCGTGGGGGTCTCTTGGGGCTTCCTGGGGGTCTCTTGGAGGGGGCCTGGGACGTCTTGGAGGCTTCTTGGACGGTCCTGGGGCTATCTTGGACGTTTTCGGCTGATCTTTGGGCGACTCGGGGCCCTCTTGGGCCGTCTCGGGGGCCATCTTGGGCATTCGGACCTCATTTGGAGTGTTTTCGATGTTTCTAGGCCGCCCGAGGAAAAACTAATCTGCCCCCCCACCTCCCCGGGGACCCCCCCCAGACCCCCCCCCCCTGGGGAAGGGATCAAAGGGAAGGGGCTTCCCTTCGACTCGATTACGACACTGCTAGATTTTTCTCTCGCTCACGAGCTTGAGAAGGAAGCTGCAGGGAAAGGGGACGACGGAGGCGACGACCGACGGAGACGACGACTCGAACAGCCAAGCCCCTCGCACACGCCGACAGGGTCGGCGGATTTCGCGGCACGCCAATCTTTTGGAATGCCGTTCCGTTTGTTGTGCGCCCGCCAGGTTTTTCGGGGCGTTGCTCCTTTGGTGTTCGCCTCTCGCCGGACCTCTTCTCGTTGCCCTCCTTCTCCTCCATTCGCAGTTTGTTTCTGTCGGCTGTTCATTGCGCGCGTCTCAAAGTGGAGGGCCTGATCGGCCCGTGGAGGGCCGAACGTCGGTGGCAAATCATACCGCATCGAGGTAGCGCGGCGAATGAGCTTTTGCGTTCTGCTGATCTACTCGCGGCAAATCCCGCGCGACGCGTCTGCGCGACGCTCGGCGTGGCGAGTGTCCGAGCGCCGCCAAGAAAATCGTAACGCGCGACATGCCGTCGCCAAGAACCTTGCAATGGCCGCAACATGTGACACGCTGTTCGACGGTGGTTTCTGGCCAGACTTCTTGATAACGTCGTCGCAATCTCCCCTCCTCCCGTCCCCCTGTTGTCACTCCCCCCTTTTCACCTTGCGAAATGTTCTTGCCTCTCTAAGGGCTCCCACGTGGCACGTGACACATATAGGCAGTATTGAGCCTGTTTTGAGGTCCTGTTGGGTTGTTTCGCGGCCCTTTGGGATACTCCGGAGCCGTCCTGAGGCTCTCTGGGATACTTCGGGGCCATGCTGTGGTCGCGAGCTCGCAGAGGGGCCTCTTAGTGCCGTATTTGGCAGCGCCTGTTTCCATGTATGGTTTCCTGCTTTGACTGCGGATCACCCGATGCAGCGCACCTACGGCGGCGACGACAGCAGAGTCGCCGTCAATTCTCGGTTGGACACTTGTTGCGCGTTTCCAAGGTTGGAGGCTTCCGGCGAGACCGCCGGGATGTTTGAGGTTCGGGTCTCCCCGACCCAAGAAGTCATGGTGGACTCGGAGTTTCCTTAAGCCAATGCTTCCTGGGGGCTTCGCTAGCCCCACAGCGCGAGACAATTGCAATTCTATTATATGTAATATTGATTTCCCAGTGTCCCAAGTAATGTCTCATGTTTGGGTGCGCGGCAGTCACAGAGCGATCCCCCCAGGTCCCACATGTCGCACATGTCCCACAGGTCCCACAGTTCCCAAAGATCTCGTAGGTCTTGCAAGTCCCATATATCCCACAGTCCCACAGGCCCGATGATCCCACAGGTCCCAGAAGGTCCCGCAGGTCCCATAGGGTTCGCAGGTCCAGCAGATCCCACAGGTCACGCAGGTCACACACGTCCGCAATCTCCCACAGGTGTCGCATATCCCGCAGGTCCCGCAGGTCTCACATGTCCTGCAGGCCCCTCAGGTCCAAGAGGTCCTACATGCAGGTCTCCCATGTGTCGCAGGTCCACAGGTCCCACAAGCCGAACGGGTCTCGCCCCCCAGGTCCCACAGGGTCCAAAAGTTCCACATGCCCCACAGGTTCCAGAAGGCCCGCATGTCCCACAAATCCCACAGGACCCACAGGTTCCGCAGGACCCGCAGGTCTCGCAAATACCGCAGGCCTTGCAGGCATATTCCGCATGTCACACTGTCGGAGGTTGATAGACCTCCTACCCTGACACGTCGATTAGTGAATTGGCTGTTTTCGGTTCGCGAGGCGTCGCGGCCGCTGTTTTTGCGGGTCCAGGTCCGTTGGTTTCGGTCCCAGGCCGTTTTCGCTAAAGGGAGGTTTATTAAAGGGAGGTTTGTCCACCGCCGACACTGGTCTGGCAGGTCCGCAGGTCCCACAGATCCCGCAGGTCCCACAGGTCCCGCATGTCTCCCCCAGGTCTCAGAGGTGTCGCACTTCTCACATGCCTCACAACTCCTGCAGGCCCTGCATGTCCCACAGGTCTCCCAAGTTTCGCAGGTCCCGCGGGTTCCACAAGTCCCACATGCCACATGTCCCACAGGTCCCTGCTGTCCCGCAACCCCCACATGTCTCGCATGCCTCGCAGGCTTCTCAGGCCCTGCAGGTCCCAGAGGTCCCCCAGGTCCCACAGGTGGCGCAGGTCTTGCAGGCCCCGCAAGTCGCACAGGTCCCAGAGAACTCACAGGTCCCACAGGTCCAGCAGGTCCCGCATCGATCAGGTCCCACAGGCCTCACCGGTCCCACTTGTCCCACACGTCTTGCAGGTCCCATGGTTTCCACAGGCCTCCCACGTCCCGCACAGCCCACTCGTCCCACAAGTCTAACAGGTCACGCAGGACGCACAGGCCCCGCATACCCCGCAGCCACCTCAGGTCCCACAGGTCCGCAGGCTTGATCTCGCATGTCCAACTGGCTCCTCAGGCCCCACAGGTTTCACAGGTCTCGAGGGTCCCGCAGGTCCCACAGGCCCCACATGTTCCACAGGTCTCGCAGGCCTCTCGCAGGTTCCTCAGGTCCCACAGATCCCACATGTCCCACAGGTTCTACAGGCCCCACAGGTCTCGCAGGTCCCGCAGGTCCCACAGGACCCACGGGTCACAGGTTTTTAAGGCCCTGCAGGTCCCACAGGTCCCACGCGCCCCACAGTCTAGCAGGTCCCACAATCCCCACAGGTCCCCCAGATCTCGCAGGTCTCGAAGATCCACATGTTCCGCAGGTCCCACAGTTGGGTCGGAGGGCTTTTTCATGGTTGTTGTGTTTTGTGCCAACCCTAAGAGGTTCCAAGAAGGCTCCAGGACGGTTCCTTGGGGCCATCTCAGATCATGTTAATGTTTGGCATGTGGCTTCCAAATTGTTGACGCTTCGTGAATCCCCACCAGCCCATCCAGAAACGATGCCCAGAGGAATTGCTTGGATCAGGGAAGTGGGCAGCACACAGAGGAAGCCATTATGAGACATCTTGGGATATCTGGAGCCATCTTGGAGGTCATCTTGGGCTCTCCCAGGCGCTCTTGGAGTCATCTTAATCAGTGCTCCGCCCCAAGAGGCCAACATGTGGCTAACACCTTCGTGAAATCAATGATTTGGCATTCACGCCGATGCCTCTTCGAGCATCTTGTGTGCCTCTGGGGGGTCTCCTGGGCCTCTCGGGGGTCTCTTTGGGGCCTCCTGGGGGCCTCTTGGGGGCCTCTTGGGGCCATCTTGGGGCCATCTTGGGACCTCTTGGGGCCTCCTTGGCGCTTCTTGGGGCCATCTTGGAGGCGATCGATCAAACAAGAGGGGAGTATTAATTTGCGTCGCCCCCCCAGGAGGCCAAAATGGGGCCAACACCGTAGTAAAACGAATGTTTTTGGCTTCCTCGCCGAGGCCGTTTTGGCATTCTCGCCGAGGCCTCTTGGAGCATCTTGGGTGCCTCTGGGGGGTCTCTTGGGGCCTCTTGGGGGTCTCTTGTGGGCCGTCTGGGGGCCTCTTCGGGGCCTCTTGGGGCCATCTTGGGGCCGTCTTCGGACCTCTTGGGACCTCCTTGGCGCTTCTTGGGGCCATCTTGAAAGGGATCGGTCAAACAAGAGGGGAGCATTAATTAACGTCCTCCCCCCAGGAGGCCAAAATGGGGCCAACACCGTAGTACATCCAATGAGTTTGGCTTCCTCGCCGAGGCCGTTTTGGCATTCTCGCCGAGGCTTCTTGGAGCATCTTGGGAGCCGCTGTGGGGTCTCTTGGGGCCCCTTGGGGATCTCTTGGGGGCCTCCTGGGGGCCTCTTGGGGGCCTCTTGGGGCCATCTTGGGGCCATCTTGGGACCTCTTGGGGCATCCTGGGCGCTTCTTGGGGCCATCTTGGGGGAGATCTATCAAAGAAGTGCGGAACATTAATTTACGTCGCCCCCCCAGGAGGCCAAAATGGAGCCAAAACCCTAGTAACAACAATGATTGTGGCTTCCTCGCCGAGGCCGTTTTGGACGCTCTGACACCTCGCGGCCCCCCCCTGCCAGGTCCATGGGGAGGGGGGAGGGGGAGGGGTCAAGACCCCCTCCCCGCCCGCAAGCCGTCTCGCTCACTCCCACCCGCCCTTCCAACACATACGTAGCACCCGAGTCTGGCCCGAGCCTGAGCATATTCAGCAGTCGTCTTTGGATGGGCAGCTACTGGGGGCCAATTCGCCGCCGCCGCCGCCGCGCCTCCGTCGCCGCCGCCGCCGCCGCCGCCGCTGCCCGCCGCCGCCGCCTGCCGCCGCCGCCGCCGGCCGCCGCCGCCGCCGCCGCCGCCGCCGCAGCCGCCGCCGCTGCCGCCACCGCCGCCGCCGCCGCCGTCGCCGCCGCCGCCGCCCCCCGCTGCCAAACCGCCGCCGCAGCCGCAGCCGCTGCCGCCACCGCCACCGCCGCCGCCGCCGCCGCCGCCGCAGCCGCCGCAGCCGCCGCCGCCGCAGCCGCCGCCACCGCCGCCAAGTGTACTATGTATTGTTTTTTGACAGGGATGGTGGGGGGGGGGGGCGCATCGGGTTAGCTGCGCATGTTCAGAATTGGAGGCAGAGTGTGGTTGGCATTGTTTTTTACAAGGAATGGTGGGGGGGTGTCGTCATGGACCCTGGTTGGCCCCCAGTCGCCTGGGGAGAGGGTGTGTTTATCAATAGGGAACAGTGATAAGCCCCTCCCCGAAGGGGAAGAAGGAGGGGTGGAAGAGGAAACGCCCTAAACCACCGACGCCCAGAGGGCTGGTGGGATTGCCTTCCCGAGATTTCCAGAACAACTCAAGCTGCGATCTCCAGGAGCGCCCGAGACCGCCCGATGAATGTATGTACCTTGTGGTTGGGGCTCTTGAAGAATAGTTTCACTACGCAGTGCGAAGAGTTGGAAAGAACCTGGGGACATTCTACTCAGATCGTAGCAGCACGGTTGCGGAGTCAACAAGTTCTTTATTTTATTTGTTTTGTTGGTTCTCTCGCTCTCTCTCTCTCTCTCTCTCTCTCTCTACATCTCTCCCTCTCGTATTCCCTCCCTCTGTCCTTCCCTCCCTCTCCCTCTCCCTGTCTCTTCTCTCTTTCATACGTGCGCGTGTAAACACACTCACACATAGGAGTGTGTCTTTCTCATGCCCACCTCCCCACCGCCCTGCCCTCCCCTGCCCCATGGGCTACCACCTGTCGCATGTCTCCGCGCTGTCATCGCATCATTGGTCTCGTGTGCGTCTGATGGTTTCCTCGCCAGGGGCCCTGGCCCCCCGCGGGGGCGGCGAGGCGAGCTGAAGGAGGGCCCCAACATCTTCATCGGAGAGGTGGCGGCGGTTGTGGTCCTCTCTGGCCTGTTCGAGGCGCGTGACCGTCCTCACTCCCGTGTCGTCCGAAGTCTGGGCAGGTGAAGGGTCGGCGGCGAGCCCAGGGGGGAGTGATACGGAGAATGCCTTCTCAAAGGGCGGCGGGACTTTCCAGAACCCGTCGTGCCTTGGGATAAGTGTTCTGTGCCTTCCAGGAAGGCGTAGAACACTCCTCAGAATGCCTGACGCCTTCGAGCCTTCTGAGAATGCCCACCCCCTTCTCTCTTCCCCCCTGGACTCGCCGCCGAAAGCGCGCACGCAGTCGGAGCCCACACGAGGGATGTTCCTGGACAGCGTCTGCTTCGCCACGCAGCAAAAGGATCCTGAGGGAAACGGGTTTTGAGATCTGCCACCGTTTTTGGCTTCCATGGGCCTTCCACGCGCTCCGGGATCTTTCGAACACGATTCAGGAGGAATGATTTGTCCTGGGGGAAGGCCGCAGAGTCCTGGACCCGTGCGTCCATGCAAGTTTTGAAGTTCACCATCACAAGCTTGTCGCCAGGCCCGTAGCGTGTATCAAAACGAATTGATTGTCCGATCGACTTGCCCAGGATCAGCGGTTGGTGCCCTGCTTGGACGAGGCGGTCTAGCGTGAAGGCTGCACTCCTCAGGGCTGGCTTGGATCGATCAGCGTCTGCAGGATGTCTCTTTCTGAGGGTGGTACTAGGAGAAGCGGGGAAGACGGTGGCGAACGGATGCAACGAAACATGGATTTGTGCGCCCCCGACGTGCTGTGTCCCGCCTTCTTCCTGTGTAGCCCGCTGCGTGTTTCCAAATGTGTGTTAATGTGCCCGCGTATAGGTAACGAGAGGCTAGCAGATAGCCGCCCTCCGCACCCCGCTCCCGCACCATGGAGTGCGTGGCGTGTCAGCGTCTTCGGGGTACAGCTTGGGGTGCCGTGCCCCGTTGCGCCGCCTCGTCATATCCATTCAGCCTTGACATATCAGAAAGAGCGTGTTCTACCGCTGCTGGCGGAAAACCGGGGGGGGTCACTACCGGTTCGAACCCCTCCCCCCCCCCCCCTCCGGAAAACCGGGGGGGGGTCACTACCGGTTCGAACCCCTCCCCCCCCCCCCCAGCTCATCATGAAAAGGGGGAGGGGTCACTACCGGTTCGAACCCCTCCCCCCCCCCCCCCCCTCTCCGGATCCGGAAAACCGGGGGGGGTCACTACCGGTTCGAGCCCCCCCCCCCCTCGAAAACCGAGGGGGGGTGCGGACAGTGGAGCGGGACAGTGGTGGGGACAGTGGGACAATGGGACAGTGGTGGGGACGGTAGTGGTGGGGACAGTGGTGGGGACAATGGTGGGAACAGGGGGGGACAGTGGACAGTGGTGGTGACGGTGGTGGTGGGGACAGTGGTGTGGGGACAATGGGAATGAGGTGGAAACAGTGGGACAGTGGAGGGTACAATGGTGGTGGGGACAGTGGTGAAGGCGGTGGCGAGGACGGCGGTGGGACAATGGGACAGAGGTACAGTGGGGACAGTGGTGGGGACAGTGGGGACAGTGGTGGGAACAGTGGGACAGCTCAGTGGGACAGCGGAGGAGTCAGTGGGACAGTGGGGACAGTGGGGATAGTCGGGCAGTGGTTGGGGCCGTGGAGACAGTGGGGAGAGTGGAACCGTGGTGGGAACAGTTCTGGGGACAGCGGGGACAGTGCGACAGTGGTGGGGCCACTGGTGGGGACAGTAGGGGCGGTGGTGGAACCAGTGGGGACAGCGGTGGTGAGGACAGTGGTGCTGGGAACACCAGTGGGGGATGTGATGCGGACGGTGGTGGGGACCGGGAGTCGTTTGCTGGCGGTGAGTAGGGGGGGGGGGGGTTCGAACCGGTAGTGACCCCCCCCGGTTTTCCGGATCCGGAGGGGGGGGGGGGGGGGGGTTCGAACCGGTAGTGACCCCCCCCGGTTTTCGAGCGGGAGGGGGGGGGGGGAGGGGTTAGGGGAGGGGGGGGTTTTGCCGGGGAGAGGGGGGGGGGGAGGGGTTCCAGCAGGGGGGGGGGATTTTCGGAGGGGGGGGGGCGACCCCCGGGTTCCGGAGGAAAAGGTTGGCAATTTTCCAGAGTAAAGCGGCGGTGGATCACGCTCTCTCACATATCAGGGTCCCACTGCACGGTGCACCAGGCCTTGCGGGTGGAGCCAAGACCCGCGTCTCAGGAAGGTGACACATCCTAGCGCCGTCCGTTGCCACCTCCCAAAATACGTCGGGGGATGTTGGAAGCAATGACCAGAAGAGGAGTCTGCACGTATCATTATAGATTTCTTTTCACAGTTCATCTCGCTCGATCTCTTCCTCGCTCCCGTGCCTCTCCTCCCGCATTCTGTCCATTTCCCTCCGCATTCTGGGAATGGCAGCCCGTTCCTCTGACTCGTCGTGTGAGCTTCGTCAAACGTTGTGAGAACGCTCGTACCTTTGCCAGTTGTGAGTTCAGCTCTCCATGACCGCGTGCGGTCGAATGCGACGGCGCCCCCTCAGAAGATCCCGTGGCCCCTCTAGCATGCAGCTCGCTTTGAGATGGAACCGCTCATCATGGACAATGCGACTCATGCTGTTTGGCAGTGCGACAATCCAGTAACTGTTCCTGTTTCAAACCCATCTTGTCTTGTTCCCATTCGTATGTTGCGGATGTTGTTCGAGCGGCCATGTACTTGTATTAATTTGAGCAGTGTTCGTGTCATCGCTGCCCTCGGCAGGCTGGGGAGCACGCCTTGCGAAAAAGGATGGCCGATACGGGGGACGAGACGGGTCAGAAGATCTTGGATTCGCTCTTCAAGGACAATTCTTAGGGGCAGCGAAACAAACAACAAGCTTCCCTTGTGATGGAGTCGGCCTAGAGCTCGCAGTGAAACCAGTTATACGTTCTACGCTTAGCTCTGTTTAAGTGTTCGAGTAAGGTATTATGGCTTGTAGCGGTAACCGCAGCCCTTGAAATATTCACCCGTTGGCAAGAATTGTTCCGCCCCTTCCCGTCCCATCTCTCCGTCTTCCTTCCCATCCCCATAGCATGGGTAAGCGAACGGTTGGTGGGCCCGCTGCGAGGCCGCCCGAGGGTTGAGAGAAGATTGAAGGCTCGATGCTTGCCAGTGCAGCATGAGAAGACGCGCTGTCCTTGCGGAAGACTCTTTCTTGCACCAAGAGGGGCATCGAATCGCTTTTGGCCATGCAACCGTGAGCGATGTTCGTCAGCGGTGACCTTCGGAGGGCGGCAGCGCGCCAGAGCGGCTTGAGCTTGGCAAGCGGTTCAGAGGGGTGGGCTGTGACGCTTTGCGATTAGAGACGGGTCGAACGAATTTGTGATAGAGCGCAGTTCCATTTTGTGCAGCGCTCATTTTGCACGCGGGTGGTATGGAAGGTGTCTCGCGTGCGATTCGCGCGCATGAGCGCGGTATTGATTCACACGTGTTCCGCAGACGTATCGTACATGATTCGCATGTTTGCTCTGACGGGGTCGTCAGTGCTAATATCTGCATCATGTAGGAGGGCGAGGGAATTTGCAGACTTCTCCTCTCCGCGATCTCATCACCCCCGGTCGTGCAGGAGGTGACCAGCCTGGGCTATATTGGATTATTTCTGTTTCTAGGTTGGTCGCTCTCTCTCTCTGTTTGTATCTGCTTTCGTTGCTTTGCTCGCTCCTCGGTTATGGTATTCCTGAGTATTCCCTTGCGTTCACGGTTGCCATTTGTTCGTTGAAATTGTGCATTATGTTACCCAGGTCGGGGAGGGGGGTTTGCCCATGCAAGGCGTAGAAGGCAGCCCACGTTGCGTTTTCCAGCATTTGTGGAGTAAAACAGAGTCAGTCGTTGACAAACATTGCGTTCCCATTCATAATCCCATTCTATTCGTGTCGTGGTCTTGATGGCCCAGTTGATCCCCAGTGTCCTCATCTGTACCGCCAGTGTGACTCCGTTGTCGTGCCTCTTGTGCGAAATACCTGCTGCGCGCCTCTCTCCGCGCCCCCCAACTGAGTCCCGTGTCTGGCGTAAGTTGGCCCCAAATGTGCGATGCTGGTAAGCACATTTCACGGCGGTCATGGCGCTTCCTGGTGTCGACGTCTGTTCTACCGCGTCGTCATGGTCATGTCGACGTGAAGATTTCTACGAGGAGCAGCCCAGAAGTGGTTTCGTTGCCTCGCAGGGCCTTGGAGACTTCGGAGGTCATGCCCGAGGAAGAAAGCAGGAGGGAGGAGGGGAGCGACGAGGAGGAGGTGTCAGAGCGACGGGAAGCAGGAGGGGCGGTGGGAGGCGAGAGGGGGGAGGAGAGAGGAGGACGAGCAGCAAGAGGAGAAGTGAGCAGGGCGAGGATCGGGACGAGGCTCTGCCCCGCGCCCAGGCACGAAGAGCGGGCTGGCCGGCAGCCTCGTGGAGATCCTCGGCATCGGTGGGCACCACGGCGGAGAGGCGGCCGCGTTGTGCCTGGCTTCGTCCAGCTGGAGAGGGTGGAGTCGGCGTCACCCGAGCGAAGTAATGCTATGTGTTCGTCGCCCCCCCTCCCCCCATGGGCCATGGGCGACGCGCGCGCCGAGAAATTTGATAGTCAGAGTGAGGGGGCCGAACGGTCATTCAATATCCCTGGGTGCGCGGCTGAAGTGGGGTTCCGCGGTGCGAATGGTTGTTGCGTTGCGCTGGCGTTGCATTGCGTTGTGGTGCGCCGCGTTGCGTTGCATTACATTGTCGTTGTTGTTGTTGCAGTTGTTGCTGTTGTTGCTGTTTTGGGTGGTGGTGGTGTTGGTGTTGGAGTTGTTGTTGCTGTTTGTGTTGTTGTTGGTGCTGTTGCTGCTGCTGTTGCTGCTGTTGTTGCTGTTGTTGTTGGTGTTGTTGGGTTTGTTGTTGGTGTTGGTTTGGGCGGTGGTGTTGGTGTTTGTGTGGATGTTGGTGGTGGTATTGCTGTTATTGTTGTTGGTGATGGTGGTGGTGCTGGTGTTGTTGATGTTGTTGTTGCTGGTGCTGTTGTTGCTGTTGCTGGTGTTGTTTTTGTTGCTGACGAGACCACTCGCTGGCCCCCCCGCCGGGCGCAACGCAACGGACCCTCCCCCTCAGGCGCAACGCAACGCAACGCAACGCAACGGACATAGGGTAGGAGGAGTGTAGCAGGAGAGGGAGCAGGAGCAGCATGAGGAGGAGGAGAAGGAGGCGGAGAAAGTGGACGCAGCCGTTGTGGCGTTCCTGTGCGTCCTTGTCGTCGTCGTCATCGCCCTCTCTGTCTGCCTGTCGGTCTGTCTGACGCCGCCGCCGACCACGACGACGAGAATCACGACGACGACGACAACGACCTCGCGGTTCCCATGGCGGTGCTGACGCCGCCTTGGGCAGGGGGGGTGAGGAATGTGACGACGATGGTGATGACGATGACGATGATGGTGAGTATGATGATGCCGCTGATGCTGATGGTGCTGCTTCTGCTGACGATGATGATGATGCTGACGATGTCGGGAGTGCTGAAGACATCGTAGGGAATGCGAAGCATTCCGTGGGAAGTGCTAAGGATCCCGTAGGGAGTGCGAAGGATTCCGTAGGGAGTGCGAAGGGTTCCGTAGGGAGTGCTGAGAATCCCGTAGGGAGTGCTAGGGTTTCCGTAGGGAGTGCTAAGGAGTCCGTAAGGAGTGCGAAGGGTTCCGTAGGGAATGCTAAGGATGCCGTAGGGAGTGCGAAGTATTCCGCAGGGAATGCTGCGGAGTCCGTAGGGAGCGTTAAGGATCACGTAGTGGGTGTTAAGGATCCCGTAGGGAGTGCTAAGGACTCCGTATGGAGTGCTAAGGATTCCGTCGGGAGTGCTAAGGTTTCCGGAGGGAGTACTAAGGATTCCATCGGGGGAGCAAAGGATTCTTAAAAAATGGTTGAGGACTCCATCAGGAGTGCGAATGATTCCGTCGGAAGTGCTAAGGGCTCCCTACGGATTCCTAACGGTTCCTACGGATTCCTAACGGTCGGGGTTCTTTGGGGATTCCCTCGGGGATTCCAAAGGATTCCGCAGGGAGTCTAAAGGATCCCCTAGGGATTCCGAAGGATCCCGTCGGATTCCTTAGGGGTTCCGAGGGCCAAAGGAAGTTGCGCAGTCAATGGCTTCTCGGCGACCCTGGCGTTGCACAGCCGTTGCCAGGCGAGCCTGGGGCGGGTGTACAAAGAATGCCTTGTATGTTGCACTAAGATGGATATGCTTGGCAAAAGATTGGTTATCAGCCGAACGTCTCTCCAGGAACCCGTGTTCGGTGTTGCGGCCTTTTTCCCAACAGTCAGAGAGGTCGCAGTGGTGGTTTTACAAAAAAGGAGGCTTCGCAGGTGCGTTATCATTATCCACGAGCGCCTAACGCGGGGGTCGGGTGGCTCACACCCCTGGGCCGTGGTTGGTGTCCGCTCAAGGAACAGGGACAGTCGCCCGCCTTAGCTGCGGTTGCCGGCGATGTCACGAAAGAACGGGCAGTTGTTCCCTCCCTTCTTTGAAGGCCAAAGCAGCAGGTTCTCAGAGCCTGGCTTGACATCTTCTGGCAATTTTGGTGTGTACGAAGGAGTCCCAGAATTCGACCAGACACAGTGCATCTTTGCATTCAAGAGGTACGCGTGGTGTTTTCGCACAGTCGGAAACAGAGGCGTCGTTCGTTGCAGCGTCGGCCTGCCCCGTGTGGTTGGTTGTGGCAGGTCCTGAAGAGGATAGCCAACCACACGCCGAAACGCTGGAGACGGACTGGACCAGGGGTGCCGGAAAAAGTGGGCATACTCAGTCCTAGACCAGAGAGGGGACCAACGGAAGTTGCGCAGTCATATGCTTCTCGGCGGCTCTGGCGCGGCACAGCCGTTGCCAAGCGAGCCCGAGGTGGGTGTGCAAAGAATGCCTTGTATGTTGCACTTGTATGGATCTGTTTGGCAAAAGACTTCATCATCATCGTCATCGTCATCATCATCATCATCACCCGCCGGGGAAATCGTTGATTACCCCCACCACACCCCCAAACTTTGCTACCCCCAGGGGTTATTATCGGGATCATAGGGATAGCTCGGGGGGCCTTTTGGATGCTTGTTGGAGTTTTACTAAAACAATTTTAAGGATGCTCTGGGTCCTTCTCTCTTGAGCTTCCGTTGGTGTCATTGCGGGCCCCGTTGCCTTGGGGCCATCATGCACAGCATTTCGCATCAAGAAGGGAGAACGCCGTCACGCCTTGCGTACTCCCACCAGTTCATCCAGAAGTGGTGCTAAGACGACTTGCCTTGAACAGTGTGGAAGCAGCACGCTGTGGACTAGTTGTGGTTCAGCCTGATCAGATCCAGGACGACGACGACGAACAGGACGATGACGATATGGAGGCCGATGCGGAGAACGAGTGAAATGACGAGCACGCGCAGCACGAACACGAGGGGGAGGAGGAGGAGGACGCAGACTCTTGCAGCCGCCTTGGGGTCTTTTTGGATGCCCTCTTCGAGTCTTATGAGGGCACTCTCACGGCTTTCCCAGGGCTATATTGCCCTCTTTGGAAGTTGGGCGAGCAAGGACCGCCGGACACATCGCGAGCCCCCAACAAGTCTCAGGGATGGGGGCGGAGGGTCCCCTGCCACGAAGGGACGAGGCTTCAGGAGGAATGCGTATTTATTTATATATACATACATGTACACATATATAGATATATAAAAAATATAAAAATCTATACGTGTATATATATATATATATATATATGTATATATACACATATATATATATATATATATATATATATATATATATATATATGCGCAGCCCCCCCCTCAGCACCCATTCGTTTTGCATCGGCCGTTGAACGGATCGCACACACTTTTTCTCTGCTGATAGGAGGAGGAGGAGGAGAAGGAGGAGGAGGAGGAGGAGGAGGAGGAGGAGGAGGAAGATGAAAAGGGGGAGACAGAGGCGGAGGGGGACCGAGAGAGAGCGAAAGGGGGTGACTCGAGGGAGCAACGACCCCTGTGAAATCACAATGTTTGCGAAACCTGGGGGCACCCACAGCACCCACAGCACCCGCTGATTTCCCCTCGGGCCTCGGCCTGTGCACAACTCGCTCCCGCTCTTCCTTTTAATGCTTATTTTCAATATCGTCGTCCATCTCCCCACCCCATCCCCATCATCTTTTCCTTCCCCCTTCCTTCCTCCCCCCTTTCCCCCCCCCCCTATGGCATCCCCTTGCGCCTCGTCTCTGTCTCTCTCTCTCTCTCTCGTTGTCTCTTTTTTTGTCTCTTTCTCTCTCTCTCTCTCCCTCTCTTTCTATATTGCTCTCTCTCTCTCTCTCTTCCCCCCCCATCGCTCTCTCATCCCCCCGCTTCTGTAGCCCATTCTTCGTCTTTTTTATTTCCACGTCGTCTTTCGCATCCCTTCCTCCGCTCCCCTTTTTGTTTTCTGTCCCGTTGTCTTCCGTCCTCTTTGCCGTCTTCTCTCTCGCTTGCCACTTCTCCCCATGGGGGTTGCGGGCGCCTTTTTTTCGTCGCCTCCGCGCAGGGGAGACCAACGCTTAAGGGGCGCCATCCTCCACACAGGAAGACCAAGGCTTGCAGGGACCTTCCCCCAGACACGCCAGTGTTCCCACACCCTACGATTTGATTTGGTTTCTCTCACACAGGAGGAGGATGGGGAGGAGGATCAGGGGGTATGGAGGGGGGGCAGCGAAAGAGAGAGAGAGAGAGAGAGAGAAAAAGAGAGAGAGAGGGGAACCACTTTGGCTCAAGCCGTGCGCCGCTGGTCCTGCGCCGCCGCTCCGCCTCGTCGGGATGGCCCCTGACGGACTCGCCGCACGTGCTGACGCCGGTGGCGCGGATGCCGCGCGGCGGGGGGCCCTGGAGGCTGCCCGCCGTTCCCTCCTGGCGGCCCACGCCGCCACTGGCCTGGCAGTGGAGGCGTCCCGCAGCGGGACGCGCCTCCTGCGAGCGGCGGGGGGCTTGCTGCGAGCGGCGGTTGCCGACCTCGCCCGCAAGCCCCGCCGCTCGACGCAGGCTGAAGCTGCCCATCCCCGAGGTGCCGAGCGTGATGGTGCCCCCGATGCTCCCGAGGCTGGCTCGGCTCCGCCAGGCGCCCCCGCGCCTCCGCGGAAGCCCAACCGCGGACGACGTCGGCGTGGTGCCGCTGATCCACCGCTGATGTGTGACCACTACCGCCACTGATCTCATTTTTCGGGGTAGGGGTTTTCTGTTGGCGGATCCGACGCAGAAGCTTAAATCCCATATTCGTATGAGAACAGATTTTGCACGCCATCGCCTTCAACTGCGAGTGGGCCGTGGAAGCAAGTCAGGTCGACGTTGTCACGCGAGGAAGCGAGAGCAACAGCCTGGTGACGCAAATGGTTCTGATGGTACATTGCGCGTCACATGTATTTAGTCCTATGTGCTCGCGTTCTGCGTTGAGGCCCTTGGCCTCAGCTCCTGGGCCACCCGTTTGAGGGTTCAGACCGGGGTCTGGATGTGCATATTCGGTGTTGCGGGCACCGTGGTGGGGGCTCGCAGGCCATCGCCGCCTGTGGGATTTTTTGGCCGCAGTAGTGGATATGGATATTTGTTGGGGGGTCTTCCCTTCGTTTTTATCCATATCCACTGCTGGCTGCCTGGGTGGGGTCGCCTGTGAGAGCTCGCACTCTGGCCTGGCGTTCTGGTTCGTTGGGCGGCGCCCCAGATGGTCCGCGGCGTCGCGGGCGTGGAGCAGATGATGTCAAGGCGCATCGAAAGGCAAGACAAGGCAGCTCGAAGGTTCGGGATCGTCAATCTCGGCGACTCTGAACGGCGGCGGTCGTGGTGTACTCAGACATTCCACCCCTTTGCTGGGGACCTCCATCTGGAATGTGGACGATGGGACTCCTGCACGGCCACGTATTGCTGGCCCTTTGTTTTAACAGCTCCAGTCTTTTCGCGCATCCGTGCCATGGAGGCAATCAGTCCTGCTGCTCGGGGAGTTGTCGGGGGGAATCCCCACCAGCACCGGATATGGTAATATATTGCTGGTGCAGCTGATGCATCGGCCCTCATGGAGGTGGATGGCGGTCGTGCGGCGGAGGACGGGGACTTCGACGACGCCTTCGCAGACGAGCTGCCCGTGGCGCGCGCGGCGCAGGGCGGCGGGGCGGCCGCGGCGGGTTCGGCGGCTGCGGGTGGCGTAGAGGTTCCTGCGGCCCTGCCCTCGGCCCACGGCGCGAAGGCGAAGCCCATCTAGCTGCAGGACCCGAAGGAGAACGTGAAGCATGCAGCTTGTTGGGTGGAGCTCTGGGAGCGGCTGGACGACCTCGGCGATCGCGCTGGGATCTCGCCGCGCGACGGCGTCCAGGCGTTCCTCGAGGCGGCCCTGCTGGTGCCGCTGTCCGCGAGCGAGCGCTAGGTGGCGAAGGCCGACCTGGCGGTGCTCAGGACCTTCGACCGCGCCCGCCGCTCGGCGACGTCTGGCTCGTCATCCTGGCCCGCGCCGTGGCGCTACTGCCCGTGGTGCTGACGTGCCTGGGCGGCTGGCGCCGTTGCGGCAGGCGGGGTGCTGCTGGCCGCGGCGCGGGGCGGGCCCCGCCCTTGGCCTGGCGTGGAGCGCTGGGCCCTCGCGCCCTCTCCTGGGACCTCCGTGGCGCCCCCCTGCCACGGAGGCGAGGATTGAGGGCTGAGCGGCTCAGCTTGCGAGCTGGCCGTGCCGCGCGGCGGGCGCGGTCTCGCCGCGGTGCTCGGGCACGGCGCGTGAGGCGCCCCGCCCCTGCCTGATCGGGCTGCGCGCGCCCACAGCGCCAGACGCTGTGTGCTCGCGCCGATGGCGTGCGAGAGACAGAGGGACATAGAGAGAGAGAGAGAGAGAAAAAAAAAAAAAAGAGACAGAGAGAGAGAGAGAGAGAGAGAGAGAGAGAGAGGGGGGGGACTCGAGGGAGCAGCGACCCCTGTGACACCACAATGGTTGCGGCGCTTGGGGGCCCCAAGCCCTGTTATCTTATTTGGACTTTCGGGATTTTTAGGGTGGGGACCCCAGAAATCTTATGATTTCATTGGTTGTTTTTTTTTCCTCTCTCTCTCTCTCCTTCTGGTGTGGGTGATTCTCTTCCCTCCAGCACAGTCTGCTCAGGAGCCCCTCAGGGGCCAAAATTTCAAACACCCAACTGAACTCGCAGGTTTCGCGATGTCAGGGTGTCCCAGACCCTGTGATTTCATTGGGATGTTTGGGATTTCTGGGATCAGACTTGCAGAACCCTTGTGGTTTCACTGGGGGACTTATGATTTTTGAAATTTTCTGCAATCCAGCAACATCATGTCAGGAGCTCGTTTTCAGGCGTCACGACCGCAAACGTTTCAATTAATGTGTAAGTTTCGCGAAGTCAGGGTGCCCAAAACCATATGATTTCATTTTTTTGTTTTCGGCGATGCGAATCGCAGGAACAGTACGATTTCAAATGGATTTGTTTTAGTGATTTGGTGGGGTTTGGGCCCACTTGTGCTGATTTTTTGTTGGAAGGCAGCCAAATCACAAACACCCAGAACATCCCAGTGAACTCATAGGGTTTCTGGGAGCTTTACCCCCGAAATCGTAAACATCACAATGAACTCGTAGGGTTTGGGGCACCCTGACATCGCGAAAGCTGTGAATTCAGTGGGATGTTTGAGATTCTGATTCCTGAGGGGTTCCTGAGTTGATTTTGCCGGACTGCAGCAAATCCAAACACATCCAAATGAACGCATAATGTTTCTGTGATTTCCACCCCAGAAATCCCAAACACCCAAATGAAATCATGGGGTTTGGGGCCCCCAGGCGTCGCAAACACTGTGGTGTCACAGGGATTGCTGCTCCCTCGAGTCTCCCCCTCTCTCTCCCTCTCTTTCGCTGTCCCCCTTCCATATTTGTCTACCCCCTGATCCTCCTCCCCCTCCCCCTCCTGTGTGAGAGAAATCCATATTAAATCATAGGGTGTGGGGGCACTGGCGTGTCTGGGGGAAGGTCCCTGCAAGCCTTGGTCTTCCTGTGTGGAGGATGGCGCCACTTCAAGCGTTGGCCTCCCCTGCGCGGAGGCGACGAACAAAAAAAGGCGCCCGCAGCCCCCATGGGGAAAAGTGGCAAGCGAGAGAGAGAGAGAGAAGATGGCAAGGAGGACGGAAGACAACGGGACAGAGAACAAAAAGGGGAGCGGAGGAAGGGATGCGAAAGACAACGTGGAACGAACAAAGACGAATAATGGGTGTTGGGGGGGCTGTCCATATATATATATACACACATACATACATACATTTATTTATATATATATATATACACACATCCGTATACATATATATATATATATATATATATATATATATTATCGTTCGACCACCTACGTCCAGAGGACTGGTGGCACTAGTTATGTGATTTTAGATTCAGGCGACTATCTACTGGGGGACTTTTAAGGTTTTGCCTGAACCTATCCTACTGCTTTGGGGGTCTTCGGGTGTGCCCTTGTGGTCCCTCTTTGGGGCCCCCTTCCAATATATCGGTTGGACTCCGTGGTCTGGGCCGCTCGGGGTTATCACCCAGAGATCGAGAGTCGCCACCGAGCCACATTGGGGCTTGAGGCAAGCTCGAGACAAGCTTGCTCTATCTTGCTTCCCTCTTTGCCATCTCGGAGGCAATCGGGATAATCTGGAATCGGGCCACGATTGGAGCCATGTGTTAATCTTGCCTCGCGCCTCCTCCCGCGCTCAGGCCCCCGAGCGGGCGAGAGGGGCAGGTGTACATCATTTGTGTTTTGACAGCTGGTGGTAGTTCAGCCCGCCCCTCGACACCCCACCGCCTTGCCCTGGGGGTGGGGGGCGGGGGGAGGGACGGCAATGCACTGGCGAAGTAAGTTGTCGCCGCGACCGCCCCTCGGCCTGCGCAGCCTTTCAGGAGGAGGCGGAGGAGGAGGGGGAGGAGCAACCGTTGCCGCTGCTGGCGAATCGCTCTCATGGCCCGTCGAAGGACAGGGGCACGTGGAAATTTCGTGGGCTCCTAGGTGTGGTCCGAGCAGGCGGGGTCGGAGGATCACGCCGCATCGCCGATGTATGCCGATGTCGCGGATGCATTGCCGACGTCGCCAGGGCCTCGCCGATGCATCGGCGATGCGCTGCAATACTCCGACCCCATCTACCACGACCCCATCTGGGAGGCCTCTAGAGGGGGCCCCTGGAAAGCGGAGGCCGCGCTCCTGGAGAGAGCGGGCGGCCGCGACGCAGCCCTTGCGCAGGCCGTGGCGGCGGCAGCGGAGGGCGCCGCGGCGGCCGTCGCGGGCGCGGCGGCTGAGGCGCCGAACCCGCTCGCGGAGGGGCAGCGCGGGGGGGGGGCCCTGCTCAGCCTGCCTCCGGAAGGTGCCGCCGCGGCTCTCACGGCATGCTCACCGGCATGCAGGGAGGGCGGGAACCTCTTGGCAGCTTCTTGGGCCGTCTTGGGCGTTCCTGGGCACCGTCTTGGGGCCCTCTTGGGGTGCTCCATGGCCGTCTTGGAGGCCATCTTGGCCGTCATGTAGGCCTCTTGAGCCTTCTTGGGTCCCCCTCGAGGCCGTCTTGGGGGCTTCTTGGGCCGTCCTGGGGCCATCTTGGAGGGCTCTTGGGCGCTCTGAGATCGATCTTGGAGGCCTTTTGGGCCGTCGTAGGCCGTTGGAAGGCTGAAAAGAAGCAAGTGCTACACTCCCTCAGCAACGTAATGAGAATGAATGATTTTGGCTTCCTCGGGCCCTCCTGGAGGACCTTTTCAGGGCCTCCTGAGCCTCTCGGGCCGTCGGCAGGCCCCCCAAACATACAAATGCCACATTGCTTCAAATACGGAATGGAAATCAATGATTTTGGGCTCCTCGGGCCCTCCTGGAGGACCTCTTAGAGGCCTCTTGGGCCGTCTTGGAGGCCTCTTGGGGGCCTCTTGGACTGTCTTGGAGGCCTCTGGAGGCCTCTTGGGCCGTCTTGGAGGCATCTTGGACACTCGGGCCTTCTTGGAGGCCATCTTGGGCAAATTTGGAAGACATCTTGAGCCGTCTTGGAGGCCATCTTGGGCCGTCTTGGAGGCGATTTGGGCAACCACAAGGGCATTTTCGATAGCCTTCGGGTGGCTGGCTGGATCGGCCGAAGCCCCAGGCGGAGTTCTTCTAGAAAAGAACTCAAACCAAGCCGTATAGGGTCTCTGTGGCAAGCATGCCAGGCACCCCTGTGGCAAGACCACAGGGGGCGGCGGATACTCTTGGGCCGTCTTGGAGGCGATCTTGGACCATCTTGGGTGAACCTTGAGGCCTCTTGAGGCCGTCTTGGAGGCTTCTTGAGCCGTCATGAGGTCATCTTGTAGGCTTTGCGGGCCATCTTGGGGTGATCTTGGGCCGTTTGGGGTTGTCAGAAGACCGAACAGACGTAAATGCCAGCACCTTTTAAACACCAAAGGGACACCAATGATGTTGGCTTCTTCGGGCTTTCCTGGAGGACGTCTTGGGGGCGTCTTGGGGACCTCCTGGCCCGTCTTGGGCCGTCTTGGAGGCTTTTGGGGCGGACTCGGAGGCATCGTGGAGCCAACTTGGGCCGTGTTGGTCCGTAGCCATTTTGGCTCAAGGCCATGCGAATTGAGGGATGGATGTCAGCACTGGTGAGCTTTGTGTCATGGATGGTATTCTTCGCCATCGGGCTGACCACTGCGGTCTGCATCATTGGAGCACAACCCTTTGGGGACGGCAATGCCCTCTGGGTAGTGCGAGATCTGGCACGGGCGACGATCGACACGGCAGGCAACGCCGGCGCACCTAGGCCGCGAGCCCAAGAGCCTCCGCTGCCAGAGGGTGCCTCGTCCGCCAGCGGTGGCGCGACCCAACGGCTGGACCTTGCCTCGCAGCATCGGCCGCACGAGCGAACGATGGCCTCCACGACAGTGTGGCTCTGGCAAGCCACTCAGGTCGCCACCATCTCTCCTGCGAAGATTACGATGTTCAGGCCGCTGTTCTTTTCGCTGAGGTCCTCGCTCGAGGCGGCTGGGGCCACTGGTCGAGAAGTTCGGCGAGGACAGAGCGTGGCACTCCACGGAGGTCAGACCCGTCGCCCAGAACCGTGCGAGGAGGGCGATGGTCGTCGTCACGACGTACGAGTGGACATCCTGCATGGGCATGAAAGAGTTGGCAGACCTGGGTGTGTTCGTCGTGGCTTACCAAACCGAGCCGTTCACAGGAGTCAGGTCGAAGAAGCCCGATACTAAGCCCGATGTGAGGTTCGTGGCGCAGTTCATGTGTGAGTGCAAGGCTAGGGAAGTGTGGGATTATTCGAGAGCCAACCTTGCACAGTTTTCGAAGGATGGACTTGTCTTGGATTCGCTGAGTGTGGGCAGCGACGTAGTGGCTCGATGGGTCCCGCCTGGGTACACCGCTCTTTTGGAAGGAGGTGCCGACTTGTGGAGCAAGACAAGAAAGGACGACAAGCTGGCTTTCATAGGCAAACTGAAATCTCGACCCGACGGTGTCCTGAATTCTCTCCACCAGACACCATTTTGGAAAGGACGCGTACATGAGGAGGGAAACGTTTGGAATATCCAGAATTTGGGACGATTTGTCAGCGAGTATCCCATGCAGCTGATTCTGCACAAGAACCAGATGTGCTGCCCTTCCGACAACGTTCTGGAAACGTTCCGGCTAGCCCAGCTGCTGCCGAACAAGGCGTGTGTGATATCTGCCGCCGTGCACCCTCTGGACGCCGACGGCTGGGGCGGCATCGTGCACTTCTTCGGGAACATGTCGGAGGCGGAGGCGGTAGTCAGCGGGCTGCGCAAGGATGTGCGCGCGTGCCAGCGCCGCAGTTACGCCCTCTACAAGGCCAGGTTCGACTCGTCGAAGATACTCGCTGAATCTGGTTTTCTCGACATGTGGAATGGTGGCGCGCACTGAGCGCGCAGAGGCGTCTTTCTCATCTGCGTCTCCTCGCGCGTCGTCGTCGTCGTCGTCGTTGTCGTTGTCGTCCATCTCCCTCCCCTACCTCCGTTCGAATCCGTCAGCTGGACTTGTAGGGGTCTGCGCTTGTGAGCTTATCTTGCTGCGATGGTGCGTATGCCTGTCCTCACACACCCTTCCGGATGTGCCAGCATCTATTCTATGTTGGCGCTTGTTTGCTCAAGGTTTGTGCTGCAACGCTGCCTCGGTCTCACCAACGCATGGGATGGGATTATTTCATCGCTTCGCTCATTCCACCGACCTAGACTGTCCCACCGCGCGCGTTTTCCCGCATAATCGCTGCCACTGCGCATCGTGCTTGTGTGCAGCTCAAGTGGGCCCCGAGAAGCTTGAAGAAGCACGCGAGAACACGCGTTCGACATACAATGCACCTGTTACGGGAGATTTTAGCACTCCTCAAGCTCGTTGGACTGGCGAATTCTTCATAACAGGTGGCGGCAAAAAAAAAAAAACTTGGGCCGTGTTGGTGGCTTCTTCGGCGAATTTGGCGGCAATGCGGACCATCTTGGGCCATCTTGGAGGCCATTTTGGGCCAATGTGACCACCTTAGAAGCCATCTTGAGCCGTCTTGGAGGTTTTTGTTTACTTTATGTTTGTTTGGGGGCATTTCGGTTGGCCAGCGGGACGGGCCGAACTCCCAGGGGGAGTTCGTTTGGAAACAAACCAAAACCAAATCCTAAGAAGTCTAGCGCGCCAGGCCCCCCTGTGATAAATCAACAGCGGGCGGCGGATCGAAGACGCCTGCGGCAAAAATCACCGCCGCCCCCTGCCTGTTGGGAAGCACCCCTGTGGCCAAACGTTGGACCCCAGTTGGCCAAGCCATCGGAGAATCTGTCCCCCCAGCCGTTCTGGAAACTCCGTGGGAAACAATTGGAGGAGGATGAGTGGGAGGATCAGGAGAGGGAGGAAGAGGAGGAAGAAGAAGAGGAGTAGGAGGAGGACCTCTTGGGCCTGGATTGTCTGAAGGCCGAAAAGAAGCAAATTCCTAAATCCTTCAAAACCTATGGGGTATCAATGATTTTGCCCTCTTCGGGCCTTCTTGAGGACATCTTGGAGGCCTCTTGGGGTCTTGGACGCCTCTTGGGAATTCCTAGTGCGGACTCGGACTCGGAGCCATCTTGGTCCCTCTTGGGCCGTCTTGGAGGCCATCTGGGTCCATCTGGACCCCACTATCGCGACTTGTTGAGGATGTCCCTAGCGAGTCGGCCGTTGAGCAGGCACGGCAGCCGCCTTTTCCGGGAGGCCGGCGCCACGGATCTGAGGCCCAGGGGAGAGTTTTCGTGGAGAAAGAACCACAGTAAAACCAGTTGGGATTAGCACGCCAGGCACCCCTGAGATGAGTCAACAGAGGGCGGCGGATCGAAGACGTTTACGGCGAGTCACCGTCGTTCCCTGCCCTTTCGGAAGCGCCTTCGTGGCCGAACGTTGAGGCCAGAGCCCTGCCAAGCTATCGGACCATGTGTTCCCCGAGTCGGTTTGGAAAGACTTCGGGGAACACGTGGGGGAGAACAGGGAAGAGGAGGAGAGTGAGGCATGGGCGTGTTCGGGGCCCTTGGGGGCTCTTGTGAGCTTTGGAGGCGTCTTGGGGCCTGCTGGCTGAAGGTTGGGTCAGATCCTTGCCAATCTTTCGGAACGAGTGTTTCCAGGATCGGTTCGGAAATCTTTCGGGGAACACGTGGAGGAGGTCGGGGAAGAGGAGGAGAGTGAGGAAAAAAGGGGAAGAGGGGAAGAGTCCTCTTGGGAGTCTCTTGAGGCACTCTGGGGCTCAAGTGGGCCATCTTGGCGGTCTTGGAGGCATTTTTGTTTGGACCGTCTTGGAGGCCGAATTGGAGTGATCTTGGTCTCTCTTGGTGCCATCTCGGCCATCTTGGACGCACCTCGGAGGCTATCTTGGGCCATGTTGGCCGTCTTGGAGGCGTCTTGGGACAGTCTTGGAGGTCATCTTGGGCCGTCTTGGAGGGATCATTCGTGGATTTTGAGGTCCTTACGTGTCTTTCGAACCGTTTTGCGAAAATCATAGTTGTTCGTCCGAAGTTGACTCGCTTGATGTTGGATTGTGTCATCGGCATTTGTTCCCTGAAGCAGCTTACACATGGTTACGGATTTATATTCGTCATGGAGGCCATCTTGGCCGTCTTGGAGCTCATTTTGGCCGTGTTGAGGCATTTGTAGGCCATGTTGGGCGTCATGGAGGCCTCTTGGGCCGTCTTGGGACCCTCTTGGGGCTGGCTTGGGGGCCTCTTGGACCGTTCTGGAACCATCTTGGAGGCCTCTGGGACGATGTTGGGGACTCCTTGGGCCGTCTTGGGCTGTCGGAACACCAAAACGGAGGAAAAGCCAACATCTTTCAACAACCTAAGGAGAATCAGTGATTTTGGGTCCTCGGGTGGAGAACCTCGTGGATTCCTCTGGGGCCATCTGGGAAGCCTCTCGGGCCCATTTTGGGCCATCTTGGCCGTCTTAGCGGGCATCTTGGCCGTCTTGGAGGTCATCTTGTCCGTCTTGGAGGCGTATTATAGGTTATCTTGCCAGTCTTGGAGGCCATCTTGGGCGTCTTGGAGGCCTCTTGGGCCGTCTTGGGGTTCTCTTGGGACCGTATTGGAGGCCTCCTGGGCCGTCATAGGGCCATCTTGGAGGCCTCTTGGGCGCTCTGGCGCCGATCTTTCGGCCCTCTTGAGCCGTCGTGGGCCGTCGGACGGCTGGAGAATAGCAAAAACCAACATCCTTCAACCACCTAATGAAAACCATTAGTTTTCGCGTCGTCGGGCCCTCGTGGAGGACCCCTTGGAGGCCTCTTGGGCCGTCTTGGAGGCCTCTTGGAGGCCTTTGGGGCCGTCTTGGTCCGTCTTACAGGTTTCTTGTGCGAACTTGGAGGCATTTTGGACTCTCTTGGACCGTCTTGGGGGCCATCTTGGACCATCTTGGGCGAACTTGGAGGCCATCTTGGGCCATCTTGACCATCTTGGAGGCCATTTTGGAGCAGTCTGGAGCAGAAAAAACATTTGCAACCACCTTTTGGGAGCCTTTAGGGTGGCTGGCGGGACGGGCCGAAGCCCCAGGGGGAGTTCTTTTGGAAAAGAACCAAAGCCCACATCGACAGGGCACGCCGGGCACCCCGGGCACGCTGGGCACCCCTGTGGCAAGCCAACAGGGGGCGGCGGATCGAAGACGCCTACGGCGAATCACCGCCGCCCCCTGCCTTTGTGGAAGCGCCTATGTGGCCGAACGTTGAGGCCAGACCTGCCAAGCCATCGGACCATGTGTTCCCCGAATCGGTTTGGAAAGCCTTCGGGGAACACGTGGGCGTCTTGATGGTCATCGTCGCCGTCTTGGAGGCCTCTTGGGCGATCTTTCGGCGATCTTTGGGGGCTCTTGGGCCGTCTCGGGCCGTCGGAAGGCCGAAAAAAGGGAAATGCCCAAATCCATCAAAAACCTTTGGAAAATCAGTGATTTTGGCATCTTTTGGCCTTCCTGGAGGCCCTCTTGGGGGCCTCTTGGGCCCTTTTGGGCCAGCTTCGAGCCAACTTCGGCCATCTTGGTGGGTTCCTGGCACGTCTGACGCCGTCGGGAGCCGTTTTGGGGGCCTTTCTGGGCCAACGGGGGACCCTCTTGGGGCGCTCCAGGGCCGTCTTGGAGGCCATCTTGGGCGTCTTGGAGGCCATCTTGGGCGTGTTGGAGGCCTCTTGGGCCGTCTTGGGGCCCTCTAGGGGCCATCTTGGAGGCCACTTGGGCCATCAGGGGGCTCTCTTGGGGGCCTCTTGGGCGATCTTGGGGGCTTCTTGGGCCGTCTTGAGCCGTCGGAGAGCCGAAAAGGCGCAAATGCCAAAATCCTTCAAAAACCAATGGAAAATCAATGATTTTGGCCTCTTCGGACTCTCCTGGAGGACCTCTTGGAGGCCTCTTGGGCCGTCTGGGAGGCCTCTGGGGGGCCTCTTGGGCCGTCTTGGGCCGTCTTGGACTCTCTTGGGCCGTTTTGGAGGCCGTCTTGGACCATCTCGGGCGGACTTGGAGGCCATCTTGGGCCATCTTCGCGATTTTTTGAGGATGTCCCGAGCGAAACGGCCGAGGTTGGAGGATTTTTTCCGGTCGTTGAGCACCCTTCCGGGTGGCCGGCGGGTTCTGCCGGAGCCCACTGGTGAGTTCTTTTGGAAAAAGAACCAAAACCAAAACCTGACAGCTCGTCCAGCACGCCGTGCACCCCTGCAAGCAGGGAACGTCTGTTCCTGCCAACGGGGCTTCTGTTCCTGCCAACGGGGCTTTGGAAATCAGCCCCCTGCGGTGATGGATCCTGATGATGGTGGTGATGATCATGACGATGGTGATGGCATTGGACGAGGGCGATGATGATGATGATGATGATGGTGATGATGATGATGATGATGATGATGATGATGATGATGATGATGATGATGATGATTGTGACGATGGTGTGGAGGGTGATGGTGGTGTTGGTGTTTGTGGTGAAGAAGATGATGATGGTGATGATGATGATGGTGACGATCATGATGAGCCCGTCATCATCAGTACCACCACCCTCCTCATCGTCATCATCGTCGTCATCGGGGGAAGAGGGGAGGATGATCAGGAAGAGCATGGAAGGGGAGGAAGTCCACTGGAGGGAGAGCATGGTGAGATGCTGTTTCGAGGTCCACTGGCTTTGGGCGCCAGCGCCCGTCAGCGGGGCCACCGCGAATTGGGGGGTTCGCAATCCCCTCCTGGTCGACGACGACGACGACGACGACGACGACGACGACGACGACGACGACGACAGTCGGTCCCAAATCGGTTCAAAATCGGTCCCCAGACCCCTGCCAGGGTGCATTCGGATCAGTTTCCCGTCCGGGATCGACTTCTGGGGGCCCTGGAGTCCGAAGCCGGCCTTCACAAGCCGAAGTCGAGGATCAATCCCCTGAACCGATGATCGCTGACACTGGTGTCCGTTTGCAATCTTTTGCAGGCCTGGCCACGTCGGGCCCGTAGCCTCGGCTGTGCGTGCGTCGAGAGCTCCGAATCCCCAATAGGTGCATATGGGAGCTGGGAATCCCCAGTCGTCGTCGTCGTCGTCGTCGTCGTCGTCGTCGTCGTCGTCGTCGTCGTCGTCGTCGCCGTCGCCGTCGCCGTCGCCGTCGCCGTCGCCGTCGCCGTCGCCGTCGTCGCCGTCGTCGCCGTCGTCGTCGTCGTCGTCGTCGTCGTCGTCGTCGTCTGCGTCGGCGTCGGCGTCGGCGTCGGCGTCGGCGTCGGCGTCGGCGTCGGCGTCGGCGTCGGCGTCGGCGTCGGCGTCTGCGTCGGCGTCGGCGTCGGCGTCGGCGTCGGCGTCGGCGTCATCCTCGTCGGCGTCTGCGTCGGCGTCGGCGTCGGCGTCGGCGTCGTCCTCGTCGTCGTCGGCGGCGGCGTCGTCGTCGTAGCCGTCGCCGCTGCCATGCACGTCGCCGTCGCCGTCGCCGTGCCCGCTGCCGCCGTCGCCGCCGCCGTCGTCGTCGTCGTCGTCGCAGTCGGTGCCGCAGTCGCCGCCGCCGCCGTCGTCGTCGCCGTCGCCGCCGCCATCGTCGCCCACGCTGCCGTCGTCGCCGCCCGCCGCCGTCGCCGCCGCCGCCGTCGTCGCCGCCGCCACCGCCGCTGTCGCCGTCGTCGTCGCCGCCGCCGTCGTCGCCGCCGCCCCCGCCCCCCGCCCGCCGCCGCCGTCGCCGCCGCCGCCTTTCCCGCCGCCTCCAGGGCCTGCGGGCCCCAGCCTCAAAATGGGCCCCCGGACCCTTTCGGGGTCCAAGCGCAAAAGTTTTTCGAGCTGCGCCCGACCGCGGCGACGAGGGGGGCCCCAGGGCCAGGAAGCCTCGAACCTCGATCCGCGAGAGTCGAACTTCGAACCTCGGCGTGCATCCCCTTTTCAAAGTCAACGAAATCCGCGCAAAATCGGTGCCCAGAACCCTCCTGGGGTGCATCCGACGCAGTTTGTTGGTCCCGGATCGATTGTGCGACGGTCCCAGGGCCGAAAACTTCCTCGAACCTCGATGCCCGCCGCCGTGCCTGTCTTCCCCGCCCGTTGGTTCGCGGCGCCCTGGCACCGCATTGCCCCCGCGGCAACCCTCCATGCGGGCCGAGCGCCCGAGCGTCGTGTCGCCCTCCGGGGGTGGCACGACGCTCGTCGTCGCGTCGTCGTCGTCGTCATCGTCGTCGTCGTCGTGGTCGTCGTCGTCGTCGTCGTCGCCGCCGCCGTCGTCGTCGTCGTCGTCGCGTCGAGCGGGCCAGCGGGGCGACGAGGCCTCGTCGCACCGCGAACAAGAGGTTCGGCCGTTTTCGGCCTCCGGGGGCCCTCAGAGGGCCCCAGGGCCGTGACCCAAAAACGACTTGGAAGGAAGAGCACCTCGCCGCGCCGCGAACGAAAATCATGACGGGAGGTTTTCAGCCGCTTTCGGATTCCGAAGGCTCCTTACAGGGCCTTGGGACCGTCAGCAGAACCGGCTGGGACGGAAACCCCCTCCCCCGCGGGCTCCTGGGAGGGGGTGGCCGGGGGTGGCGGCAACGCGACCCCTGAGGATCCGAGACGGCCCACGAGAACCCCAAAGTGGCTCGGGCTCGGGAATGGATGCTCAGGACGGACGAGGGAAGCGTGGCGGAGGATGAGGAGGACAAGAGGGGAGGGAGGAGAAGGTGGAGGAAGAGAAGGAGCGGGAGATTGAAGCGGGGAGGAAAGGGAGGATGAGGAGGAGCAGGGATCTTCTTCGAGGAGGTGGCGTCGAGCAGGAGGAGGAGGAGGGAGGAGGAGGAGGGAGGGATGATGATGATGATGATGATGGTGACGATGCGGACGATGATGACGATGACGACGGCGACGACGACGATGATGATGATGATGGTGATGATGTCCGCGTGCCCAGCTAAATTTAT
This sequence comes from Prorocentrum cordatum, assembly GCA_963575745.1. Lineage (NCBI taxonomy): Eukaryota > Dinophyceae > Prorocentrales > Prorocentraceae > Prorocentrum > Prorocentrum cordatum. The sequence goes on from CAUYUJ010015171.1 coordinate 417,470, forward strand.
AGCGGGTGCAAAGTGCACGTATTGCTGACATATCTTCAAAAGTTGATGTATACTAGGCTCCGGCTTACATGTGTACATATACACATATGTACAAACGTATTTCTATGCATGTATACACACATATACGTACGTAAAACGTGGGCAGGCCCGTCCGTTCAAGTACACGCATACATATACATGCACTGCCATGGACAAAGTCTGCCAATCCGCGCGCGCACAATCATATGCACACATATGTGTAAGCATACCACAACACTCATACGGTAGGTTCGCGTCGTGTCGACCGGCGGCGACCCCGCCGCCGGCGTTCAACGTTGAGCGCCGGCGGCGGCCCAGAATCGCTCGACGTCGAAAGATCTGTCGTTGGGGGAACCGCCGATCGTTCAAGGTTGAACGATCCACGCGGTGTCGGCAACCAACGCCGGGGTCGACGCGACGCGGACCTGTCTTCTACATCTAAGTGTGTGCGCACACACATTCGCACATTCATTCACACATACATTCGAAAATACATATTCATTCACATGCATCCACATGCGCTTACACGCATACAACTATGCATACTTGTATGTATATGCGAGTGTAGGCATTCACACAAACACCCGCTTTCACACATAAACCGAACAGAGGCTTAGATACATCCGTATCCATAAGTACCGCACGGCCGAGAAGGTTCAGCATGTGTTCTACATAGGCGAGTGGGCGAAACCACTCCCACATGTGAAACATATCAGAAATCCAGCCGCGGAGGCTTTCTGTACCGCTCACATAGGCGAGTGGGCCGGCCCACTCCCCTATGTGAACCATACCAGGAATCCTCCTGCGGAGGCTGTCTGTACTGGTCACATAAGCGAGCGGGCCAGCCCACTCCCCCATGTGAGCCATGCCGGAAATCCGGCCGCGGAGGTTTTCCTGTTCTGGTTACATTGGCGAGTGGGCTGGCCCCCCCTATGTGAACCATACCAGAAATCCGGCCGCGGAGGCTTTCTGTATTTGTCATATAGGCGAGTGGGCCGGCCCACTCCACTATGTGATCCATACCAGAGCTCCGTGCACGAAAGGGGTGCGCGTGCGAGGATGAACGATCGCGCGCGAGCTGCAGCTCGGCGGTCGCACCTCCTCCTCCTCCTCCTCCTCCTTCCCCGTTTCTCCCCCTCCTCTTCCACCTAATCATCTTTCCGCCCTTCCTCCTTCTCATCAGCACCCCCACTCACCCCCTCGTCCTTTTAGGAAACGCCAACCAAGAAACTACAAATAACACATAATCGAAATAAGAAAACCTGCAATCCGAAAGAAACCCTGGTCATGAAACTACAACGCTGCTCAAAAAAAACCAAGCCATTCTCAAAAACAACATACCGTACAACGTTGTGCAAACAAACAACCAAAATGCAACCACATGCATGTATGAAACAAAACTCTGGTCGTGAAGCCGCAACGTGGTGCAAAGCAACAACATAAAAACAAAACAACATCTGATCATGCATGTATAACTTGGTGCAAAAAAACTCAAACAATCAGATCATGAACATACAACGTGGTGCAAAAAACAAAACAACAAAATATGTTCATGCATATACAACGCTGCGCAAACGAAACTCACAAAAACAAAATCCCGATCATGAAAAAGTAACGTGGTGCAGCATCCACAATGAAAACGCATGTTTTCTAATTCATGTTAACCAATGTTAGCGCAAATTCAACATTTAGCATACTCTAGTAAAGGTTTATGTTAAAACAAAGTAAACCAAGGTAAAGTTTAACTCGAGCGAGGTTTTTCGCTTAACATGAGCTTAACTTGAATTGACAAAGCAAGATAAACTTATATCACAAGCCATAAACGTTTACAAGCACGGTAAGCCATGCTAAACAAATCAAAACTTTGTGTGATGTTATACGTGCTTATGTTGATGTTGCAAGTGATTGGGTCTACGTTATATTTGGTAGTCGCTGTTATTAAGATGTTATAAGAGTGGATGTGCGGCTTATACATGTTTGTGTAGAGGTTATGATTATGTATATCTAGCTAACTCAAGTTTAAACCAAAATTCATCTAAGTATGTGAACCATGTCAGGAAGCTTGCCGCGTCAAGATTGCTGATATGGTTTACATACGGGAGTGGGCCGGCCCACTCCCCTGTGTAAACCATACCAGCAATCTTGACGCGGCAAAATTTCTGATATGGTTTACATAGGGGAGTGGGCCGGCCCACTCCCCTATGTAAACCATACTAGAAATCTTGCCGCGGCAAAATATTTGGTATGGTTTACATAGGGGAGTGGGCCAGCCCACTCCCCTATGTAAACCATACCAGAAAGCTTGCCGCGGCAAGATTTCTGGCATGGTTTACATAGGGGAGTGGGCTGGCCCACTCCCCTATGTAAACCATGAGCGCGCACGCCCGTTGTACGATTCTCGCACAATGTAAACTGGGAGTGCGCGCTCATGGTTTACATAGGGGAGTGGGCCGGCCCACTCCCCTATGTAAACCATGAGCGCGCACACCCACTTTACATCAACCACCATGCTTCCTCGAAGTTGATGTAAGGTGGGGGTGCGCGCTCATGGTTTACATAGGGGAGTGGGCCGGCCCACTCCCCTATGTAAACCATGAGCGCGCACTCCCAGTTTACATTGTGCGAGAATCGTACAACGGGCGTGCGCGCTCATGGTTTACATAGGGGAGTGGGCCGGCCCACTCCCCTATGTAAACCATATCAGAAATCTTGCCGCGGCTAGCTTTCTGGTATGGTTCGCGTACTTAGATGAACTTTGGTTTAAACTGGAGTTAGCTAGATATACATAGTTATAACCTCTACACAATCATGTATAAGCCGCACATCACCTCTTATAACATCTTAATAACAGCGACAAACAGTTACACTTGCAACATCGACCTAAACACGTATAGCATCACATACAGCTTATAACATTTGTTTAACACGAATTACCTTGCTTGTACTCGTTTATGGCTTGTGATATAAGTTTGTCTTGCTTGGCTAATTCAAGTTAAGCTCACGTTATGCGAAACACCTCGCCCAAGTTAAACTTTACCTTGGTTTAAGTTGATGTAACATAGACACTCACTACAGTATGCTAAATGTTGAATTTGCGTTAACACTGGTTAATATGAATTAGAAACATGCGTTTTCATTGTAGATGTTGCGCCACGTTATGCTTTCATGATCGGGACTTTGTTTTTGTGAGTTTGTTGCGCCGCGTTGTATATGCATGAACATATTGCTGTTTTGTTTGTTTTTTTGCACCACGTTGTATATTCATGATATAATATTGTTTTTGAGTTTTTTGCACCAAGTTATAAATGTATGATCAGATGTTACTTTTATGTTGTTGTTTTGCACCACGTTGCGGTTTCATGATCAACGTTTTGTTTCATACATGCATGTGGTTGCATTTTTGTGGTTTGCTTGCACAACGGTGTACGGTATGTTGTTTTGAGAATGGCTTGTTCTTTTGAGCAACGTTGTAATTTGATGACCAGATTTCCTTCTGATTGCACGTTTTCTTATTTAGATTATGCGTTATTTGTAGTTTCTTGGTTGGCGTTTCCTAAAATGACGAGGGGGTGAGTGGGGGTGCTGATGAGAAGGAGGAGAGGGCGGAAAGATGATGAGGTGGAGGAGGGGGAGAAACGGGGAAGGAGGAGGAGGAGGAGGTGCGACCGCCGAGCTGCAGCTCGCGCGCGATCGTTCATCCTCGCACGCGCACACCTTTCGTGCACGGAGCTCTGGTACGGATCACATAAGGGAGTGGGCCGGCCCACCAGCCTATGTGACAAAAACAGAAAGCCTGCGCGGCCGGATTTCTGGTATGGTTCACATAGGGGGGGGCCAGCCCACTCGCCAATGTAACCAGAACCGGAAAACCTCCGCGGCCGGATTTCCGGCATGGCTCACATGGGGGAGTGGGCTGGCCCGCTCGCTTATGTGACCAGTACAGACAGCCTCCGCAGGAGGATTCCTGGTATGGTTCACATAGGGGAGTAGGCCGGCCCACTCGCCTATGTGAGCAGTACAGAAAGCCTCCGCGGCTGGATTTCTGATATGTTTCACATATGGGAGTGGGTTCGCCCACTCGCCTATATAAAACATGCTGAGCCTTCTCGGCCGTGCGGCACTTGTGGATACGGATGTATATAAGACTCTATTTGGTTTATGTGTGCAAGCGTGTGTTTGTGTGAATGCCTACACTCGCATATACATACAAGTATGCATAGTTGTATGCGCGTAAGCGCATGTGGATGCATGTGAATGAATATGTGTTTTCGAATGTATGCGTGAATGAATGTGCGAATGCGTGCGCGCACACACTTAGATGTATACGTCATGCCCGCGTCGCGTCGACCCCGGCGTTGGTTGCCGACGCCGCGTGGATCGTTCAACCTTGAACGATCGGCGGTTCCCCCAACGACAGATCGTTCAACGTCGAGCGATTCTGGGCTGCCGGCGGCGCTCAACGTTGAACGCCGGCGGCGGGGTCGCCGCCGGTCGACACGACGCGAACCTACTGTATGAGTGTTGTGGTATGGTTACACATATGTGTGCGTGCGCGCGCGGGTTGGCAGACTTTGTCCATGGCAGTGCATGTATGTGTATGTGTGTACTTGAACGGACGGGTCTGCCCACGTTTTTACGTACGTATATGTATGTGTGTACATGCATAGAAATACGTTTGTACATATGTGTGTATATGTACACATGTAAGCCGGAGCCTATTATACATCAGTTTTTGAAGATATGTCAGAAGTACGCGCACTTTGCACCCGCTTTAAATTTAGCTGGGCACGTGGACATCATCATCACCATCATCATCATCGTCGTCGTCGCCGTCGTCATCGTCATCATCGTCCGCATCGTCACCATCATCATCATCATCAACCGTCAGCTTTGGGTCCCCCCTCGTAGTCGTCGTCTTTGTCCTCCTCCTCCTCCTCGTCCTCCTCCTCCTCCTCCTCTTAACCGTTCTATATATTCCCGTCCTCCTCCCTCCCTCCTCCTCCTCCTCCTCCTGCTCGACGCCGCCTCCTCGAAGAAGATCCCTGCTCCTCCTCATCCTCCCTTTCCTCCCCGCTTTCTTCAATCTCCCGCTCCTTCTCTTCCTCCACCTTCTGCTCCTTCCTCCCCTCTTGTCCTCCTTATCCTCCGCCCCGCTTCCCTCCTCGTCCGTCCTGAGCATCCATTCCCGAGCCCGAGCCACTTTGGGGTTCTCGCGGGCCGTCTCGGATCCTCAGGGGTCGCGTTGCCGCCACCCCCGGCCACCCCCTCCCAGGAGCCCGCGGGGGAGGGGGTTTCCGTCACAGCCGGTTCTACTGACGGTCCCAAGGCCCTGTAAGGAGCCTTCGGAATCCGAAAGCGGCTGAAAACCTCCCGTCATGATTTTCGTTCGCGGCGCGGCGAGGTGCTCTTCCTTCCAAGTCGTTTTTGGGTCACGGCCCTGGGGCCCTCTGAGGGCCCCCGGAGGCCGAAAACGGCCGAACCTCTTGTTCGCGGTGCGACGAGGCCTCGTCGCCCCGCTGGCCCGCTCGACGCGACGACGACGACGACGACGACGACGACGACGACGACGGCGGCGGACGACGACGACGACGACGACGACGACGACGATGACGACGACGACGCCCGAGCGTCGTGCCACCCCCAGAGGGCGACACGACGCTCGGGCGCTCGGCCCGCACGGAGGGTTGCCGTGGGGGCAATGCGGTGCCGGGGCACCGCGAGCCAACGGGCGGGGAAGACAGCGGGCATCGAGGTTCGAGGAAGCTTTCGGCCCTGGGACGGTCGCAAAATCGATCCGGGACCAAAACACTGCGTCGGAGGCACCCCAGGGAGGTTCTGGGGACCGATTTTGCGCGGATTTCGTTGATTTTGAAAACGGGATGCACGCCGAGGTTCGAAGTTCGACTCTCGCGGATCGAGGTTCGAGGCTTCCTGGCCCTGGGCCCCCCCTCGTCGCCGCGGTCGGACGCGGCTCGAAAAACTTTTGCACTTGGACCTATGATCCCAACTACCGCGGCCACCCCCCTTCCAGAAAACTCAGAATCCAAGATTCTCTCAGCGTGCATGCCCCAGATCCATAGCAGAGCGCCCTGACCTCCCGAAAAAAAAAAAAAAAAAAAAAAAAAAAAAAAAAAAAAAAAAAAAAAAAAAAAAAAAAAAAAACAAAAAAAAAAAAAAAAACACGCTTTGAAGCACTATGCGAATCTGTGCTCGCGCGCCGCGTCCAGCCTGTCGCCGCGCTCGACTGCGGAGGCCCTTCGCATCCTTGGCGGGCGGCGCTGTCGCGTCGATGTCTCATTCATCGCGCGCTGCGCTCCACGGTCAGCGCGCCCCCAGGCAATTCCTCGCAACTCTATCGCGTCGCCACCCCGCGCGAAGAGGCGAGCGCGCAAACGATCGCGCAAACTTGCGACGTCTATCGACGAAGGAGGAGCCCAGCAGCTACAGGGGCATTGACTTTCCTGCACGAAATTCGCGCGCGCGTCTGGCGCGATTTTCACGGCGGGTTTGATGATTTTGCGTCGGGGAGGGGGGGCGGTATCTCCGCGCGAAAGCTGGCGCCGAAACATTCTATAAACGCGCACGGCCAGCCCTTGATAGCCCCATGAAGTAATATCGCATAACCAAATCGCGTTGCAGTGCCCTCGCACCGCCACCGCGCGCGAAGGATTCCCGAGGATTCTTCTGATGTTGTTCGGATTCCCTTGTAGTCTTAAAACTCTTCAAAGTAATTCAGGATTCCCTTTGGGCCCCCAGTGATCGGGGTCCCTGTGGATTCCTTGGATGTGCATGTGTGTGTGCGTGCGTGCGTGTGTGTGTGTGTGCGCGTGCGTGTCGGTCGGCGCAAGTCGTTCTGGCTGGGTCTTTAGACGGCACGTCGCTGCGCGCGCGCTTGCGGATAAAAGTGCATGTGTCGATTATTGTGCTTGTCGGTTTGTTGTGTTGTGTATTTGCGTATTTCGTCGTTTGTGTGTGTGTGTGTTCGTGTGTGCGTGTGTTCGCGTGTGCGTGTGTGCGTGCGTGCGTGCGTGCGTGCGTGCGTGCGTGACTGCGTGCGCGCGTGCGCGCGTGTGTGTGCGTGTTTCAAGGGGAGCGGGGGGGAGTCCACAGGATTCCGTAGGGCTCCCAGGGTTTTCTCTAGGCTTATTCCGACTTCTTACGACATGTGGTGTTGCTTGGGTACTCTGTAGCCCTTGCGTAGCAACGGCTACGGCAACTACAACACTCATTGCATACATATGTATGTATAGGCCTTCGGCCCATCCCGCCACCATGCTTGGATTGTGGTTCAGAGGGCTCTTGAGTGTTCGTTGGGATCTCGTGGCATGTCTCTCGGAGGCCTCTTGGAAACAATTTTGAAGTGTTCGGGGGGGGGGGGGGGGGGGGGGGGGGGGGGGGGGGCATTTTGGGGTTTCATGCGACCTCTTTTGGGTTTCTTGGGGGCTTCTTTCGGGGGCTTCTTGGGGCGTCTCAGGGGCTTCCTGGGACCGAGGGTTCGATATGTCCGTTCGGGTTCCCCTTCTGGGCCCCCTCTCGGAGCCGTCTTGGGGGTCTCTTGGGCCATCTTGGAGGCCTCTTGGGCCGTCTTGGAGCCCTCTTGGGCCGCCTTGGGGCCGTCTCGGAGGCCTCTGGGGCCGTCTTGGGGAGGTCTTGGGGGCAGGGCGCAGGTGTGATCGCGATCATCCCAGCAAGGAAAGATGAAGCAGGGGATGGCGTTCACAATAGTTCGAGAACCTGTGATTGTTGTTTGATCAGTAGCCATTTAGTCTCAAACAGGTTCAAACCATGCCAAAGCAGCTGGACCTCCCACTTGCAATTTTGGCTAGGTACAACGATGAAGGCGCGTCGTATGTCACAGGTGGTTTTGTTGTCGGCCGCATCACTGACGAGGCTCCCAATGACGAACAAAAGCGGTGTTGGCTGGACGATCCCGTTATGACCCGGAGAACGCATGGTCGAAAAGGTAGACTCGAAGATGGCTTCGTTACTTTACACGCGGATCATTGTTGGCATTTCGGTATGTCCATTCCCATTGAGGGCACGCATATGATTGGCCCCCACACCTACATCAATCGAGTGTCTCAGACGGGGGCGGAATACTTGAAACGTCAATGTAGAACGATTGCTGACATGCCTCTGCCAAGAGATTTTTCTGTGATGTGGTTGCCGAAAAAGCTGACGCAGTTCATTGTCAGTGGTCCTATTGCGATTCCACTGTCGTATGTGCAATTTGCCAACGTCGACGTGGTTCACGTGGATCCCCCAGCAGTGGAGGACGTGCCGCGCAAGCGGACCTTCGAGGACTGGACACAGCGAGGTGCTGGTTGGAAAAATGACGCTGGTTGTTCGAAGGAGGACTGGCCGCCGATGTTTCGCATTAAGGCTGCCCAGCTCGCTATGGAACTCCGCAGTTACGATGACGTCCCAAAGATTTGTTCAATTGTCGCAAGCATGCATGGGCGTGTAGACACGAAGAAATATCCAGGTAAAGAACAGCTTCGCAGAGATGTTATAAAACTGGATTTGCTACACACGCTGTCTAGAAGACGTATCTTTTCACACTCACCGAACCTTGCGATATTCATGTCTGCAGACTCCAGCCCCCAACATAATTACGACTGGCTTGCCGTTACCGAAGAATTGATGAAGAGGGACAGCATTATCGTGCCTGCTGATCCATTTTCGGGGTTTGCCTATGAGCGGAGAACGAAACCTCTGACAACAATCCCAAGGAAGCATGGCACTGTCGGTGGAAAACTGCTTCGAGTTCACCACGCGTGCATGCTAGAGGCTGGCGTCAAGAACATGGCCCAATTTCGCATGTGTGTCAAAGGCTATTGTAGGGATCAAGGCAGTGCGGAGCGTGGCGTGGCGTCGGCTCCTATCGGTCACGTGGCAGGCCAGGTTGCCGAGCAGTTCGCCAGGCTCAGCGCTGGCGATACAAGTATCGAGGACGTGCACAATAACATTGCTCACTGGCCGAACTGCATTGAGACGTCTGACTGGTGCCACATTGTCATGAATGCCTTGCAAGAGTCAATCGAGAACGAGCCATTCTGGGCAGAGTATGAGCCGCGCCTCAAGGCATGCTGCAAAATATTAGGTGACAAGTCTTACAAGCAAGTTTTATTGAATGACGCTTTCGCCGACGCGAGCCCCTACGCCCGGATGTTGCTGCACAATTTCTCTTCTGATCACGTCGATTGGCGTTGGGAGTATTTGGAGTGTGCAACTGATGAGCTCACGGGTGCTCGGGCGCCCTGCAGCTCAAGACACGCGCCCCCCATGATGTCACTTTTCCCAGGGTGCGCCCCGATCCAGCTTGTCACATTCGCTTCCGATGGGGCTTCGGCGACGAGGGGGGTCGGCGGTCGGCTCAGGGGGGCGCAGGCGGTCTTGTTGCGCAGGGCGTCCGATCCCAGGTATATGGGAAGAGTTCAAGCGACGTTTCTCGCCACGCCTTCTGCCGGACAGCCCGTCTTTGGTCAAAAAGGTGGTCAAGGCAACGACGGAGATGGATGAGTTCGGCCCCTTCACAGAGATGCTGGCTTTACTTTCTCGCGTTGCTGGCATTGCGATGAGATCGGCCGAGGGATGTTATTGCCATGAGGTTGTCCTCCCCGAAGGGGCTCACGGCCAAGCAACGACGAGCGCGCCTTCAAGCAGGCTCGAGCGTTGTTAAACAGATTGATAGGAGCTCACTAGTTCGGCCCAGTATGGCCAAGTCGTTGTTGGCCCAGGGGGGGGGGTCTCTTTCTCTCTCTCTCTCTGTTTCTTGTTATGGCTTTCCTCGCCGATCCTCCTCCTCCCTTCCTCCTCCCTTCCTCATCACTTCCTCTGCTGCATGCCTTCCTCCTCCCTTCCTCCGCCGTTCCTCCTCCCTTCCTTCCTCCTCCTTTCCTCCTCCCTTCCTCCTCTCTTCCTCCTCCCTTCTTTCCTCTTCCCTTCCTCCTCCATTCCTCCTCCCTTCCTTCCTCCTCCCTTCCTCCTTCCTTCCTCCTCCCTTCCTCCTCCCCTCCTACTCCCCTCCTCCTCCCTTCCTCCTCCCTTCCTCCTTCCTTCCTCCTCCCTTCCTCCTGCCCTCTGCTGCATGCCTTCCTCCTCCCATCCTCCCTCCCTCCTCCCCTCCTCCTTCGTTCCTCCTCATTTCCTCTACCCTTCTTCCTCCCTCCCTCCTCCCTTCCCCCCTCCTTCCTTCCTCCTCCCTTCCTTCCTCCTCCCTTCCTCCTCCTCTCCTGGCCCTCGCCTGCTTCCAGGTTTCACATTTCAGAAGCTTCGCGGCCCGTTGGGGTGGCTCGGGCGCCCCCAAAGCACACCCCCACGAACTCTGTATAATCACAGTGTTCGGGGCTTTCCACAGAATTGATGGGGGGGTGCGGTTTTCGCAGTCCCGTGCCGCTTCATGGCCCCCTCAGGGTGCTCTTCCATCCTGAGGCGTGTTCGACTCGGACGCGCTCTCAGCGGCTTTCACTCCTCATCCCTCCTCCCTTCCTCCCTTCCTTCCTCCTCCCTTCCTTCATTCCTCCTCTCTTCCTCCTCCTTTCCTCCCTTCCTTCCACCTCCCTTCCTCCTCCTTTCCTCCTCCTTTCCTCCTCCTTTCCTCATCCCTTGAGGGGTGGTGGGGGCGGCGGGGGCACGAGGATGGATGAGGAGCAGGAGTAGGGGCAGGAGCAGGAAGAGGAGGATGATGGAAACACGAACCAGGGGTACTGTCTGAATAACAGCGCTCGCCGTGTCAGTTGCGCTGGCTGGAACATGCCCTTGGAATGGCAAAAAGATCGTCTCGTTCGCGCTCGGCGGCGCTCGGGCTCACGCCGAGAGGATCATGAACGCCGCGTCTGAGCGCTACAACGCTTGCCTGCTGACACTTGAGCCGGGCATCCAGGCCAGGGTTCTGAGTGCCGAAAGCCGGATTAAACGCAGGTTGGCGTCCACCATCGCAGACAAAGCTGCCTACTTGGAGCATATACCACATAGCGTGTGTGCGATATTCGGGCAGTCCTGCGGGTATTCTCTCGAGAGTTGCCAGGGCAAGTTGTTGGAGAGTTTCGCCGAGTACAGGGCGAACGAGGCCGTGGCGCAGCACGACCCAGTGTGTGAGTATTACTTTTCCAGGAAGAGCATTGTGTCTATGCAGCTTTGGGAATGCGCAAATGGCCGATCGTCTCTGGCTCTTTGCCCGGAAGCCTTCGTCTCAGTGCAAGAGCGGGCCTTTGCATCGACAGTGGCTCGCAAAGTCGAGGGCGAACATTCGAAGACGAAGTGGGCAACCCAGCGCGGCCTCCGACGTTGCAAACCTGCGCTCGGCTGCGCCCACCAACGACATGTTCAGATTGGTCAGGCCCTGCAAGATGATCGCGAGTTGGCGTATTTCGTGGGCATGTGGCATCATCCAATAGAGATGTGGCAACAGCTGCTGGAACACATGGTGCCACATGATGAGATACACAACCTATCTTATCCACAGAGGCTGTCAATGGTGTACAAGTACGAGGAGTCATTCTCGAAGGCTCCCCTCGAGGCTGCCCAAAAAGAGGTCGGGCAGATGGTGAAGTACCGGAAAGCCCTTCAGACAGCGCCTGTCCAACTGATCACCGAAAGCAGCAACCTTATCATAAAGTACTTCAAGAGCGTACTCAGCATCCAGACTGCAACCTTCAGCTTGCCCTCAGAAATGTTTCAGATGATGAGAACGGACGGGTACATCCCAGAGAACGTCAGGTCAGATTATTTGGTGGAAGTGGTCGCGCCCATTGCATTCGTAGCTCCATCGCCGATGGCCCACTTGCAGTTTTTCCAAGTAGTTGATGCATACCCCGAACGCAAGTACCAAGTTCAATCTCCATGCGTTCCACGCACACGTTCTATGGTCCGTGTTCTCCTCGCGACCGTGACCAGAGAGTCAGATGCTGAGTTCAATGTGGTGCAGACGGATCAGGTCGCCGATTTGGACTTGTTGCAAGTATGCGGGCTTCGATTTCATAGCGTCACGGATGCCTTGTACGTTTGGCCGTTCAGTAAGCACGATGTTGCGTTCGATGTGATCCCACGGACAGTACCAACGCTTCCGCATCATGTGCGACAGCCTTTGGTTTTACCTATTGGCCTCGGCGATCCGGGCGAAGTTGGGGATCACGAGGTGCCTGCAGGTGGCATGGGCGAGGAGGCCGCGATCGTTCCCTTCGAAGGTTCCCCCAGTGATGTGGTGCGATTTCACCAGCGTATTCCACTGGAAGCGAGATCGGTGATCGAGGGCATGCTGAATAGGCGATCATTGGCAGTCCATGGGAAATACGAACCGCAAATCGATATCGATCATTGCCACGTCAACACTCTCAACTGGTTGGTGTCCGCGGGTGTTCTGGCGTGCCAGGAGGAGTTCGGGGAACGGACGTTCGCCATCGCCACGAAGTGCTTGAGATTGCGGGTGTCATCGGGTCTGAGCAGCCCACTATTGGTAAAGAATTATAACAGGGACACCCCGTGCACAGCATTAACAAAACTTGAAGCCGTGGGCTATCTGATGCGGTCAAGCTTTACGCGAGCAGTCGGTCACGTTGAACAGTTGGACCGCGAGGGCCCCAATTTGATGTTCCACGCGGAAGCGCCGTTCAGGGTGACAACGTATTTGCACGCCCTTTGTCTGAGGGAATCCATTTTCAATAAGCCTGGAGAATTACAGTTCATTTTACATGGTGGCCACGATGTCTATTACAGAGCTTTGTTGGAGCTGGATAACTTGAGCGCACTGGCTGGCAAGAGCGCAGCCGAGCTCTCAATCATGGCGGACAACGACTTCAAGGCGTTGCTTGACAAGACGACCCGGAAACGGAAAGCGGAGTTGGCGATTGAAGACGCCGACGAGTCCAGCGATCTAGGCGATTCGGTCACCCCTCGCGTCGTTCGCCAGCAGCGGCCGCTGCCACTGACCCTGGATGATTTGCGAGTGCAGCCCTACTCTTGTAGAGACCCAGCGCATTCGCATTTGAAGGTGTGTTTTGACAACTGGACTCACAGCAGTGGCAATCGTAGGGCATTCCTTGAAGGATGTCGCGCACCTGGCCACGTGAAATGCAGGCGTTATGCGTTCTTGAAGAATTTCCCAAACATGCAGAGATGCAAAGCATGGTTGTTGGCATGGGGGCAGGCTGCTCATCGTTACGCGAGCCAAGAGGCCCACATTAGTTTCAACCCGACCCAAGCAGAGGTCGACCTTGTCGAGCAGGCTGAGTTCGGATGAGCCGAGCTGGTGAACGGAAAAATTTAAATGCGCATCACATGTCCCATGAACTTCATCACGAATTGCATCGTGCATCCGCACAGCCACGTGGTAAATTCTTGAGCAACGATGGGGGCTAGGAGGAGGAGGAGGAGGAGGAGGAGGAGGAGGAGGAGGAGGAGGAGGAGGAGGGGGAGGAGGAGGAGGAGGAGGAGGAGGAGGAGGAGGCGGCGGAGGACGATACGGCAGATAGAAGAGGGAGGAGAGGGAGGTCCAGGGATGAGGGAAGTGGGGAGGACATTGCATTCTCGGTCAACTAACCTATGTTCGATCGAGTCGAACATCCGATTGTGGGCCACTATGGCCCCCCAGGGCCATGTTCGGTTGGGTCGAACATCAGATTTTGGGCCCAAGGGCCATGTTCGACTGGGTCGAACATCAAGTTTTGGGCTCATGGGTGTTCGATCGGGTCGAACATCGGATTGTGGGCCACCGTGGGCCCCCACGGCCATGTTCGGTTGGGTCGAACATCCGATTTCGGGCCTCCAGGGCAATGTTCGACCGGGTCGAACATCCGACTTTGGACCCCTCGGTTCTCGGTCGGAGGCGAGTCGTTCGGGCCCCTCGGTTCAGGATGAGTAGGATGAGAAGGTGCAGGAGAAGAAGGAGTAGGAGGAGTAGGATGAGAAGGTGGAGCAGAAGGAGGAGGACGAGGGCGGGCCTCATAGCGGCCTCTTGGGGTTTCTCGGAGGCTTCTTGGGGGTCAGTTGAGCCCTCCTGGGGGCCTCATGGCGGCCTCCTGGGGCCTCTTGGAGGCGTCTCGGGGCCATCTTGGGGGTCTCCTGGGCGCCTCTTAGGGGCATCTTGGAGGCGATCGATCAACGAAGGGGGGGTCCTTAGTTGCGACCCCTCCTCGGGAGTCCCCAGAATCGCATCTTGGACCCTTCTTGGGGCGCTCTTGGGCACTCTTGGCGCCGTCTTGGGGCACTCTTGAGCCCCTGATGGGGCCCTCTTGGAGCCATCTTGAGGCCTTGGATGGCCATCGGAAGCGAAAAGGCGAGGATGCAAAAATCATTGTTACCCATATGTTGTTGATGCATGTTGGCTTCTAGATACTTGGCCTCTTGGATTCGTTTTGGGGCGGCCTTGGGGCCTCTTGGAGCACCTTCGGAACCATGCTGACGCGTCTTAGGCTATCTTGAGCCATCTTGGAGGTCATCTTGGGCTCTGAACGTCGCTTGTGGAGCCGCCTTGAGCCATCTTAGACGCTCCAACCCCTCGCGACAGCCCCCGTCCAGGTGCAGGGGATGGGGGTAGGGGGAGGGGTAAACCCTTCCCCGAAGGGGAAGGAGGAGGTTGGAAGAGGAAATTCTCTAAACCGCCTACGCCCTAAAGGGCTGGTGGGACTTGAGTAATCTATCAGTGCTTGCGAAACAATAGTTGCGCTGCTCATTATCATCTTTATCGTCGTCATCGCCCCCGCTGGATCAGGGGCGGCTTCGTTTGAGGCTCGTGCGTTGTGTTCAGGGCGCAAAGCGCAGCCGCGGTCGCAATCATCGTCGGTTTGGGCGAAGAAGGCGTGGACCGCCCCTCCATCACGTTTCTTTTGGCTGCGTTTGGGAATCCACCCCGGGCGCGCCGACAGGGCCACGCCGAGGTCCCTCCAGGGTCCCGCCAGTGTCCCGCCAGTGTCCCGCCAGTGTCCCGCCAGTGTCCCGCCAGTGTCCCGCCAGTGTCCCGCCAGTGTCCCGCCAGGGTCCCGCCAGGGTCCCGCCAGGGCCCCGCCAGTGTCTCGCCAGGGTCCCGCCAAGATCCCGCCAGAATCCCGCCAAGGTCCCGCCAGGGTCCCTCCAGGGCCCCGCGCGCGCACCCCCCAGTCGCCGCCGTCGTCGCGGAGGTGTCGATCCGAATAGGAGGCTTCCAATTTGCAACAAATCCTCAATAGCCTCCCAAAGGAGGCCTCCACTCTGCCAAAAGCTTTCAAAAGCATGCGGAAAAGTTATGTTTTTTGCATTATCGCCTTTTCGCTTCCGATGGTCATCCGAGGCCTCGAGATGGCCTTAAGAGGGCCACATGAGGGGCTCAAGAGAGCCCCAACACGGCCCCAAGAGCGTTCCAGGAGGGGTCCAAGAGGCTATTGTGGGGCTCCAAAAGGGGGGTCGTCATTCAGGAACTTCCTTCTTTGATAGAATTTCTTGAGATGTTCCCAAGAGGCGCCCAGGAGGCCCCGAGAGGCCCCGATATGGCACCAAGATTGCTTCCAAGAGGGGTCCCAAGAGGCCGCCAAGAGGACCCCCGAAGGATCCAGGCGGCCCGCAGAGGCTCTCCCGAAGCGCGCGAGACGCCCAAGAGTTTCGCTGGATTGCCAAGACATCCCCAAGACGCCCCAAGAGGCTTCCAAAAGGCTCCCAAGAGACGTCCGAGGAGACTCCGACAGGCATTCACGAGGCTTTTGGCTATTCTGCTCGCCCTTTTCCTCATCCTCGTCCTCCTTTTCCTTCTCCTTCTCCCCCCCCTCCCCCTCCTTCTCCTCCTCCTCCTTCTCCTCCCCCTTCTCCTCCTCATCCGCCTCCTCCGTTCCACCCCCCGAGGGAGTGGCTCAAGTTGCCACCCCCGAGGGTTAAAACTGAGGCCTCAGTTTTAACCCTCAAGCGGGCCAGGTCACCGAAGGCCATGGCGCCGTTTGTGGACGTACGCTGTCATTTCATCTGATCGCTCCTGATCGCTCCTCCTCATCCGCCTCCTCCTAGAGTCATGAAGGCGTGGATGCATATCATGGATCTTCCCATGCCGAGAAGACTGATATCTATATTCACGAAGTTGCTGATCGGGACAATCACGCTTAGCAGCAGCAGCAACAGACAAATATAAAATGACAGGATCTTGTGTTTTTGACAATTGGTGTCCATGTTCTGACTGTATCATATCCGCGTGCTTCCCATGCCCAGAAGACTGAAGACTAGTTGCACGAAGTTGCTGATCTGGACAATCACGCGCAGCAGCCGAAACCAGATCTGAAATGACAGGATCCTGTGTTTTTGATTGTTGATGCCTATGTACTGGCTGTAGCACATCCTGGGACGCACTGGCTGTGTTGGCTCAAGATGTGGCTCAAGTAAAATCGTGGCTCAAGTTGCCACTTCCGAGGGTTAAAACTGAGGCCTCAGTTTTAACCCTCAAGCGGACCAGGTCACCGAAGGCCCCCGACCAGGAGCCCTGCCAAGGGTGGGGTGCCGTCCCAGTGTTTCTCTACACCAGTTGCACTCCCGAGGGGGGGGCCCAGGGGGCTCCAGGGGGGCCCCAAGAGGGTTCCAAGAAGGCTCCAGGAGGGTCGGTTCTCGGTCGGAGGTGAGTCGTTCGGGCCCCTCGGTTCTCGGTCGGGAGGTGAGTCGTGCGGGCCCCTCAGTTCTCGGTCGGGGGTGAATCGTTCGGGCCCCTATGTTCTCGCCGAGAATCGAGGGCCCGAACGACTCATCTCCAACCGAGATTCTAGGGGCCCGAACGACTCACCTCCCGACCGAGAACCGAGGGGCCCGAACGACTCACCTCCGACCGAGAACCGAGGGGCCCCAAACCGGATGCTCGACCCAGTCGACCATGGCCCTGGGGGTCTACGGTGACTCACAATCGGATTTTCGACCCGATCGAACGTGGCCCATGAGCCCAAAACTGAGTGGCCCATGAGGCCAAAACCTGAGTGCCCCATGAGCCCAAAACGATGGCCCCATCTCCAAGAGGGCTGGTGACCTGAGTGATGCTTGGGTCACACGAGCCACCCCGCTTGGCAGCCTGATGGGGGCTGAGCCGTGGTTCCATGATGCGGCCCAGGGTTGCGGCGAGCGACGTGCCGAAGAGACGGCGAATGCACGTAGGGAGCTGTAGTGGCCGCGTGCCGCTGGGGTACTCGGCGGCTGCCTTCTTGCTTGTTGGTGGGGATGCGCGAAGCGTCAAGAACTTGTTTCCCACTTCCCTGACCCATCGACCTTCCTCAACTCCCTCTCCTATCTGCCTTATCGTCCCCCTCTTGGTCACCCTCTTTGCCCCCGCACTGCCCTGATCACCTCACCTCGCTTGGGCATTGTTTCTGGATGGGCTGGATGAGCTAGAGGACGAAGCGGCCACCCCGGGACCCCTTGAAAACCAGCCCAGGAAGAACGTTTGAGAACTCACAATTCTAGATACCAAACATGGCCAGGAAAGGACGTTTGAAATTCCGTAGCTTCCCATGGCCATTTTCAGCCACGCTTGGTTTGCACATTTTGTTTCAGACATGAGCGAAACATCGCCAGTGGTGGATGGCCTCATGGCTGCGAGTAGTGCAACTCGGCGCCTGCATGGGAGTCCTTCTATATATTTGGCAGAGCCATTTTTCGGCATTGGCGGGGCCTTCTATTCGTTGACACTGGGGGGCATCCATACTCGACTGAGAAACACTGGCGTTACAGATGCGGGCCTGGAGGAGTTCAATCGGAAGCGCGGTGAGCTTGCAGGTGTAGATCTAGACCCATACGCGTGCTATGGGCCGATGGGAGACATGATGGGTTGGGATACTTCTGCTCTTCAGGACGTGGATATCATATGTTGTGGTCCACCATGCCAACCATGGGCAAAAAGCGGCAAGCGCCTCGGCCAGGACGACGAGCGATCAAGTTGTTATTTGCGCGTTGTAGAATGGATCGAATACCTCTCACAGAGGGGGTGCCTCAAAGCATATCTGATAGAGAACAGCCCAGAGATCATGTCCACGTCGCCTGGGAATGGAGGCACATCGTTTGCCTCCGTTGTGCTTGAGAGGCTGTCCAAGAGCGTGCCATTTTTTAAGCATTCTCTGTCGATGGTTGGCCCTGGGAACTCATGCTTGCATCGGGAGCGGTGTTGGTTGCGAGGTGTTAGGGTGGATGTCCTCACGAGTGCCAGTGGCACAATTCGGCCAATTCCAGCTCCGCTTCTTCGCCTCGAGTGCCCGCGGTCTCTGGATGATGTTATACAGAAGGGTTTGTCGAACACCAAGCCGTCTGACTTGGCACACAATAGGAGGGTGAACCTTGAGGAGTATGTCGCGCTGGTCAAAGAAGACGCGGCCGCCGGTCGTGCAGGGCGGGTCGCCGTCTTCGACGTCGAGCGCTCCCCTAGCAGAACAATGGGGGGTTTCAAAGGGAAGGTGCGCTACGATTGCCTGCCCTCTTTTAGGACAGGAGGGCCTCTGCTCTTTTTTGCGTCGGCGCATGACATCCATGAACCACTCGAACAGCGCGAGCTGTTTCGCCTGATGAATATAGACGAGCGCTTCCGCGCCCAAGGGTATCCTGCCTCCACGAGCACATGTTCTCCTACCGTGTGCTTGAGCCGTAGAGTGACAGGGAATGCGTATCCCGTGGATATGGTGGCTCGCGTGCTGTATCCGATTGTAGAGATGTTGGCAGAGAAAGGGTTCCTCGATGGCAGGTGCAGGTCAGCGACTGCTCAGGACCTCGCTCGCATGGCCAATGAGGCCACCAGCGGCAGCGCCCACCAACCCCTTTTTTTTTTTTCTTTTTTTCCTTTTTTTTCCTTTTCCTAACTTGGCTAGGGTGATATTGCGCCAAGGAAAAAAACAAAAACAACAAAAACGTACCCGTGGCACCAGAATTATACTATCGTTGCCATTGGAGGACGGTTTCACGCGCATCCAATTAAATGAAATACCATACAAATAAGAAATGATTTTAGGCAAGTGCCTTCTTATACGTCCTTTTTAGTCTATTTCCCCTTTAGTTTTTTTTTTTGTTATTTAGTTTTTTCTTTCTTTTTTTTTTGCTTCTAGTTTTTTTAGTTCTCTCCTCCCCTCATCATGAAAGATCATTTTTCTTTTTTTTTTTTTTAGAGGGAAAAGAAGAGTGCGAGTAGGAGTAAAGGTGAAAAGGTGAAAGCCGGGGCCCTAATATTTTTTTTCCTTTTTTTCTTTTTTTTTTTTTTTTTTTTTTTTTTTTTTTTTTTTTTTTTTTTTTTTTTTTTTTTTTTTTTTTTTTATTTTTTTTTTTTTTTTATTTTTTTTTTTTTTTTTTTTCTGTTTTTTTTTTTTTTTTTTTTTTTGGCCCTAAAGGCAAGAGGGAATCTCTTCCAAAACCGACGGGGCGGTCCCCTCGGACCTGGGCAGGCGGAAGGGCTAAGCCTCTACAGTCGCCACGCGCATGCGAAATCCATCAAGCGAAGCACTGCGCTGACAAGAACAGATACTGCGCATTATCAAATGCCAATCGAGCGAAACTCTGAGCAGAAATATCATCACGCAACATATATCACATCATGCACTCACGCACTGCAGAGATTATCCGTCACTCTCAGATCGGGCCCCGCGGCCCTGAGGAAAAACGCAAATGCATTTCAAGCGCCCCTTTCGCCCCCCCCCCGACCCCCCCCGAAATCAATCAAGCGAGCACTGGGCCAACGCCTGCCGGCGCTTCGGGGGGTAAGAGTAAGAGTAAGAGTAAGACTTGTCAAGTGAGGCCCCGAGAGGGTCAGAAGGTTCACCTTGAAACGGGGCCCTCCTTCGGGTGACCTCTTGGGCCGCTCAGCTGGGCGTCGCTCCTGTGCCGTCCTCCCTCCATCCGTTCCCCCCCTCATCATGGTCGTAGCCCATTTTGGCCCTGTCGAGTCCGTTTCGTTGGGTCATTGCCCCTGCTGTTTCTCAGCCGCCACAGACCGATCGCTGCACGAACTGGCGATGGCCTTTCCGTCGCCTTGCAAGTCAGGCGATCCAGTTGGCACTGGCACGCCCGAAGGAATGTCCCCAGCGACGCCATTTGCTCAGTCGAGCCCTGGCACCCCAATGGACATCTCAATGTCGGGCACCCCGTTGCTCGGCGCGGCTGGAGGTGGCTGTGGTTACCAGGTGGCGTGCACGAAGTGTGGCGAGAGCGTCACCTTCGCCGAGAGCTATGCGACAGGCGCCCGGAACCCGCTGAAGCGGATTTGCAAAGTGTGCACCACCACTGACAAGTCATTGGTCCGTGGGACTAAGCTGAAGGGCAAGGGCGCCAACGTCGACAATCTCAGCGACGATGAAAAGAAGAAGATTGTCGAGATGAAGGCTTTGAAGGACCGCGTCGCTAAGATGGGCGACGACGAGAAAAAGGCTTGGTACAGGGAGCAGAAGGCGAAGACGCTGGCGAGTGGCAGCTACAAGAAGCGTAACTGGGCAGAGGCGTATGCGACGACAACTCAGACGAAGTCGACGGGCCAGGAGACCAAGGAGGGAGACCAGTTCCAGACCTTCGAGCAGTGGTGCGTTCCTCACATGCTTCTCGGCCGGTACAAGACCGAACAAGAGGCTCGGGCTGGCTACGAGGCAGCGTGCAAGGAGCCAGGTGCGATCACCATGGAGGCGCGCGGCCAGGTGCTGCTCGGCAAGTTCACAGGCGTCTCCGTGGACAAGGTCAACAAGGACGTGATCGACACCTCCGTCGTCCAGAAGAGGAAGATCGAGAGCCTCAAGGACCTGCAGGACATCCATGGCGAAGCCGCCTCCGCGCACCAGCGTTTCAACCGCCACGCGTCTAAGAGCCACCAGGATACCGAGATCAGGGGCCCGCGCATTTCGCACTCCGAGGTGGAGCACTGCTTGTCGGTGGACGACGTGAAGGCGCACGACGTTCTCAAGAACCCGATCCTGAGGGAAATCGAGGACAAGAACGCAATGCTGGTGGAGCAGGATGACCACCTTGCCGACGAGGCCGCCGCTGCAAAGCAGCAAGTTGACGAGCAGAAGAAGAAAGCCGACGGCAAGCAGAGCAAGACCTCCCTCGACTTGGACCTCGAAATCGAGACCCTCAAGACCGCGGTGAAGTCCGCCGAGACCGAGTTCCAGGCGAGCCGCCTCAACTGGACCAAGGATATCAAGACAATCGAGGCTGCCGCTGAGAAGTTGGCTGCGGACTCTGGCAACGAGGCGTTCCAGAAGGGTGTTGTGGAGAAGACAACTGCTTGCGATACAGCGCTTGGCGAGGTCAAAGTCTATCACGCGGAAGTGATCAAGTCCTACACCGACTGGATGAAGACGCAAGGGCTGACTGCGGAGGCCTGTGTGAAGAAGAGGAAGGACCTGAAGGAGGTGGTGAAGTCCGCCAGCAAGCACGACAAGATCAAGGACGTGAAGACGGCGATCCAGGATCTGACCAAGTACAAGAACGAGATCGCCAAGAGGGCCGCGCTGGGCGCGAAGGCTCAGGCGAAGCAGAGCGCTCTCAACAAGGAGGTGTCGGGTGCAGTTGGGGGCGAGTTCGCTGGCGACTGCAGCTTGTACACCGCCGCAGCTTCTCTCGATGCGGATATTTTCGGCACGAATTTGAAGTGGACGTTGGCCGACGTCTTCGAGTCGGAGAGGCCGTCAGCAGTTGTGTTTTCGGCCGAGCGCACGAAGGACGTTCTCGGCGGGGTCTTGGGGTTGGACTACTACGAGGCGCAGAAGACATGGGTGCACGGCGCCATGAAGAAGAGCAAGCAGACGCACGCCGATGCCATCATCGCGAAGGCGTCGGTCGCCACGAAGCTCACAGGCCTGCTTAAGAAGGCAATTGCTGGTGCTGAGCCTATGACGGCATCGTCGGGCACAGCTAGCGTCGACGAGCAGTTCAAGATGAGGTTCTACCAGTGCCAAGCCAAGGCAACCTACGCTTCGGTGGGGGTCTCGAACTTTCTCGTCGACGCGCGCTTGGTTCTCGAGGGGACAGAGGAGATCATCGGGGTGGACTTGGACTGCATCAAGGGCGACACGCTCGGGCTGAAGGAGAGGACCTTCTTGGATATGGATGCGGGCGCTCTGCGGCAAGCCATCATCGACCACGGCTTCGCCTACAAGGGCGCGCCCGGGTCGATGTGCATCGTCCCGCCGAGATTCGCCGTGCTGCTTCGCTCGGGCGAAGATGGCACCCACGGGCTCCAATGGTCGACGCTCGGCGGCGAGGCGAACTCGAAGACCACCGTGAAGCGCTTGACCGACCTCGTCAGTCAGGAGCCCGACCTTGGGCACCCGGGCTCGATGCAGAAAGCTCTGATCGAGTACGCGAGCGCAAAGGCGTGAGTTAGCGCGTGGTGCGCCCTCATCTGGGCCTCCTCCTGCCCCCCCTCACCCTCCTTGCCCAGGAGCAGGGCTGCCCCAATAACCAGTCGAGCGAGGGGTCCACTCTTCCTCCTCCGTTCCTCCTCCCTTCCTCCCTTCCTCCTCCCTTCCTCCTCCCTTCCTCCTCCTCCTCCTCTCCTCCTCCACCTCCTCCTCCTCCTCCTGCTCCCCCCCTTGACCCTCCTCCTCCTCCTCCTCCTCCTCCTCCTCCCCCCCCCCCTTCCTCCTCCTCCTCCTCCTGCGACCCCGCACACACGAAACTGACGCTTCCCCCGCCGTCTTTTAGCCCTAGTATGCCTTCTCCTGTCTCTGCGCAGTGCAACTTTTCCCAGGCGCCTCTCGGAGGGGGGGGGCTCTCTGAGGGCAGGGGGGAGGGGGGAGAGGAGGGAGAAAGGGGGAGGAGGAGTTGCAGGGGTCGCAGCGGAGCGCCATGAAGGGGGACTGGCGCAGGACAGCTGCGATCTCCAGTCCAGTTTTGGCAGTGCGTGCTGTTCGCCACTCCGAGTTTAGAGCGATAGCGCCATCGAGTCCTCGAGAAAGGGAAAAATCCAGACTTGGAGCCCTGGGCGTCGGACGCGGGGTTCGAGCGCCACGTGCTTCTGATCAGATTCTTGTACTTCCAATGATTTTCTGTGAAGGTTTATGTCATGACGAATCGTGTCGTGTGTGTTCATGCTCGGACGTTGGTCACACCACCTGGTTGCGTCTCGCGCCCCCAGATCAATGCAAGTCTCACTTACTTCACCTATCTGGGTCAAGAGTTGCGTCATGACAGCTATATGGTCACAGGGCCCTCCTCTTAGCCAAGTTGCGTTGGGATGGGCATGCGCTACTTGTATGTTATCTAGTGGCCTTCGGCCCATCCCGCCACCGTGCTTCTTGGGCCGTTCCGAGGGCCTCTAGGGCCGTCTTGGGATCCTCTTGGAGCCCTCTTGGCCCGTCTTGGGGCCCAGGAGGCCCGCGCGACGCACTCCAGCAGCGCCCGAGAACGCTTGAGAGCGCCCGCGAGCGCCTGGGACACCGGGGGCCCGTGCCCTTAAGAACCTTACGGGCCCAAATGCCTCTGTGGGTTGCGTGAGCCTTGGGGCACTCCACTACGGCTGCGCCGTTCCGCCCGCCCAATTTGTCTGGCTGCGCCGTTCCGCCCGCCCAGGGTTTCTAGGGGGACAACGTAAAATTGTTGGGCGCGCGTCCATCTGCACGACTCCAGGAGGTCACCTTAAAAAGAAGGCCGTTTTAGGGTGGCCCTTCTGACGGCCCCATCAAAGCGACCCCGAAGAGGACTTTGCGCGCGAGATGGGATTTCTATAGACGCGCGTTCAGCTAGCAATGGAAACCCACACGGCCAGCAATGAAAACACGCGCGGCCATCAGTGAATCACCGCGCGGACCGCGATTTTTTTTTTGATGCGAGTTTTTAATAAGGCAATGCGCTGTCTTGTTTCCCCTAAGGTCGATGGTATAAAAAAATCAAAACCAAGGCTCCCCGTGCGAGCGGTTCCAATCGGCGCGCCGTTATCAAAAACACGTGGTGTTGTCCGCGCCATGTTCAGAGATTCGTGCGTGCGTTTGGGAATTCCAAGCGTGCGGTCGCTGCTCGACACATGATTTTCGCTTGCTGAGAACCTGCGCAACAAATCTCACATTTTGGCGTCGATGGAAAAGAGCGCGCGCGTGGCCGCGGAGACGAATCCAACAGTTGCGCAATTTTGATTGCGCTGCTGCTGGCAACGAAAGCCACTCGGTTGACTTTCTGAAAACAGCACCCCGCGGGCAGGGCCGCGCACGAAAACAAGTCCCACGCGCCCCATGAATCCAGGGGGTGTCCACGGTAGTTGGGATCATAGCGTGAGTGTTCTGTTCGCGCGGTAGGTTTGATTATAGTGTGGCAACGTTTTGCATCTTATGTTTCGCGCTCCTCGAATGCCAGACTTTGCTCGGATCTGTCGCCGTCGATGGTCAGACTTTGACTTTGCATCTATCGGCCGACGCCTGCCGCGCGCCGAAGATAGCATGGATGTCATAATTTCCTATCGGTGCTGGGCCCGAGCAGGCGTCCCACCATCGAACGTGGTCGCGCCAGAGCCCGGGGCTATTGCATAATTTTTTGTTTTGGCATGGTGCATGTTTTCAGTCGTTGTGCGATTTGCGATTGTTGCAGATTCCCTGTCCCGGCGAGCCAGCCGTCTCGCAGAGCGTCGGCCGCTCCCGACCGGGAGTGCCGAAGAGGAGGAGCGTGGGACGGGGCACCATCAGCAAGAGAAGTTTCGTGACACTTTCGTGCCCGTCCCGCGTGCTTGTGCGGCACCGTGCGTCGTCTCCAGAAGAGCAAGTTCATGTTCCCAAAAAGGTTTTTTGGGACATGATTTTCTGTCCTTTGCCAGAAACAAGGATGCCGCCACACAGTGTACCAATATATGTGCACATGTTCGCCACTGCTTAGGAGAACAATCCAGATGTTTCAGTCGTGTTATTCGCTTCCACTGTGTTGCATCGGCTCTGCAGAGTAACGGTCTGGACGGGCCGCGGACTTTTGGAAGTGTGCTCAGCGCGTTCCGGCTGAGCCCTGCCGGAACACGCTGGCGAGCACCCGGGCCGTGCTGCGTGGTGCGTGAGGCATAGCATGGCATGGCGCAAGGCGCATAGGCCATGCGGCCGGGACAGATAATTAGGTTGATATATTTGTTGCCAGTGTGTCGTATCCACTTGCATACGGCAGAGCGGCGACCGCTTAGATTGCCACAGTGTGTCGTCTTAGTGCCGCGGGGGTGGTGGCAACGCCATTCCTGCGAAGCGTCACGGGGGTGGTGGCAACGCCACTCCTGCGATGCAAGCTTGCGCCCGGAACTGTCTGGCTCAAGGTGCGAGTCACGAGGAAAAATGGGACACAT
This sequence comes from Prorocentrum cordatum, assembly GCA_963575745.1. Taxonomy (NCBI): domain Eukaryota; class Dinophyceae; order Prorocentrales; family Prorocentraceae; genus Prorocentrum; species Prorocentrum cordatum. Next base: position 442,695 of record CAUYUJ010015171.1, read on the forward strand.
GCGAACCGAAGAAGAACGGCTGCGCCGTTTCTTGGTCCGCGTGGCCACCAGCGTGTCATCCCTACTATCCCTCCACCTGCACATCCCTCTTGACCCAAATGCCTCACACCATTTCCCATTCAGCCCATCAGTAGCACGACAGATACCGTTGCTCCTTGCCGAGGGCACTGACGTGCAGGAGCTGTTGGATAGATTCGGAGACAGGTGAACATGGCAGACGACACGAACATGATTTCAAGCTTGGGGGCCTCTTGGGCCGTCTTGAGGTCCTGGGCTATCTTGAGCAGTCTTGAGGCTCTCTCGAGAGGCTCCTGAGCTGTCTTGGGCCATCTTGAGCAGTTTTGTTGTCGTCTTGGCTGTCTTGGAAGCCGTCTTGGAGGCCATCTTGGCCGTCCGGAGGCCAAACACAGCGCCGGTGAGCAACTTCAGGTGTGTGTGTGTGTGTGTGTGCGATGTTTGAGTCCCGGTCGAGGTCCGTAGGGGGTTCGGCCTTAGAGAAATTGAAAAACATTCCCAGAGAGACCGCAGGAGCATTCTAACACGCCTACTCCGCGAGGGCACGCTGGCGGATTCTACATGTTTTCACAGGTGAGCCACATCCAACATAAATGTTTCAAAGGCGGCTCTCGTGAACTCAATCCAGACGAGTGGCACCATCGGCACCCATATGATAAGAATGATCTCTTGCACCGGCGTGCAAAAACACGCTTGGCTCCCACGCAGCGTTTGGAAGAAGCAGAAGATATGGGAAAATGCACTCAACGCTTGCCTTTGCAAGAGTGGGCGGTCCATCAAGTCGAACACAGCCTTGATTACGCAATTGACTCGAAGTTCTGGTTGCACATCTCGAATGGCCTAAACCTGCAGGTCGTGCACCACTTGTTCCCGCAAGTTGGATGGGGTCATTACAGGGAGCTCTCCATCATCATTCGAGAGGTGTGCAACGAATTCGGCGTGATGTATTCCGTTGAGCCCACGTTCTACGCGGCGGTGGCATCGCATTTGCAATATTTGAAACGTGTCAACGATGAGCCGCTTGCTTCTGTCTGGATGCGCCCGCCTGTTGCAGATGTCCCAGAAGAGGTTATGGACTGCTTAGATCAAGTGGATTGGTCTGGACGCGTGCACTGAGCACTGATTCCATAGTCGCAACGGCTTGCTTGGCGGGCCCAGCTGCTTGCCAGCAGTACGCCGCCCTCCACATCAGCTGGGCGCATCGAATGTGCAGGGCGCGATCTGATCCATCCCGTGCTAGATCGACCATTCAAATGTTCTCCGCCAAATAATCTAAGCTGGCTCGCCCGCGTCATTGTGTCGTGGTGTTGGGACCTACAGTCCAACAATCCAGGCCGCCCAAATGGGGCCAGACCAGATGGTGTCGGTGGATCGCGCCGCCCCGCCGATGCATCAGCGATGGGGCCAGCGATGTTCTCCATCCCGATGTCGGGATGCATCAGCGGGGCGGCGCGATCTTCCGACCCTATTTGCGAGAACCTCATTTGCGCAGCCTTTCAGCAATGTTCTCAGAGGCCACCGTGGACAGTAGGCGCTCCGGAGGGAAAAGGATGTCACAGCCGGCACGAGGGTTGAGAGAGCAGCCCTGGCTGTAAAGGGGTACGCTTGTGTTCTTCGTGTTTGGGTTCTCCACCCTTGAATGGTTTTTGTGTTCGGGTAACCCCTGAGAGTCTTTGGATAACCCCCCCAAAAAGGGGTAGTTCATTATTTTTCTGGCGACCTTATCGAAGGATTGGGGTCCCACCATCAGCGGCAAATAGTTCTTCATCCTCGGCACCCGCCTCGCAAGGAGGAGGAGGAGGAGGAGCAGGATGAGGAGGAGGAGGAGCAGGAGCAGGGGGAGGAGGAGGAGGAGCAGGAGGAAGAGGAGGGACCAGTTTTATTCACCGCCGAGTGAAACAGAGGGGGGTATCGAAACAAAAGACTCTTACGGCTTACCTGCATGGGTCCTCTAGCCTTCGGCGAACGGGTCGTGTTGCCGGCCCATGTTCTTGCGGCCACGCTCCGACCGCACGCCGGGCCTCGCCTTCGGGCCGCCTCTGGGCGCGAGGGGCCTGTGTGCAGGCCAGGACTGGCATCGCTCGGACGTGTGCATTCTTTCCTCGTCGAGGACCATCGAGGAGCATGCTGGATCATCTGGCGAGAAATGCACACACGAAACCGAAGAGTGCACGGGGAAAGGACGTCCGAGCGATGACAAGCTCCCCGGGGGGGGCATCAAGAGATCGTCGATACTGCGACCAAGCGATTGAGAACGGGGGGTCGCAGCGCCCAACTGGGAAGTGTGCGATCAACACGATGTCTGGGGCTCGTCGTTGTCATCGTCGAGGCCGCCAGGCCGCAGCCAGCAGCCCAGACCAGAAATATCTGTGTGTATAGCATACATATAACGGGTTCACCGTGTCCAGGGGCCTAGGGCCGGAGCCTCGACCGCAAATGTGGGGCCCGGGGCCCGGGTCCGCCTCTGGGAGGCGTAAAATCGCCCCGGGGAGCCCTCAGAGAGCAATCCTGGCGGCCCCAGACGGTCTCGAGACACCCCCAAGACGACGTCCAGGGGCCTTTGGCGACACTTTTTTTTTTTTTACAGCCGCAGGCGGAAGCTCCAGCGGCAGGCGGTCACGGTCGGGCTGCGGCCGCGACAAGGGGGGCGGGCGCGCGCGGGGCCGCGGTCAGGCGGCAGGCAGCAGCGACCCAGGGCGTCTGAGCCAAAGCGTGCATCCAGGGAGTCTGCAGGGCAGCCCCTGAAAGGAACATGCAACGGCGCATCCAGGGAGTCTGACAACAGGCACCGAGGAAGCCGAGCGCAGCCAAAATGGCGCGTGACGTTCCCAGCAGATCGAGTACGAACGGGTGGGGAACGGTTCCGAGCGGGACGTCAATCCAGGGAGTCTGACGGGTAGGCACAGACTGATTGGTGACACAGTCCAGCGGGGAAAACTCTGACGGCGGCAGCGGACCATCGCGACGTCAGAAGACGCATCCAGGGAGTGGAAACAAAGTAGCCAGGGAAAGAACCTTCCACAACTGAGATGCGCCTGAGCCCTTGGACCAGCGACTGGTTAGAGCACAGCGTGTGCACGAAGCCACACGGTAGAAACACGTGGTAGCTGGGAGTGCACCACCAAGGTGACTCAGCGCCACCCATACGCACGTAGGGTGGGACGGGACCGTCGTATACCCAAAACGCGTCCCTCAGAGTCACTTCGTTCCAGGGACACGGCTGAAGGCCGTTGAAAGGTTGAAAATCCAGGGAGTGACGAATCTATGGACAGGCGAAACCGCCAGGGCCCACAGTCGCGCGCCAGGCCGCGCCTGGCGGGTGAAAGCAACTACAGTAAGGCCGGTGGCCACAGGTCCACCTGCGACAGTGAATGCCGCGTGGACGGTATGCGTTTTAAACTGCCCCGGAGGCCCCCAAGACGCCTCAAGAGGCCTTTAAGATGCCGCCGAAGAGCGCCCCGAGAGGGCAAAATCGTTGATTGTGATAGGTTTGTTTTCAATGTGTTTTGCATTCTCGCTGTTTCGTGTTTCCGGCGCTGAAGCACCGCCCAAAAGGCTCCCAAAACCGCTCCAAGACGGCCCAAGAGGCCCCCAAGAGAGCCCCAAGACGGCCCGAGAGAGCCCTGAGATGGCCCCAGAGCCGCCCAAGACGGCGCAAGAGGGTCCCAAGAAGGCCCCCAAAGGGGCCCAAGAGAGGGAACGCGAACCGAAAAATCAAGCTCTCCACCCCAAGATGCCCCCAAGAGGCCCAAGATGCCCCCAGTAGAGGAGTGGTAGGGGCACGACACCTGATACATCACATGGTCAACGACTGCCCTCCTCGCTCAGGCGGGGCCTCCCTGGAGGAGTGGGAGTGGGAGTAGTCTCTCTGGCGTGGCCTCCCTGGAGTGGTATGCATGGTATGGTAGCTTTGGTATGGTAGGTGTGGTATGGCATGGTAGTTGTGGTATGGTATGGTAGGGTAGGGTATGATATGCTATGGCATGGTATGGTACGCCTGGTATGGTATGGTATGGTATGGTAGGGTTGGTATGGTAGGTGTGGTAGGTCTGGCATGGTAGGTGTGGTATGGTTGGTGTGGTATGGTAGGTCTGGTTTTGGTCTGGTATGGTATGGTAGGTACGGTATGATATGGTAGATACGGTCGGTATGGTAGAGGAGGAGGAAGAGGAGCAGAAGGAAGAGGAGAAGGAAGAGAAGGAGAAGGAGAGGGTGTTCTAGGAAATGAACAATCCCAACTAGGATGTGGGGAACACGTGTTTCGCCTGATGCATCCTCATCGGAATTCACAGACAGAACGGATTCGATCCCCAGGGAAAGTGTAATCTGTAAGAATATGCTTCCTCGGCCCTTTCGGGGCCTCCCGCGGCCTCCTGTGGTCTCCTGGGACCTCCTGGCGCCTCCTAACGCCTCCTGGGGCCCCCTGAAGCTTCCTGGGGCCTCTTGGGGGGGCCCTTTGGGCTCTTCTGAAGCCTCCTGGGGTCTCCTGGGGCCTGCTGGGGCCTTCTGGTGCCTCCTGGCCCCCTGGAGCCTCCTGGGGCCTCTTTGGCCGTCGTGAAGTCTCCTGGGGCTTCCTGTGCCCTCCTGGGCCAGACGCCTTGTTACATGCCCCCTCCCCCCCCCCCCACTGAGCGGTTTGGACACGTGAGAACACGGTTGTCCCAGCTCGGGACACCGTTAGATATATATATATATATATATATATATATATATCCCATGGGGTACACACAAAAACACGTGCTTCCAGCTCGGGACAACCATGTTAGATACCCAACTGTGGCTTTCAAACCGTGACAACACGTGGCCCCAGCTTGGGACAGCGGTTTTAGATGCCCACGAGGACGGCCTGGACACGTAATGGCACGTGGTTCCAGCTTGGGGCAGCTATATTAGATACCCCCCCTGGGTGGCCTGGGCACGTAAAAACACATGGCATATACACGGGCGCCAGACGCATGTTGGATATTCCTCCGCGCACGCTTTCTACGTATGAAGAAACCGACAATGTCATGTTGGGTATCCCCCTGGGCGCACATTTTTAAGCCGGCACGCACGGGGTGCATCTCTTCGACCAAAAAGTGTCTCGCACCCTGTGATTTATCGATCGGGATTTCAAAAACACGCGTTTCTCCCGATACATCCTCAAGCAATACTTCGCCAGCCCTACGCGACCTCGATGATTATTAGAAGATTGATTCGCTGGCCTTACGCAAGTCGAGGGTCGAACCCCAGACCCCCTTACCAACTAAAAGAGAATCCTGGGCTGACGCCCTTCCTGGGGAAAACAAATCTTCAGGCGAAGGAGGGAAGACGGAGAAGCAGACGAGAGATGCGAGTTTTTCCCAGAAAGGGCTCCAGTCCAGTCTGCTGCCATGTTCGCGTAGGTTCGGCGAATGCGTGCTTCGATGAATAACGTGGTCGAGTGGGGCCAGCGAAATCATTTGTTGAGGACGTCTCTAGCGAAACGTTTGTTTTTTGCAGCATTTGTTGATGTCTCAGGGGGGACGCTTGTTTTTGTTTACCGGGAACTTCTCGTGATTATTTGCTGTGACCACCAGCTGCCATGACATATTTGAACGGATGTCTGACTCTTCCATGAAGTAGACCTGGTCGGGCCCTTTCCCGTAGGACCTGATTTGCGAGGGTTGCGCATGCGATTTGCACATGCAGATTGCGCATGTCTGCTCATATTGTGTCTGTGGTACGTAGTGGCGTTCAACCAGATTGGGTCGTGGACAAGAGGCCCTCGGAGGCTTCGTTGGGTCTCTTGTGAGGCCTCTCGGGGGCCGTTTGGTGGCATTGGCTCTCATTTCGTGGAGCGTCTTCAGAAAAGATTACTTCTCTGTTCCAGGGCACCGAACCGACTTCCAGACGATGATCGCGGCTGTCTTGGTCGAAACCAACAGCATTTGGGCTCGAGGGAAACCGACTGACAGTACTGTACGTTGCAGTGCATCCGCCTCGCTTAGCCCCGGTTTAGCAGTATCGATTGAATCATGGCTCTCGGCAAGTTGGCGTTGAGCGCTCTGGTGGTCTGCTCCGCCGCAGCCCTCGCAGAGGAGGGGACCTGCGCTGCCGAGGACGGCTGCGACGAGGTGGGCCTGGCGCAGCTGCGCCGCGCGGAGGCGAGGGTCGCTCTGGCGGTGAACGCAACCAGCAGGTGCTCCATCGGCTGCGATCCCCACTCCAACCCGATTGGCCGCTGCCCTGACTTGTCCGACTGCCCCGCCAGCGGTTGCTGCGACAAGGTGGTTCCGACGCCTGCGCCGACTCCGTCGCCGTCGCCACCTTCGGGCCCCTGCAAGGTGGGCTGCGATCCCCACTCCAACCCGATTGGCCGCTGCCCTGACTTGTCCGACTGCCCCGCCAGTGGATGTTGCGACAAGGCGGCCCTGGCACAGGTGCGCGTGCAAGCGAGCGCATCCAGCAGGTGCTCCATCGGCTGCGATCCCCACTCCAACCCGATTGGCCGCTGCCCTGACTTGTCCGACTGCCCCGCCAGCGGTTGCTGCGACAAGGCGGGTCCGACGCCTGCGCCGACTCCGTCGCCGTCGCCACCTTCGGGCCCATGCAAGGTGGGCTGCGATCCCCACTCCAACCCGATTGGCCGCTGCCCTGACTTGTCCGACTGCCCCGCCAGTGGATGTTGCGACAAGGCGGCCCTGGCACAGGTGCGCGTGCAAGCGAACGCATCCAGCAGGTGCTCCATCGGCTGCGATCCCCACTCCAACCCGATTGGCCGCTGCCCTGACTTGTCCGACTGCCCCGCCAGCGGTTGCTGCGACAAGGCGGGTCCGACGCCTGCGCCGACTCCGTCGCCGTTGCCACCTTCGGGCCCCTGCAAGGTGGGCTGCGATCCCCACTCCAACCCGATTGGCCGCTGCCCTGACTTGTCCGACTGCCCCGCCAGTGGTTGCTGCGACAAGGCGGCCCTGGCACAGGTGCGCGTGCAAGCGAACGCATCCAGCAAGTGCTCCATCGGCTGCGATCCCCACTCCAACCCGATTGGCCGCTGCCCTGATTTGTCCGACTGCCCCGCCGGTTGCTGCGACAAGGCGGGTCCGACGCCTGCGCCGACTCCGTCGCCGTCGCCACCTTCGGGCCCATGCAAGGTGGGCGATCCCCACTCCAACCCGATTGGCCGCTGCCCTGACTTGTCCGACTGCCCCGCCAGTGGTTGCTGCGACAAGGCGGCCCTGGCACAGGTGCGCGTGCAAGCGAACGCATCCAGCAAGTGCTCCATCGGCTGCGATCCCCACTCCAACCCGATTGGCCGCTGCCCTGACTTGTCCGACTGCCCCGCCAGTGGTTGCTGCGACAAGGCGGGTCCGACGCCTGCGCCGACTCCCGGGAGTGGGTGCGCCTCGAACTATTGTTGCTGGTGGCCTCAGCCAGGACAGTGCGGCAGTTGCGGCACCGAGTGGAGCAATCGCGTGTACCTCCCGGGCTCGAATTGCCCGGGCTTCAACGAGCGGTCAGACGCGTATTCGGGTTGCCACAGTCCCGGGACTTGGTGCCGCTAGTTTGACGCGAGAGGCCTAATTAGCACGTTGCCGCCTTGCCATCGTTGAGGTGTAGTGACCAGCTTGTGCAGACCAACCAATCGATTATTCGAGAAGCTGAAGCCATTCCGCCGACGCCCTAGGAGACGCTCGTCGGGGGCGGCAAAGAGGGGGGTGATGACTAGCGGGGGGGGGGGATATCATGGTGGGAGGAGGAGGGGGGGGGAGGACGACGACGGAGAGGGCACGAGGGGGGGGGGGGGTAGAAGGAGGAGGAAGATGAAGACTGCGGTGATTAGAAGGGGGAGGAGGAGGAGGAGGAGGAGGAGGAGGAGGAGGAGGAGGAGGAGGAGAAGGAGGAGGATGAGGAGCAGGAGGAGGAGGAGGAGGAGGAGGAGGAAGAGGAGGAGGAGGACGGGGAGGAGGAGGAGGAGGAGGAGGAGGAGGAGCACCAGTGTAACTGTAAACCCAAGAATCATCAACGATGGTGGAATACACCCTCCCGCCAAGCTCTCCCTTCATAGGTCCCTACAGCGAGTCATTTCCACTGAGGGAACTGCCTCTTTAGAAGACAACCGTCTGAAGACACTGAAGCGTGCGAGCTCTTTGTTCTTGGGATTCCATCGCCACGGATCACCTTGAGTGTTGCGTCATGGCGATCCAGAACCGTATCAAAACGCCATTCCTGGGACTTCAACACCGCGAGCCACTGCAACCTTTGCACCCTCATATAACTGCTTGCTGGTGGTTGATTCCTCAGAGGGTTGAGCGTCGTGAGGGTGTGCTTCTGCTTTGTAGTCCTTTCTGGCTCAAGTCATTTTGGCTGAGCCACTGACCACCGCGGCCTCCAGGGCAGTGGATGCGCGCGGCGGCCCAGGGTGTGGTGCTCTTGGCCTTCCACATCGGCTCGGCTCGGATCGGGCAGGCGTGGGCAGCCGCCCGCGCGCAGCGAAGGCCGCCCCCGCCGCCGCCCGTGAAGGCGCGGGCGCCCGCCCCGCCAGCGCGGGGCTGTCCTGCGGCCGCGGCGCCGCCGACCCCCGCGCTGGCCCAGGAACAGTGCGCAGAGGTGGAGGCGGCCAAGGCCAACTTCCACTGGGGCGTCGAGATCTCGTTCGCGGCCTCTGCCGCGCTGGGTCGCGGATCGGCCGCGTGGGCGCGCTACGACGCTGGCGAGGTTCCCGTGAGGCTCGTCGGCTCCCTCGTCGAGAACGGTGTGCACGCGGGTGCGTCGCCCGACTTTGGCGTCTACGAGGAGCAGCTGAGCCTCGACAGCGACGACTTGGAGGGGATCCGCTTCTCGGCTTCGGTCGACTTGCGGCTTCGAGGGGCCCCCGCCCCTGGCGGCGTGCTCCACGCCTTCTCGACGCTCACGCCCGCCAAGGTCAACAAGCTGCTGGCGGAAGGGGGCCAGGTGTGTAACCTGGAGCGGGCCCACGGCGGGCTCCCGCTGTTGGGCGAGGCGGCTCGAGTGCCAGGAGGCGCCGCCGCGGTGGTGACGCCCGTGCCCGCCGTGGCCCCTGCGCCTGGGCCCCCCCGTCTCGTCCCAGCAGGTGGGGCGTGGGTCCTCGCGGAGCCGTCCGTGGGCCACGACATCGGCGAGGAGTTCACGCTGCCTGCGGGGGCTGCGGGGCTGGGTGCCCGTGCCCTCGTGGTGGTCTACGGGGGCGTCGCTATGCTCGAGCAGCTGGCTGGGGGGGGGGCGACATCACTCGCTCGGGCTTGGCGCAGAGCAACTTTCTCTGCTATGGCCCGAGGATTCTGGCGCGGCCCCCGACGGAACGGACCTTGGCCGATGCCGCGCGCACGACGACGTCGAGCACGGGGCAGGCGGAGGGCCTCCCTGCCCCCCCCTGCAGGGGCCCGCGATCGGAGCCGAGTGGGTCAACTCGGTGGTCTGGGATGGCGAGACCAGTCTGATCGACCGCGCCAGCGAGTGGCGGCATGAGAGCGGCGTCGAGACCCACAGCTTGACCGCCCACGAGCACGGGGCCCCCCGCAAGGTCGTGCCGCTCCTGACGACGGGGGACGGGCTCAACGTGAAGAACCTCCTCGGTGTCGAGCCCTTCCTGAGGCGGGCCACCTTGCATGGGGAGGCCGTGGCTGAGAATCTCGAGGCGCCGAGGTACGAGGGGTCGGGCCACGACCTAGGGATTGGCGAGCGCTCGGGAGGGGCCCAGGCGGTGCCTTCGCTTGGGGATCACGTCGCAGCCGAGCTCAGCAGAAAAGCAGCGATTCTGAAGGAAAAGCGGGCGGCACGGGAGGCCAGGGGCGCGGGCGTCGCGGCGGCGAAGGCCAAGGCAGACCCCTCGGCCTCCGTCAAGAAACGAAGAAGGGAGCGGGGGCGGCGCCGCCAGTAGCCGCCCCCGTCTCTGACGTGATCGTGGCTCGAGGTCTGAGGGGGTCTCTTCCGACCGCAATTTTGGAGCGCGTCGTCCTGGGGCCTGGCCTCGCCGACGGCAAGAAGCAGCAGGGGATCGGCGCGGCCGTGGTCTCTTTCCCCTTCCTGACGCTCCTCGTGCCCGGCGCCCTGGTGCCGGTACGGGGGGGAAGGCTCGGCTGCGCCTCGAGCGCTGGAACGCCGTCCAGTCGGCGGCGCAGGAGGCGGTCGACGGCCTGAACTTGCTCTTCGGGTGTGACCCGCAGGAGCTGTCAATGCCGACGCAGCGTGGCGGGGCTGAGGCCGCGGGCGGCTGCAGTCCTTTGCATAGTGCTATATTCACCGGCATCTGTTCTCCACCATCGCTTCGGGCATGTCGGCCAGATGGCGATGGGGGATCAGGACATGGGGGGATGAGTATCCGGTACCGTTTTGTCGGGGTACAAAGAGTGGCTTCTTTCCGGTTTGCAAGTGCAACTTGTACCTCCCCCCCCCGTTAACATCCTCGCGCATGTCGCGAACGTTATCAAAAGTACAAATTGTTCCTTGTCTGCGTGGCGTCGGTACAAATTGTACCTTCTCCGTGGGGCGCAGGCGCAATTTGTACATCGGTTGCGCCTCTCTCCCCATCTGGACTTTTCCCCCCACTTGCATCCCGCCAAGTATGCCCGATCATGCACAAACTGACCACGCCTCTTTTCGTGAGTTGGCTGGCGTGAATGCGGATTACGAGATGCTTGCATGCGCGGTCGAGCCCTGCGACCCGACGAAGGTGTCCCTGCCAGAGGGGCAGGTGCCGCCCGTTGTCTTGACTGATTTTGTCTCTCCCGAGCTCGGCCGCAGCCTCGACCTTGACAGCGTCTTGGCCGATGTTGACGTGGCCGAGCACCGTCTTCGCCACGAGCCCGTCGGGTCCTACACGGATGTCAGAATCAGAGGCGATGGAGATGTTCGTCTCAAGTTCCTCAGGAGCCTGTATGATTGTGGGATCTTCGGGTTCTGCAGGGCCTCGAAGGGCAAGATTGCACCTTTCTTCGCGAAGAAGAAACAGGGCCGCCAGAGGCTCGCCCTGGACTGCCGAAGGGTCAACCAGATGTTCCGTCACCCCCCTAGGCCTGAGATGAGTTCGGCCGAGAACATGCATGTGCTCGAGGCGCCAGACGAGACGTCGCCTGTCCTCGTCGCCACGGGTGATATACATAATTGCTTTTGCCAGTGTGGGGTGCCGTCTGCGCTGAGCGAGTGCTTCAGCTTCGAAGCCGTGGACGCTTGCCTTGCGAAAAAGTGTGTGTGTGTGTGTGTGTGTGTGTGTGTGTGTGTGTGTGTGTGTGTGTGTGTGTGTGCGTGTGTGTGTGTGTGTGTGTGTGTGTGTGTGTGTGTGTGGGGGGGGAGACCTCGGACGTGTGGGGGTCGTCGCTGCCAGATGTCGGGGGGTCTTCCCGCGCTTGCTCGTGCTGCCGATGGGGTGGACCTGGTCTTTCTACATCGTTCAGGCTCTGCATGCCGAGTTGCTCCGTGAGGGTGGGTTCGGCCAGGACTTGATAATGTCGAATGCTTGGCCTGCCCCTCCGTTGTCCGACGATCCAGTTGCTCTACCCTACTGCGACAACCTCACTGTCTTCGGGATGTCCAGGGACCGCGTCGACCAGCGACTTCGTGAGCTCATCGGCGTGTTCGAGGGGAAGGGCTTCGTGCTTCGCGAGATCTCCGGGGCCTCGACATCTTCGGATATCCGGGGCACCGCCTTCGACGGGCAACGACGGGCGGTCCGTGCGAGGCCCCAGCGGGCCTGGGCTCTGCGGGGTGCTCTTCGGCATGCCGCTCGAGGTGGGTCCATCTCTGGCAGGGCTCTGGGGCGCCTCCTGGCCCACTACGTCGTCGAGGGCCTCAACCAGCGGCCCGCGCTGTCGGTCCTGCGGGCCTCCTACGTCTTCATTCGGGACTGTTACTGGACCCCGAGGCCCCTGTGGGACTCCGTCTGCCGTGAGCTTCTGGTCTGCTCCACCCTGGCACCCCTGCCCCCAGGGAACTTTGGACGTCCGTGGTCTACTTCTGCGCTGGCGACGGACGCCTCTGGGAGTGGGTGGGGCGTGATGGAGGCTGGCTTCGACAGGGAGGAGGCGGGGCAGATCGGGAGGTGGAACGAGCGCTGGAGGCACGAGCGTCTGCCTCTGTCGGAGTGGGCTCCTCGCCGTCGTGCACTGGCGGCCGAGCTCGACCCCCTCGTCGACCCTGTGACGTCCGATGTGGGCTCTTGGGGCCTCGACGTGCTCGGCGGGGCCCCCCTCGGAGTTCGCCTGGCGACCTCGAGCTGGTTTCCCCGAGATTCCGAAGGCCGCGATCCTGGGGCGTTCCTGGAAGTGCTGCGGGGCAGGGAGGTAGAGCCGATCGGTAACAAGGATGGTAGGGCCGTCGGGCCGTCATCAAAGGTACGAGTCTCGAACTTCTGGCCAGCGCCACAAGAGGCGCCATGTCCTTGTCGACAACTTTGGCGTAGCCCTTTGTTTCGCAAGGGGGCGCGCGGCCTCCTTCGGGCTCCTGCAGCTGGTCCGCCGCCTAGCTGCGCTCTCGATTGCAACGGGCGCATGGGTGGCGCTCCGCTGGATTCCAAGCGAAAACAATCCCGCCGACGAGCCGCCCCGCCTCTTCGAGAAGCTCAGGGTGGCGCGGGCAGCGCTGTATGAAGTGCCTGCAGCTGGGGCAGAGCTTGGCGGCCTGTCAAGCAGCCGCCGCGCCATCGACGTCCCGCGGAGCCGCTAGAACCCGACGGGGGGATGGGCGCGCGGGCTGCCCCACCAGCGGCCCCGTCCGTCGGCGGGGCGCCGCTCGGCGGAGGCCCGCCACGGCCCCCTCTCCTGCCGCGCGGCCGCCGCCCCCGAGTCTTGGGCGGCGGGCCGCGGGCGGGGGGCTCAGCGCCTGCGAGCTCGCGACGGGCGCCAAGGGCTCGGCCGCCCACCAGCACTCCGAGAACCTGTTCCGCGAGTGGCAGCGGCGCCGAGGCAGAACCACCGACGTCCTCGACGAGATCGAGGTGAGCCTGCTCGACTACCTGGACGTGCTAATGGCCGACAACGTGAAGCTCGCGCCCGCCGAGAAGATGGTGAGCGGCCTGTTGTGCAGCACGCCCCCTGGAAAGGCGCGGGGTTATCCTCGACCCCCACGGGGTCTCAAGGGATGCCGAAAGCGACGCCCGCCCACCAGCAGGATTCCGCTGCCGATCGAGGTGAAGTCGGGCATCTGTGCCCTCCTGATCTACGACGGCGAGAGGCCCGCGGCCATCTACGTCAAGGCCGTGCTTTTCGGAGCCCCCCCGTCCTGGGGGGCGCCTCTTCGCGCTAAGGTGGGCGCCCTGGTGAAGCCAGGGATGTCGGAGAAAGCTGCGTTGCGGCGTTGGTCTCTGATTGTGGCGCCGGAGGAGCGCCGCACTTTGAGTGAAATTCTGTCGCGTGTCAGTGTAAAGTGTCTTGATTCGGTTCGTCGTTTTGCTTGCGAGCTCTCAATCGGTCGAAGCCAGCTAGCCGCCGGCATTGCGAAAGGGGCTTACTATAACTTAAAAAGGCCTCCTCGGTTGTTCTGACCGCCCGAAGCGGCTTTGATGCGCCGCTCTCGCTTTTTTCGTTCTGTCTGCCGCCTTGTCCCCACCACCGCCCGTTCGCATCCCTGTTGTGGGTCTTGTTATGGGAGTGCAATTCAGTTCGAATAGCGCCGCGGCCTGACCTGCGCGCGCGCGGTGCTTCGCGACGCGCATTTTGAATTTCAAGACCGAACTGGCAGTGTCCAACACCCTCTTGATTGGAAAACAATCAGCTGTCTCCGGCGCCCCCGCCAGACGCCCCTCCTGGAATCATAGAACTGCTTGCTGGTGGTTGATTCCTCAGAGGGTTGAGCGTTGTAAGGGTGTGCTTCTGCGTTATAGTCCTTTCTGGCTTCCTCTACCCTGGCCTTTAACCTATAGGGGGGGGGGGGCGCAATTCAGTTCGACTAATATTGTGGCCTGACCTTCGCGCGCACGGTGCTTCGCGACGCGCATTCTGAATTTCAAGACCGAGCTGGCAGTGTCCAGCACCCTCTGGCTTGGAAAACAGCTGTCTCCGACACCCCAGCCAGACGCCCCTCCTGGAATCATAATCCTGAATTCTTCCACGCCGCCATTTCTGGTATTCTGATAATGGGAAATAAGGAATGCGTGCGGCGCTAGTGCGACAGCAGTATTTTGACAAGGAATCACCCTCGCCATGTGAACTTCTTTCACATGTTAAAAACGAATGTGCGCGACGCTAAGGCGAGAACTACATGTTGAGGACCATCCGCCCTCCGTCTGTAAAACAGTTGTTAATGTTAAGCTCCAGGGTCATAGCGAGTGAGGAAGTTTCAGGCGAAACTGGCTTCAGGATGATGAGTATGATTATGATGGTGGCGCGGCTGACTATGATGATGATGATGATGACACCAGCGAAGACGATGATGATGCGGATGACGATGATAATCACGATGCGGATCCCGCTGGTGACATGATGATGGTTTGGAGGAGCAGGGTGAAGATGAGGAGGGGGGGGGGGGAGGACGAGGAAAAGGGATATGATTATGAGCGGGACGAGGAGGAGGAATACCTCGGTGACGAACAAGAGGGTGATGATGAGGAGGATGAGGAGAAAGAGAATGTGGAGGAGGAAGGGTGATGATGGCGACGATGATGTTGATGATGATGATGCTGGTGACGCTGCTGATGCTGATTATGATGCTGATGCTGGCGCGGATGATAGTGCTGATGATGCTGATGATGTTGATGATGATGCTGGTGGCAACGATGATGATGTTGATGATGCTAATGATGGTGATGTTACTTGTGCTGATGCTGATGCTGGCGCGGATGATGATTGTGGTGATGATGTTGGGTATGCTATGGGTGCTGATGCCGATGATGATGGGGATGATGATGATAATAGTGATGATGCTGCTGGTGATGCTGGTGGTGATGATGTCGATGAGGATGCGGATGATGCTGTTGGCTATGACTATGATGCTGATGATGCTGATGCTGATCATGATTATGAGGATGACGAGCGTCGTAATGATTATGAGGATGATGATGAGGATTGTGATGAGGATGATGATGGTGATGCGGATGATGATGATGCTGGTGATGACGATGAGGATGGTGATGACGATGACGATGATGATGATGATGATGATTGTGATATGATGATGCTGGTGATGATGATGATGATGGTGATGATGATGATGATGGTGGTGGTGGTGATGTTGATGGTGATGGCGATGAGGATTCTGAGGATTATGAGGATGAGGGGGAGGATGATGCGGATGATGAGGAGGAGGATGGGAGGAGGAGGGCGACGATGAGGCCTTTTGGGAGTCTCGTGGGGTCTGTTATTTTCTTTTCGGTGGCTCCCTTGAGGCCTCCACGGTGGCGGTTGGGATCTTTTGGGGGGCTTTTTGGGCGGGGCTGCGTGGGGGCGCGCCGGGGGTCTTGGGGGCCCTCTTGCGGGGGGGGGCTCCCTGAGACACTTCGTGTTCCTCCTTGTGCGCCTCTTGGGGCCCCCTCCTTGGGGGCCTCTTGGGCCGTCTTGGGGGGCCCTCGGGGTTTCAAGGGGCCTTCTGGGACCGTCAGTGGGTTCTTTGGGGACTTCTTGGGCCGTCCTGAGTCGCCCAGGGTCTAGGGGGCTGGCTTCTCGGCTCGTTTTCCGGTTTTCATGCGCCACAGATCACAAGACAGCTCGCCGCTTGGGCCCCATTGCCAGCCCCAGCGGCGAGCATATGTCGGGCGTAGCCCCGCGCGCGTTGTGACGTCCAGCCAGTCTGGGCCCTTTCGGTGTGGTCGTCGTCGCCATTGGCGTCGTCGTTGTGGCGGTGGTCGTCGTCTTCGCCGCTTTTGCCGCCGCCGTCGTCGCCGTCGCCGTCGTCGTCGTGGCCTTCGTCGTGATCGCCCCTTCTTGCACCTCCCTGTCGCCCACCTCGTCTTCGTTGTCGCCGTCGTCCTCCTTCTGGCCGTCGTCGCCGGCCTCCCCCTCCTGCCTCCCCCCCCCCGTCGTCCTCGCGCTCCTCCCCGCCCGATCGAGGTGCGCCGCAGGCTGCGCGCCCGCCCGTCGGAAGCGACGCGGCCGCCTTTCGGATGCGCCATAAGTTTGGGGCGCTCGGCCACTGGTTGCGCCAGCTGGTTGCGCCCTCGGCCGCCGAGGAAGGCGCGGCCTCCTATTGGTTGCGCCGCAGGTTGCGCCCCGGCCGCCGAGAGTAAAACGTCATCCTCTACGCTGCGCCATAGTTGCGCCCTCGGCCGCCGAGGAACACGCGGCCTCCCACCTGTTGCGCCGCAGGTTGCGCCTCGGCCGCCGAGAATGAAACGTCTTCCTCTTGGCTGCGCCAGTTGGTTGTGCCCTCGGCCGCCGAGAAGAACACGGCCTCCCATTGGTTGCGCCGCAGGTTGCGCCTCGGCCGCCGAGAGTAGAACGTCCTCCCATTGGTTGCGCCAGTTGGTTGCGCCCCCGGCCGCCGAGAAGAAAGCGGCCTCCCATCGGTTGCGCCGCAGGTTGCGCCTCCGCCGCCGAGAATCAAACGCCCTCCGATTGGTTGCGCCATAGGTTGCGCCCTCGGCCGCCGAGCATAAAACGTCCTCCGAGCAGGTGCGACCAGACAGTCAATTCAGTTCAGTCAGTTCAGTCAGGTACCTCGCCGCAGCCAAATTCGGGGCACGCCCGACATGTGATATGATCGACCCTACGAACCCGTAAAAGAATATAGAAATGTAAGGCACGGCGGCGCTTCAAGAACACCTGGTTGGGCGACGGGCAAATCCGATGCAGAATGTATCGATGTTGTTGCACCGTGCCGAGGGTTATGCTGTGCTGCGCCGTGCTGAATTGCGATGTGCCGTGCCGCGATTGTGTTCCATGGCGTAGTGGATCGAGGTTTCCTTTGCATCCGAGTCCTGACCGAACTGATATGGATCTCAAGTTCGAGCTGCTTGGGCGCATAGTAGCTGCCCCAGAGCTAATTGACAGGGGGACATGCCAGGAGGACACGCCGCGGAACGTCCCAAGGGACGCGTCAGGCGACGTGCCCAGGGACGTGCCATGGGGACGCACCGCGGGACGTGCCAAAGGGACGCGCTACAGAACGTGCCAATGGACGCTCCGCGGGACGTGTTCCACGGGACACGCCACGGAACGTGCCAGGGAACGCGCCAGGACACAATGTTGAGTGTATCGGCCTCGATGTACCGTGCCGGGGGCTGTGCTGTGCCTGGGCGGTGCTGCGCTGCGCTGTGCCATGCTTCCTGGTGCTTCCTGATGTCTCCTGGAGCCTCCTGGGACCTCGTGGGGCGGAGCGTTAGGAACCGATGTGTTGTTGCACTTCTCCCGCCCAGGGGTGTTAGGGACCCATGTGTTTTCGAGCTTGTCCCGCCCTTGGGTGTTAGGAACCAATGTGTTTTCACGCTTCTCCCGCCCCGGGGCGTTAAAAACCCATGTGTGCTCACGTTTATCCCGCCCTGGGGCGTTAGGAATTCATTATTTTTCACGCTTGTCCCGCCCTTAGGCGTTAGGAGCCCCGTCGTTTTCACGCTTGTTCCGCCCCAAGGCGTTAGGAACCCATGTGTTTTCACGCCTCTCCTGCCATGGGACGTTGGGAACCCATGCGTTTTCACGCTTCCCCAGCCCTGTGGCGGACAACCATGTTAGATATCCCCCTGGGTGGCCTGATCATGTAAAAGCACATGGTTCCAGCTCGGGGCAACCATGTTAGATACCCCCTATGCATGGCCTGGATACGCTGAGTTCGCGCTCCCGCTCGAGACATCCTCGCAATGGCTTCCCTGGACAGGCTCTCGAAGCGCCACCCCCTGTCCTGAGCAAGAAAACGTATTATCATTATTATTATCATTATTATTATTATTATGAGTATTATTATGAGTATTATTATTGTTATTCGTATTGCTATTATTATTGGTATTCTTATTATTGGTATTATTACTATTGTATTATATAGGGAAATGTGTTCGCGTAGCGGTTTTCGGCGCCCCGTGCGTTTCCTGATCATTCGGCGTGGGACCTGACGCCATGTTGGATACCCCTCTGGGCGGCCAGGACACGTAAAAACACATGGTACCAGTTCAGGACAATCGTGTTAAATACCCCCCTGGATGGCCTGGACACGTAAAACCACGTGGTCCTTTTCTCGGGACAGCCACGTTCGATACCCTCATGGGTGGCCTGTACATGTAGAAATCCGTGGTGCCAGCTCGGAACAACCATGTGAGATACACCCTTGAGTGGACTGGACACGTTAAACCACGTGGTCCTTTTCTCGGGACAATCATGTCAGATACCCCGTTGGGTGGCCTGGACACGCAGAATTAGATACCCCCCTGCGTGTCCTGGATACGCTGAATTCGCGCTCCCGCTCGAGACATCCTCGCAATGGCTTCCCTGGACAGGCCCCCCAAACGCCCCCCCTGCCCAGAGCAATAACACGTTTTTGTTTGTTTTTGCTGTTTTTCTGTATTGGGATCTGTGTTCGGGTAGCGCGTTTCGGCCCCCCGTGCGTTTCTTGATAATTCGGCGTTGGACCTGACGCAATGTTACATACGCCGTTGGGCAGCCTGCACGCGTAAAAGCACGTGGTTCCAGCTCGGGGCAATCATGTTAGATACCCCCTTGGGTGGCCTGGACACGTTAAACCACGTGGATCCAGCTCGGGACAACGCTCTGAGGGCCCGGAAGGTGCGTTGAAGGGCTCTGGCCCATCCCCCAGGGCCCCCCCCCTCCAACGCGATTTTGGACCCCAAATGTTTCACACGCCTTTTCACCCCCGGCAAGTGGGGGCTTGCGGAGTGAAGCGCTCGTGCGGTTTATATACGCACGTGGGGCTGCCTACCAGTGGGCGCCAGCCATCCATTCGTAGGCAGTTCCTGTTTTGAGGTGCGAAACAGACAGCACTCAGGCGGGCGACCCCCGCATCTCTGCATCGCTGCCTCCACATTCCATCGCGGAGGAAAGCTCCGCATCCTGATGCTGCGCTCCTCCTCAGACTTCTCCACCTCCACCCGCCCCTTCCTCCGCCTCCGTTCCTCCTCTCCTCGCTCGCCCTCTGGTTCTCCTGATCCGAGCACAATATATGACCACCACCACCAAGATCGGGAAACATCTAAGATCAGATCTGGTGCAGTTCAGCTTTGGTGGAACACCCGCAGCCCCCCTCCCGCCGCAAACGGCAACTGCGCTGCCCCCTCTCTCCTAAGGGCCGAAACAGAATTTCCCGAAACGCGCGCGGTGGTGGTGTATATAATTTTGGTTACCAAGGGGAGCGATTTTTATACACCACCACCAAGAATTGCTGTTTCTGTTTTTGGACCCCCCTACCACGGCCTCCGCGCGCTGCGCCGCGCTCCGGCTCGCCGCGGGGTCGCAGCCTCGTCTGGCATGACTTTGCCTCCAACCATTTCTGCGAATATTTTTTAGCGGGCGGTGGTGGTGTATAAGAATTGGCCTCGCACCTGAGTCCTCTCCTCGGCACCTGGATGTACATCGGGCTGCGCGACTTTCCAGCGCTCGGCCCTCGCGTTACCGGGTACCGCACGCCGACAACATGTCGCACCGCTTCACGCGCCAGCCTGAAGGTGGTCGAGGAGGGGGGAAGGTGGTGGAGGAGGTGGGAAGGAGGAGAGCCCCTGGCTCCATCACCCCATCCTTGTCCTTCCTCCCTCCTACCTCTGGAGGCGTCGGAGTCCTCTGGGCGAAGCCGCGTGTCAGCGCCAGACAGCGCCAAGTTCGATTTCCGATGACCACAGCAGCAACGCGCCATTCGTACACATTCCCGCAGGCCTTTTGGTGGTTCATTGTCCCGCTAAGGTCCTCGGCCCCCCCACTTGGAGATCAAAGTTTTCTCATGTCTACTGGGTGCCAAACTAAGACGGCGACGGCCGGCCCGAAACGATTCGAATTCTCGCTTGCAAAATGTTAGCGAGAGTGGGCCCCAATCGGTGTGTTTCGAGCAATATTTTCGGTCCACTCTATCCCAGTTTGGGGCCTCTTGAGCAGCTCCTGAAGCTCCATTATAACTGGGCCGTCGGGGGCCTGTCTTGGCTGCCTTGTGGCCCTCTTGGGCCGTCTTCGTGCGCTCATCGGGGTTTCTTGGGCCATCCTTGGGCGATTGTCAAAGTGTCTGAGGCCGCGTGGGGCCGTTCTGGGACCGTCACGGAGAGAAAGAGAGAGAGAGAGAGAGAGAAAAAGAGAGAGAGAGAGAGAGAGCGAACGACAGAGAGAGAGAGAGAGAGACAGAGAGTGCGATTGTGCGTGGACAACAAAATGTGTATAGATTGGTACATCCAAATTCATATATGCATATATACACAACATTTATATCAGAGTGAGGGGGCCGAACGGTCATTCATTGTCCCTGGGTGCGTGGCTAAAGTTGGGATCCGTGGTGACGATTCTGCTTGTTGCGTTGTTGTTGTCGTTGTTGCTGTTGTTGTTGTTTGCTGTCGTTGTCCTCCCAGCGACCCGGCCCGCGACCCTCCCGCGACCCACCCCGCTACCCACCCCGCGACCCAGCCGCCACCCACCCCGCGACCCAGCCGCGGCCCACGCCGGGGGCGGCGCCGGCACCGGCGCCAACATCGAAGAAACCGTCGACTCCAACGCAGGAACCAGCAGAGACGTCAGCACCGACGCCTGAGCGGTCGCCTGGATCGACGCCAGCACCGATGCCAGCATCTTCGCCAGCACTGAGTACAGCGCGGACTCCAGCACCAAACCCATCGGAGAAGTCGGCGTCGACGCGAGCAACGACCCCAGCGCCGACGTCATCACTGGCGCCGAGCGCGTCAGCATCGCGGCCGACGTGTCTCCGACCCGCTCCCCAATCCGCCTCCCCGATCTCCCCCTCAATCCTCCTCTCCGACCCCCACCGACCCCTCCTCGCAGCTCCCCGGCCCTCTGCCCCAGTGCTCCTTTCCGACCTTCCTCTCCCGAATCTTCTTTTAGTCATCCTCTCCGACCTCCCCTCCAAATCTCCCTCCCCGACTCCCCGCCCCAATCCTCCCCTCAGACTGTTCCCTTTCAGTGCCCCCCTCCGACTCTCCCTCCCAGGGGTCGTCGACGCCGTCGGATAATCGAATATCGGAGTTGGAGGTGCGAAGTTTTGTTTTTGCCGTTTGGGCCGCCAGGGGAATTCGCACCGCCGCGGTTCGATTCCCTTCGTAATTTTGGCCAGAGCGCCGCTTGGGAAATTCGCTTCGCCGCGGTTGGGTCCCCTTCGTAATTCCGGTCAGAACAAGCGCCGAAACCGAAACCTAAAAACGAAACCGGAACCTGGAAACAAAACGATGTTACCTCAAGGGGAATAACCGGGCCGCGGGCGCGCTCGTGGACTCCATCCGGGCGGTTTTGCCATGTCGAACTTTAATTTGGTGGAAAAAACTACTGCCGTGTACACCGACGGCGGGAAGGCACTTGTCAGTGTTTTCGAACGGATCTTCCCAGGGGCGACGCGCGTGAGATGCTTGCAACACGTTTAAAAACATCACTGCTGCGGGCTGGTGTTGGGCGCTAGACAACAAATGCGCGATGATCAGGGAGTGCGCTCGCAGGTCAGCTTTCCCCCGCCAAGATTGTTCGATGTTTTCTGGCGGAAATCATGCGCAACTTACGGGCAGATGGAGAAACAGACTTCGCCGATTTTTTCGAAGCCAATTTTCTGCGGGCGGACGCGGGGTTATGGGAGGCCCAGTGGCAATGTTCGCCCTCGCGAACCCAGCTGCCGTTTTCAGCATATTCCAACAGTTGCATTGAATCATTTTGGGGCGCCGTGGGCGCGCAAACGAAAGATGCCCCTAAACGCGGCGACGTGCTCGAATAAATTTGGTACCTAGAAGAATGCGTCGCCGCATGGGCACCCACTGGGAAATTCAACGACATTTGCCCCGGGGTGCGGAATGGCGAAAACCCTTCGGGGCCGAGTCGGATGTTGCTGCGGGGGAGGGGGCAACTGAGCCATCGGGGCCCTGGGCGACGATGGGAGGCGCTTCCCCGGGCGGCGGCTTGTGACGGACGGCGTGATCAGGATGGCGATGGGCGGGGCGCACTTCTACGAACGCGAAGACGCTTCGGGATACCGCTTTCGGGCATGGCCAAAATGCGATGGAGCCGACTACGACGAGACGAAATTTCGGGCAATTTTGAATGCGTTTTCCCCGCGAGCTTTTCCCGCGGGCAGAGACGAAGCGCGGCGCTACCTTGGAATTCGGACAGGCGACGGAGCAACTGATTATGATGAAGCCGAGATGTTGTATTTGTCTCGCCATTTCACTCTCCTCATGCGCGCGCCTACAGGCCGCGTTGCCGGCCAAACAGAACGCGCGTTACGGTTGCAACGCCGCCTCGGATGCGCCAACCATTCGTCTGACCAGCCCCGCCGCCCTGGCCGCGTCAGTGGCCGCGTGCGAGGCCATGCGCGGACCCGGAAGCGCCCGCGAAGCCGCGGCCGCGGTCGCGGCGGCGGAGGCCGTGCCGGGAGGGGGAGAGGCCGCGGTCGGGGTCGCGGTCGCGCCGGAGGTCGGGGCGGGGGGGGTGTCGTCGAGGCAGCGCCCGCCGATGTCGTGAACGACGCCGAGGAGGAGGATCGCCACATGGAGCTGGAGTTTTTCGGCCCCCCGTCCGACGGAGGAGGTGGCGCTGGGGCGGGGGGGGAGATAATCGCCGAATGGGGCTGCGCGACGACGCCGAAGACCTCGAGCTCTTGGGCGGGCTCTTCCAGCACTTCCAAGACAGCTACCGCGAGTGCACGGGCCCGGACGCCCCGCCCGCCGCCCCCGCGTAAGCCTGGGCGACGTCGAAGACGCAGGCGATTCTGATGGCCAGGATGACCAGTACCTCTAATGCATTTGCATTTGCGTGCCCCTCGCTTGCTCGTAGGAGCTCCTCTTCCTCCTCCTCCTCCTCCTCCTCCTCCTCCTCCTCCTCGCGCCCCCCCTCCTAGTCGTCGCCCCCTTTTCCTTCTTCTTCCGCCGCCCCCCTGACCAAAATCCGTTCAAAATCGCCCACCCGACCCTTGTGGGTCCATCCGGTGTAGTTTCTAGCCCCGGGTCTCTTCCCGAGGGCCCCGGGGCCGGAAAACGCCGAAAACGTCCCTGGAGGCCCGAACCGACGAAAGACTAAAATTGACGAGCGCAAAACTACTTTTGCTTCCCTCCCCCCTCTCCTTACGCGCGCGCTGGGCGGGGGCTCCGCGGCTCGCCCCGCCGCTTTGTCCGGAGTATAGCGTAGTGCGCCGCGGCCGATTCCCTCCCCTCGGGGGGTCCTCGTCCTCCTCTCCCTCCCACTCCTCCTCCTGCTACTGTTGCTGCTGCTGCTGCTCTCGTCTTCCTCGTGCCCCTGTTCCTGCTCCTGGTCCTGCTGTGCTCCTGATCCCGCTGACGTTCCCGCTCGTGTTCCTGATCCTGCTCCTCGTCCTCCTCCTCCTCCTCCTCCGCCTCCTCTTCTTCTCTTCGTCCCCCTCCTCCTCCTCCTCTTCGCTATCCTCCTCCCCCCCTTCGTCCTCCTCCTCGTCGTCGTCCTGCTCCTCCTCCTCCTGCCCCTCCTCCTCCCCCTCCTCGCCCCCCTCTTCCTCCCCCTCCTCCTCTTCGTCCTTCTACTCGGCGCAGCAGTGGTTTTTCGGCGCCTGCGCGCCCGTGCTGCTCGGATTGTTCGGCGCCGGTCGCTCGCGCCGTGCCTGGCGATGCGGCCGCGCAGAAAAAGTCAACTCCCTGCAGAGGTGCGGGGAGACAGGGAGGGAGAGAGAGACAGAGAGAGAGAGGGGAGAGGAGAGAAAAAGAGAGAGAGAGAGAGAGAGAGAAAAAAAACAAGAGAGAGAGAGAGGGAGAGAGAGAGAGAGAGAGAGAGAAGGGTGAGGAGAGAGAAAGAGAGATAGAGAGAGGGAAGAGGAGAGAGGAAGAGAGAGAGAGAGGGAGAGGAGAGAGGAATAGAGAGAGAAAGAGGGAGAGAGAGAGAGAGAGAGAGCGAGACAGAGAGAGAGAGAGAGGGGAGAGGAGAGAGGAGAGGGGAAAAGAGAGAGAGAGAGACATAGAGAGAGAGAGAACGGAACAAAAGAGGGAGAGAGAGAGGGGAGAGGAGAGAGAGAGAGAGGGAGAGAGAGGGATAGTGAGAGAAAAGAGTAGGCCCACGATACCGAGGCCAGGGCCTCCGAAACTGAAGCGTGGAGCCTGGAAGCGGGAACCTTGAAAGCGAAACGGGAACCTTCAAACGAAACCGCTTCCCATGTCTCCCAAACGTCATGTTTGTCAGTACATAGCGGGCGCACTCTCGTCACTAGTTCTGTCCATGTCGGTCGGTCCATGCCAGCAACTGCGCTCCATTACTTTGCTAGTTTTGCTTCCCGCAAACACGAGAGGCCCACGCAGGTTGAAAATCTGCGATATTCTGTAATTGGTTGAGCCGCTGTAATAACACATTCCTCGTTTGGGAAAATCGTTCTTGAGTTTCTGGTAATGCGCCTGCCCACCTAGTCCAATCAGCAGCAATACTTATGCGGCACGCCGGACAAACGTTGCGGAAGCGTGGCTTGTGTAACCTAATTCGCGTTCGTCGCACAGTGTAAATTGTCATCCCATGCAGCCCGGCACGGAGGGAAGGCAGGTGAACGAGAACTCTCTAATCGAAGTTGCACGGATATTGCCATTCATTTTTTTGCGATTCGTAACCGACAATTGTCCACAGAAGGTTGTGGCAAGCATCGACGGTGTCGGGGCTTTCGACCACGTTTGCCGGACACGCATGTTCGAAAAAATCCAACGACACCCATCACTCGGCAATGGTACGGGACATATTTCAGGGGCCGAGGTATTAGCGTATTTGGACGATGTGTATTGTAGTGGCCTTCGGCCAGTGCCGCCGATCCGGGGCGCTCCGACTGATGTGATCCTTCTTCGCCCTCGTCCCTCCTCTCTTTTCCCCTCCCCTCCTCTCGCTCAGCATTTATCCAGTGGCCGTCGGCCTATCCCGCCACCGTGCGTGGGTGGTGGGTCAGAGGCCTCATGGATGCTGGTTGGGATCTCGTGGTTGGCTGGGACTTCTGGGGGCCTCTTGGGCCTCTTGGGGCTTCTTGGGGGCCTCTTGGGCCTCTTGGGGCCACTAGAGGGCCTCTTGGGGGTCTTTTGGGGGCCTCTTGGGGCTTCTTGGGGGCCTCTTCTGCGCCCCTTGGGCCTCTTGGAGGCCTCCTCGGAGCCTCTTAGTGCGGGAGGGGTGGTACTCGAGTTCGGAACCCCCTCGGAGGCCACGATCCTTGTGAGGGGTGTCAAAAAACGCATCCGCCGGAAACTCGCCCCCCCCCCCCCCCCACCCCACCCCCTTCCCCGGCAGAGCCACCCCGGCACCCCCCCCAGAGGCTGAGGCTCAGCCTCGAGGCTGTAGCTGAGACTCTTTGAAACTCACACGCCGGATCGGCGGATCTAATATGCGACCCAGATGAAGTGTCATTCGTATTACAACTCACAGAACATATATACGGCATTTATGTCATATTGATACAAACGTTGGTAAGTTTGCTATGTGGGGGAAAACGTTTGCACCATGCCCCCAGGATCTGATGGGCGCACAATCGCTGGCATGGATATGCAACAAGCATTAATACTTTCTGGGCTACCATGGTTGATGAGAGGGCGAAGCTGCTCAACACGTTGACTAAGCTCCCCTCCCGCCAAGCGTCGCGGCTTCTATTGCACTGCTGCGCGGTTCCAAGAATGAATTTCCTGCTTCGTACTCTTCCTCCGGATGCTGTAGAACCACTCGCCTCTACACACGATGCTAGCATATTCTCTGCATTCCGACATATTTTATAGCACCAACTGAAGATGATTGGGATCAGAACCTGCATGGTGTGTCGTATCCTGTGTGGATGGCGCGCAGGCTCGACTACCGCTGCGCCTGTCTGGCATGGGTCTCCGGGGCTCGGCGCGCACGGCGAGAGCTGCATACTGGGCCAGCTGGGCTGACGCCATGCTAGAAATTATCGCGCGGTTCCCTGCCTTGGGACGTCAATCATTTTACTACTTCACAACAGTACAGACTATGGGGGGGCGGGCAGATATTGCGACGCGGCTGGGCGGTCGGAGCGACCTACATGGGTAGATATCGCATTGGGCCTGAGACCACCACAACCAAATATGTTACACATAGTTTTGAGCGAGTGGCAACATGGGTGGCAATATCGTGCAACGTTCCACTTGGATAAAGCAACGCATGCACATTTTTTGTTACCTAACAGTTTGTGCTGATAGGTTTCTAGTAGGGTCAAAAGAGAGCATCATGACACTCCAGGGGGGTCCGGGCGGAAGCCGGCAGAAACCGGGAGAATCCGGCGGAGCTCATTCCATGCGTGCAGGTACACACGGGAGCCACCTCGGCGCCATCGGAGGTGCGTTCCGTGCGTGCAGGCACGCACGGGAGCCACCTCGGCGCCATCGGAGGTGCGTTCCTGCACGCACGGGAGCCACCTCGGCGCCATCGGAGGTGCGCTCCGTGCGTGCAGGTACGCACGGGAGCCACCTCGGCGCCATCGGAGGTGCGTTCCGTGCGTGCAGGTACGCACGGAAGCCACTTCGGCGCCATCGGAGGTGCGTTCCGTGCGTGCAGGTACGCACGGGAGCCACCTCGGCGCCGTCGGAGGTGCGTTCCATGCGTGCAGGTACGCACGGGAACCACCTCGGCGCCATCGGAGAAGCGTTCCGTGCGCGAGGTGAGTTCCGTGGGTGCAGGTACGCACGGGAGCCACCTCGGCGCCATCGGAGGTGCGGCTGAGGCTGAGGCCCAGTCAAATCCGAACATGAATCTAAAGAAGGATGTTTCCATACATGCTTGTACACATGGCCGTTGGGTTGCTTAGCTGGGATTTTTTTTCGTTTTTTTGGTGCTCAAGCATGAACCAGGTTGGACGACAAGCGCCAAACTCGCAAATGTGCCTGGGTGAAACCACGGGCGCCGCCGGTAGCCTAAGCAGCCTCGGGGGAGGAGGAGGAGGAGGAGGAGGAGGAGGAGGAGGAGGAGGAGGAAGAGGAGGAGGTAGAGGAGGAAGAGGAGGTGGAGGAGGAGGAAGGCTACGCCGGCACCGGCTCCAGGTTGGCTAGGGGCCAGTATGGTTCCAGTTGTGTCCGGGGCAAATCCCCGAATTCACTCAGAGCTGATCTCGCGACTGCCCGCTGTACAGCCACTCCTAGTAAACCCCGCCATCGGTGTTGCAAATTCAGAGCCAGACCCCGCCGTATCAGTGGATGGTGGTTGCGTGTCTTCCATAGATCTCCACCCCCAGACATTGCAGCGACCCCGATCCGCTTGAGATAACCTCCCGATAGTTGTTGTTGTTATCTCTTTCGGCATGCTCCAGCAACCGTCCTCCGTAATTACTCGTCCCTGTTCGCGGCGCACCATTCCCAGATATTGGTGAGATGACAGTAACGTCGCAGAACAAAGGCAGCCCCCGAGCGACATTCAAACAAGGAGCGACAATGTCGATTCGTCGTTGGGCATAACTTTGGATTGTCTGATCGTAGCGGAACAGATGCAGCAATCCATTTTTTACGCTACATGACGGATGCCTTCCCAAGGAAAGTGATTGTCAGCATTGACGGGGTGGGGGCATTCGACCACGTTTGCCGGGCAAGAATGTTCGACGAACTTCTTTCGAATCCGTCGCTGCACCAACTTATCCCTTTCATACGACAATGGTATGGGAATGTGTCGAAGTTCCAATGGAGGGACGACGAAGGCGCCGTTCATCAGATTCTGCAAGGAGACGGGGGCGAGCAAGGCGATGCGTTAATGCCAGCGCTCTTCTGCTTGGCCTTACACCCCGCGATCCGCCTAATACGGGACCGCCTCCCCCCGGGAGCTGAAATTGTGGCATATCTTGATGACGTGTACGTGGTCTGTGACCCAGACGAAGTGGAATTTGTGCTGGGCCTTACACAACACATGCTTCAGACCGTATGTCACATTGACACGAACATGGGGAAATTGGCAATCTGGGGCAACGATGCTCTACCATGCCCAGAAGGAGTCGCCGACGCAATTACCACGGCGTGGAAATCTGACCGACCACCCGAGGAGAGGGGTATGAAAGTTCTGGGGGCACCATTTGGCACAGCCGAATACATTGATGCATTTTGGGACAAGTTGTCTACTGAGAGGGCGCAGCTACTGAACATTTTACCTAAGCTCCCCTCGAGGCAGGCCGCATGGCTCATTCTGTATTTTTGTGCGGTCCCTCGTATGAACCATATTCTGCGTACGCTTCCCCCGGCATCTGCCCAACCGCTGGCAACTATACACGACCGAGACGTTCTAGATGCTTTCATACAGATTTTTGCCCTACCATCGGAGGAAAAATGGGACCCTGAATTTCAAGGAATTCAATACTCTTCATGGGTATCCCAAGCACGCCTTCCGCTACGATTGGCAGGAATGGGTTTACGCGATTCCCGGAGAACGTCGATCGCTGCTTATTGGGCTAGCTGGGCAGACGCACTACCAGGAATAGTCGCTCGGTTCCCTGCCCTAGGCCACTGTATGCTTCACCACCTTACTGTTGCGCAAACTACTACAGGGCCAGGGCATCCTACTGTGCCAATGTGTGTGACGGCCGCGGAACACGCAGGACGACAATGTGACGCCGCAGGCTGGTCAGCACGCCCTACATGGGTCGCTGTGGCGGCAGGACAAAGACCACCCATTCCGGACGCTACCGAGGACACGCTTGGTGAATGGCGACACGGCTGGCAATTCCACGCGTCGGACCCGATGGAGCGCAATGCCCATTCACAATTGCTTCGAGATCTTGCACTGCCCAACCGTCGGGCGAACGCACGGGCAACGGGGAAGGCTCGAATACATTCAATTATGGGACCGTACGCAGCTGGATGGTTGCTGGTTTGCCCGATGACCGATCGATTGACTACTATCGACTTCTACTTTCAATGTGCCGTGCGACGACGTTTGGGGATAACTTGCACAGCTGATGGTCCTGATCCTCACGGACACGCACGGCTGACAGAAGCAACCGGCGCAGGGTTCCACGGACGCCATTCGGAGTTAGTAGCGGCTTGGCGACAAGTATTCTTGGAGGCTGGAGGGCACGTGCCCGATCGCAATATTGAGCGGGTCCTGCACACCACACACATCCCTGTACCCCCAAACGACATGAGACGACTTGATTTGGTGGTCACAGGAACAAATGTGGCGAGAGGGTTACCATTATTTTGCGATGTGACGGTTATGACCCCGATATCCAGAAATGGTACAGCGCGAAGTGGCACCAGCAACCGGGGAGGATCATTACTAGACAGGGCACAACGGGACAACAACACTACGTATGCCGAAGTGGTGGACAGTGGGCTTGGTAGTCTTGAATGCTTGGGTGCTGAAGTCTACGGCAGGTGGGGCGCGCAGGCAATCGCTCTAGTGCCCGCGCTGGCCCGGGAACGAGCTCGGGATGCTCATCCTCGCATCCGACGGGGATTTGCGCTGAGCCTCCTGAGGCGATGGTGGGGTATCTTAGGCATCGCACTTCAGACAGCGGTTGCCAGGAGCGTCGTCGGAGCGGGGGGAGACCTCCCGCGAACGCAGCGCGAGCCTCTCTGCCCTATGGCAGACTTGCAGGTTCTGTGAGCTGCGTTTCCTCTTTCCTCCTCCTCCTCCTCCTCCTCCTCCTCCCTCCTCCTCCTCCTCCTCCTCCTCCTCCTCCTCCTCCTCCTCCTCCTCCTCCTCCTCCTCCTCCTCCTCCTCCTCCTCTCCCTCCTCCTCCTCCTCTGTCGCTGCTTAGGCTTCTGGCGGCGCCCGTGGTTTCACCCAGGCCCTTTTGCGAGCTTGGTGCTTGTCGTCCTACCTGGTTCTTGCTGGAGCGCAGGAGAACAAAAAAAAAAATCATGTCGTTCAGCAAATGGTCGCGCAACATCCGGTGGCAAAATGCGGAGCAAGTGGTTTAGCCGCGGGACTGCGCAATAGTATAGCAGTAACCACGCAAATTATATAGAAGGGAGCTTAGGTAATAATTGTAGTAGGTGCGCATTTTTCGCAAAGGACGTAGTCCCGTATGCCTGCGCAAATTCCGAGCTCCCCAGTAGTGTTCAGAGATCTTTAACCCCCCGCTCTGGTAGCGGCGCGTCGTACTTCCAAACGCATGGGTTTGTTTCCGCAATGTCTTTTGGGCATGGTGTTTCTCGGTATTCCCCCATATCAGAAGTTTTCACGTACGTGTGTCGATGCAACACATATGTTGTGAGATAATTTGCACATCGTGTAAGATGTAGTGTGCATCCGCTGGGTCGTATGCGATATATATGTCGTCTAGGTAGGCCACGATTTCTGCGCCGGGCGGGAACCGACGCCGTATCTCGGACAATGCTGGATGGAGCGCTATGTTGAAAAGCCCTGGCATGAACGCGTCTCCTTGTTCACCTCCATCCCCGTGCAAAATCTGATGCGCTCTGCCATCTTCGCCCTCCCGCCGGAACTCCGATTGAACTCCATACCATAAGCGTGCAAATTATACCAAAGCGCGTAATCCTCTGTTTTATAATAATTCGGTGAACATCCGTACACGGCTGATGTGGTCGTATGCGCCCACCCCATCGATATTAAGAATCACCTTTTTTTGGGTGCGCTTCCGTTAGGTATTGCAGAAAGTATATGGTTGCATCCGTTCCGCTCTTGTCGCTGATGCCAAAATTGTGTGGTTCCACTGCGCGGCGAAAGGCCGGTTGGTACTGGCGTGCAAGGCTTCTCGATACCACTGTGCATTTGCCGAAGCGATTCCTCGTACTTTACTGCCGGGCGTTTTGAAAACCGTACGAAAGAAACCCGCATAGCATCTGCAATTGGTCGTGGTATCTGACGCCGTGCAATTGTTTCTGCTACATCACACAATGCGTCGAAAACCGTCGTGTTCTCCAAACACGTATCTTGCATGCCATAATCCAGGCCTGAACCCCTCCCTAGAAATTCGGAGGATTTTGGCAAAAAAAAAAAACAGCCCGATCTAAGATCCTTGGGCCCGGGCTGCTTGCAGCGTTCACCACATCAAGAATGGGGACAATTATATGTTCTGGCCAGAGATCTCGGTTTTGCAAGTGGTGCAATGTTGCATCACTACTTGGTGCGACCCCTGGCGACATAAGAAGCCTGGCCGCATGGCTCAGTTCACCCATTTCATTGTCCATATCGTTGCTTCTGGGCCTCACATTTATGGCTGTTGCCATCAACCGGGCATTTTGCAATCGTAAATAGCATGTCCCATTCCCCGCGATCGAACGCAAGAATTCGGTGCCGAATTTCCGTCTCGCCTATTTTCCGTCCATGTTGTGTTGAATGCAGCAACATCCGTGGCAAAAGCAAGTAGTGTCGAAGCCGCAACGCAATCTGATTCGTTTGTGCGACCGTTTTCCCAATTCTCAGTTGCACCATGCATTGTAGCCAGAATGATAAATAGGAGGAGGGCGAAACCTTTCGAATATTCTGAGATCTGTAATTGCTCATGCTTTGGGGCATTGCGTGGCCGCGATCTGGCGCAGGCGGCCTGGAGGGTAAATTTAAGCACCCTCCATGGCTCGGGGAGTCACGCCCCCGCGTTGCCAGTGGGCCTTTAGGGCCGTGTCCGCTCGGGACACGTGCGGGGTTAGCGGTTGCATTCGGCTCCGTTGGCCCCCGCGCTATTCTTTACTTGTTGGGTGTTCGGGCCGTATTTGTTTGAAGCCTTTTGGGTTTCGATTCGGTGGAGAATTGTTCCCCAAAAATATTTGGGGTTTGCGCTCCCGGGAGAAATGCTCCTACATGCCACCGTATTTCTTATCCGGAGCATTTGGCCCAATCTTTGCAAATTCAAGTCATGGCAGTCTCTATGGAATCGCTTAAGCGCGATATCGCTGACACTGACGCTCGCGCTATATAGTTCTTTCGTATTTGCGGCCCCAAATTCAACATAGAGGTATTGCGCGCATTAGGCGCCGGACCTCCATTCTTACAACGGTGGGAACACAGCTGCCATTTTTCTTTTACTACACGTATTTGCGTATGGGTTCAGCCCTGCCCCAAGGACGAACGATCATAACATTAAAAAAATGTTGCGATTAGTGCATCGACACGAACACGTCTTACTCACAAATTTTGTTGATGATCTGCTCGGCAACGGCCAATCTGAACCAAAATCTTTCAATGAATCTTTCAATAATCTCGCCATTACGATCAATTTTTTGTTCAAAGCCAGCATTCTGGCGAGCAACAAAAGCTTGGGATTACGTACTCCTTCCCAAAAACAAGTATGGGTTGGATGGGTATTGATACAGTTGCGAACAACGTTTCTCTCGAACGGAACACATGCGACAAAAGCCGTCGTCGGTTGCATCACGTGTAGGGGGGATTGAATGCTTCCAACGTCTACGCAATCTGGGCAAAATACCCTTCGGCTGACTCTCTAGTGAAATTCTCTGCGGCAAACATCGCCCATATCGACTGGTGGATTCGCGCTTTGAACACAACGCCCACCAGGCCGTTAGCTACACGGAGAAGTCGGCTCCTTATCAAGATGGGGCCCCAAATCCACCAATTTCGCAAATTGGAAATCGCTCGTTACGAGGGTGGCGCGTCGTCTTTCGAGTCGACAACACGACCGCTGAACATTAAATTTAATTCATATACGGGCGTGTGTTAGCGCTCCAAGACCTTATTGAAAGCTTCGAGGAAACAGAAAGGTCGGCCGGGTGTTGGTGCATGGCAGGGCACCTCAAAAGGAGTGCCAATGTCATAGCTGACGAAGGGTCCCGAGATCCCTCATTTGCTCACTGATGGAACGCCGACGTCTTCCGGGACGCCGTGTTAAAACAAACAGTCATGAATGATATTATTCGTAAGTTCGGCCCGTTCGACATTGATTTATTCGCAGACCGTGAAGGCATATCATCTCAAGCTGCATGCTGGTTCTTCCCGGAGCGGTCGGCGTTCGAGCAATAGTTCACTGTGAAGAAAGCGTGGGCACACCCACTACGGGTGCTCATAGCCAGAGTTTTGCCTTGGTTGCGTGAATTGGTGCATTCAGGCTGGTGTGGGATTGCATTCCTTTTAATTCCGGAAGACGCCGGTGCCCCCTGGTTTCGATCGCAGACGCTTTAGCAATGGAAGCGCCGCAACCGCTGGTCAAAATGAGTTGACATTTTCCGTACCTGGCACAAAAATGCTGGGATGATTCGTCGGTGCAAAGCGCCTCTTTCTGACTTGCCAATGGTACTGCTGTCCATGCCGTGACATTGAAAAATTACCCTGGCGAAGACCTAACTATAAGCAAGTGTGATACCGCTTTGTGGGTACCGCTTTCTTTTTCAAAACGAGGACCCGATGACGCCAATGCGTGGACCTCAAAATTGTATGTCCTGGCACGGCCGTGCCATTAGCAATTTTTGTCTTATGTGGACTCGATGCTTGGACTACTAAGTGCAAGACTTGTTTGGCATACTGTTCGTCATCAACATCCTGCCACCATTTGCGTCGCCCCCGTTTCGCCATGTTGCTTCGCATCATAACCGATTCGCTGCAAG
This sequence comes from Prorocentrum cordatum, assembly GCA_963575745.1. Classification (NCBI taxonomy): domain Eukaryota; class Dinophyceae; order Prorocentrales; family Prorocentraceae; genus Prorocentrum; species Prorocentrum cordatum. The sequence continues at coordinate 476,176 of CAUYUJ010015171.1, forward strand.
TGTTTCGCGCGCACACCGGGAAATATATTGCACTTGACGTTCAGCAAACCTCCACGCGATGGCAACGCTGCAGCTGGCATAGTTTGGCGAGCAAGAGGCTGTTGAATGGTTCCAACGGGCGGTTCAACAAGGAGGCCCCTTGGCCACCATCTTCGCCGACGCTGTGTGCCAGGCAATCGACTCACATGTGACAGCGCTGCTCGCGGACGCGAATTCCGTTATCAGCACGGCAGTGACGTCAGCTACCACCGCGGCCGAGGCAAAAGCGACTGCCCAAGACGATACGGTCAAAGTCTTGAGCGACAAGATCGCCGCAGTAGGCAAGCTCGAGCACGACTTTGACACGAAATTCCCCTGAACGCCCTACTTGCGTGGTTGCCAGCTGGCTGAAGTCCTAGCCGGGTGGCGCCGCATCACCGTAGACAAATATTGGCTTGCGAATGCCGTTGAGAACATGCACGACCCGGCCACGGCAAACGCCACGGCAGCGTGTATAACGCATCCAAACAGCGTTGAAGCTCTTCCTCCTTGAGGTCAGAGATGCGTTGGGCCCTTCGATGCTGGGGAGAAGCATCCCAGAACAGCGAAGATTGATAAAATAGAAGGAGGGCGAAACCTTTCGAATATTCTGAGATCTGTAGCAGCTCATGCTTTGGGGCATTGCGTGGCCCCGATCTGGCGCAGGCGGCCTGGAGGGTAAATTTACGCACCCTCCATGGCTCGGGGAGTCACGCCTCCGCGTTGCCAATGGGCCTTTAGGGCCGTGTCCGCTCGGGACAGGCGTTGGGTTAGCGGTTGCATTCGGCTCCGCTGGCGTATTCTTTATTTGCTGGCTGTTCGGGCCGTATTCGTTTGAAGCCTTTTCGGTTTCGTTCTGGCGGAGAATTGCTCCCCAAAGCTACTTGGGCTTTGCAGTCCTGGGCGAAATGCTCCTGCGTGAGCCCAGCGTATTGGTTATCAAACCTTTTCCCAGCAGGGATCAATATGGGATCCACACGTATTCGTGTGGACCGTACGGGTCCGTTCCGCACTTTGACCGGATCTCCCGAGGCATACGCCAGCACGGAGTGTACGGGGGGGTGTAATTGGAATGCACATCTTCTTTGAGGTCAGAAATGCGTTGGGCGCCCTCGATGCTGGGGCAAAGCATCCCAAAACAGGATCCGGAAATACCCATCTCGGATACAATGCGGCACAGGTCGGAGAGTGCGGATACGGACATCAATGTCGGTAAGGGGGATGGACGTCCCGAAGGTGTTTCCATCTATCCGGTAATTTTGCTACACCTGGCGGAAGTCTCGGTACAGGGCCACGGGCACCGTCTTCGGGTTCACCGTTTGGTGGTGGACGGCTGTCGGAAGACATTGGATGCGGTTGGGATGGGCGAATTGCAATATGATCGTATTTGCTCTTGAAGAACAAATAACGACAAGAACCATGCAAATGTACGTTATCCGTCACAGCCACAAATCCCAATGCCCAATTGGATACCGCTGGCCATTGTAAGATATCTTGTTGTATGTCTGGCAATCTGTACCTATCGATCGGCATATCTTACTGTGTTAGGTTTTGGTTACGCAACCGATGCACCAATCCAAATTTATCATTGATGCCACTGTTTCGGAAAGCGTGCCGCAATTCCATGAAGGCGTGACCACTTTTGACATTGGGAAACCACCTTCCCCTTGCAAATCGGTACCGAATTCATTGATGACGCCTCAGATCCACATCAAGAGTGGAAGATGAAACAAAAATCTATTGCTGCCGCCCAAATGATGAGAACGATAAGTTACGAACACCGATTGTGCCGTAACAGATGAAACACACGTTCTGTTGATGCGTCCAACGGGATCGTATCCACAAGTTCCAACACATCGTGTATAGCTCTCCGCATCGCCGGTGACGGTTCCAGTCCGGGGAATTCTGGAAGGGGAGCTGATGGTGGTTGGAGCGGAGGCGAATTATACAGAGGCCCTGGTGGTGGTTTGTATGTTGGTTGGACGGGCCCCGCGCGCGACGGTTCGCGGATATGAGGGGTTGTCGGATCGCCAGGTCGGGAGGATCCAGGTGGAGGGGTAAACGGCAAGGGGTCAGAGCATCCGCCACCGTCGACGAAGATATCGTCGGAAGTGTTAGTGAGGGCCTCTGGGAACCAAGAGTTGGTGGTGGTCCTAAAAGCTCGCCTGCACGGGTGGGGCCCCGAAATTCAGAAAAACTTGGTATAACCCGGGGGGGGTGTTCGTAATCAGCCCTGCCCGGGGAGAGTGGGTCCGCGATTTCATCAACATGCTTCTCGGTTGGGGTTATGGGCCCAGCCGGTAGAGCAATATATAAGAGGAGATGTTGTAGATCGTGCAAATAGCGTGTGCGAAACCACCAGCGTGGCCGATGCATTGCTGATCGGCGAAGGCGACCGCGTGCGCGGTGTGCATGGCACGCCCGCAACGCGGAATACCCGACGGATTCTCGCCCGTTGCTGCGGAGTGATTAGCAGCCGAACGATCATTGCAACGCGTCATGCGCGCCCGCGCCCCGACAGCAACCGCGCCCGATGGGCAGCGTGCCAACTACGCAGAACCTATTTGCCATTGGCTTGACACGCTCGCGCTGCGGCTGCATCTCAATTTTACATGCGTGCGTTGCTAAGTGGTTTAGTTGTGGTTTACGGGTGGCGTATGTGAACTCTGTGGTTTATGTGTGGTTTATGTGTGGTTTATGGGTGGTTTATGTGAACTCGGTGGTTTGTGTGTGGTTTATGGGTGCTTTTTGTGAACTCGGTGGTTTATGGGTGGTTTGTGGGTGGCTTATGTGTGGTTGATGGGAACCTCCTGGCGCAGGTCCAATGCTTTTCGCACGGGTTCTCTGGCTGGGTGCAAAGGAGCCCTGGCCTCGCCAAATTAACATTAGTTTTCCAACAGAAAGGAACCGCCCCGCCCGTGGATGCTGGCGCAAGGGAACTCCCCGCGGCGCCGTCGAAAGCGCAAACCACAGATGTTCACATAAACCATTGGGGTTCACATAAACCACACATGAACCATTCGCGGAGCCCCCCATCAGCCATGCATCGGCCATCGCGCGCACCACGGCATGATGTGCACAAGACACGACGATGGCCTTGTCCCAGCAGTGGCTTCAGAGGCGCAAGATCGGCGCGACGGCAAGCGTCATGGGCGCCTGCAATACGGCGTGGGGCTTTCGTGGTGGCCGAGTGCAACGCAGGTGGCGCGCGCCCCAGGTGGGCTGCTCGCCGCGCGCGCGTTGCGTGCCGTGCGCTATCTATGATGGAAAAATGTTCGTGCTGGCCCGCGCGCAGGGAAGCGACCTTGGTGGTGGCAGCGCTGGCTAAAGGGGCTAGCATGAGGGACCGCATGTCAGCAGATGGGGTCGGCCTTTGCGCGCGCTTGGTTGGACCAGGCTGTGGCGCGCGCGCGTGGCGGGCCTTGCGCTGCTCGCTGGACATGCAGCGATGTTCGGGCCTGGAGAGTAATCTGGGCGCTTCGCGGTGGCCGCCTGGGTTCCGATGTTCACGTGGCCCCGTCTCATGTCTAGCGGTTTGGGCCAACGCGCGATGCGCTTGGCGGGCGTTGCGTTGTCCACGCCTGGAAAAGCCGCCATGCTGATATGAAGACTCGCATGCGCCTGGGGCGGTGGCCGATCGGGCTGCTAACGGCGCATTCGTCGCGCACTCGCCGATCGCGTGGTGTCGGTTTGATCAGCACGTGACGCGCGCGTGGCTGGCCTTGCGTTAGCACCAGTTGGTACGCAGCCACGTGGCCCGAGAAGCTAGAGTGAAGCCCATGCGCGGCCGATGTGGCTTCAACGTTCGGATGTGCCCATGGCGCGCTGTTTTGCTGGGTCAGGTCACGGCGCGCGAACATCGATGGATTTGCTTGGCCTACAGTTGAGCAGTGGCCATGGTGGCCATGAAGACAAAGTAACCCCGTGGGGCTGGCAAGTTTGATGCCGCAGTTATGGGCGCACGCATACGCGTGCCCCCCGCCCGCCCACTTCACGCGCGCACGCGCGCGCGCACCCTGCGCAGACCGAACCACTGACCACGTGCTTGGACCACCGCAACATGTGCGCGCACGTGGTTGGCCCTGGTGCAGCAGCGCCAGGGGGGCCGCCATGGTGACCTGGGGGAATGCAGCGGCCCCTAAGCGGTGGCCAGCGGCTGTCGACATGATCAGCGGCCCATGGCACGCCGTGCGCGGCGGGCGCGCGGTGGAGCCCGCGCCGCCCGCGCTGGGGAAGTCGCCGCGTTCATGTTGGGATCGGCATGGGCCCTTGCCGATGACCGCCTGGATTTCAAAGGTGGCGCGCGTCCATCGCGCATCATTCAGCTGGGTCGGCACGCGGGGCGCGCGCGTGGCGGGCGCCAGATGGTCCAAACCCGATGGTGTCCCATGGTGGTTTGGAAGTTGACGCGGGCCAGCAGCGCGGCGCGGGCGTGCGCGATGGGCATTGCGGTTGCCGCAAATATTTGGATGTCGCCACGTTGGTTTGTGAGCGGAAGTGAAGCCGAAACGGTGGCCGACTGGAACCAGAGTCAACGCCCGCCCGTCAGACCCCGTTCGGTTGGGCCAGCGCGCGGTGCGCGCGCGTGCGTGATGTGTTCAGGTCTACCATCGCCACACGCACATTCACATGTCGGCAAGGAAGTGTGCTATCTCCAGCGGGCCCAGTGAGCCGATTCCAAACTGCGTCTCGAAGTGGCATTGGCATTCGACCACCACGTGCCAAACATATGGGCGACGCCGCCACGCGCGCGCGCGTGGTGGGTGCCTTGCCCACAAGGACGCACCACTGCTTGTTTGGAAACGAATGGGACCCCTTCGCGGTGGCCGCTTGCAGTTCGCACCGAACGCGCGCCCTAGTCTTGCCATTGGGTTGGGTCGGCGGACTGCGCCGGCGGGGGCGGCGGCGAGTCCATTGCAGCCTTGCGGCGCTCAACGCCATCGGGCCCATGACGAATTACCGTGCACATTGCGTCGGGCAGTGCGCAATGCGCAGTGTAATGCGCTGCAGGCATGCCCTTGCCATGTCCAGCGCGGCGTGGCGTGCTGGACTGGGCGTCGGTGGAATGCCGCCAACTTTGGCTGGGAGGTCCGTGGGCCCAGCCCGTCGGGCTACGCTGTCGTATTCTGGGGAATACACGCACGCTTGCGCAGATTCGTGTTCGCCGATTGCGCAAAACTATCGTGGCGATTGCGAGATGGCCCGACACAAGTGTATGGTTGTTGCAAAGGGTTCTAGCGGCACGCACGTTGTATTTTATTTATATATATATTATATATTCTATATATATATATATATATTATATATGAATATATTATTTATTTATATAAATATGTACATGTATATTCGAATTGACAGATCACAGGCCATGCGCGGTTCCACCGCGCGTGTGCTCACGAGATACACGGCCCAGTTGGGCGGTGCGAGGTTCCCAACCGCGCAAAAAAACCTGCTATTCGCGAATGCCGTTCGTTCGCTTCGTGCGCGCGTGCTGTTTTTCGGTCTTATTGCCGCGGCTGCGACCACCGCTGGGTTTGAGCATGTGCACCACCATTGTAGCACAGTGGCTGCGTACGCGTAAGCGCAATCATCACTGTGTCGTTCCGTAGCCGTGGTAGTCGCGGCAGGCTTGCTTGAGTTGGTCGCAGGTTTCGCGCACTGGCGCTCCTGACAGAGCACGAGCATGACAGCGCTTCATGAAGGCAATGCCCATAGCATGTTGAAGCAGCCTGCATTTTTGGGCGACACGGCACAGCACGGACCACATAGCCCAGCATCGCATATAATTTTATCGCACAGCATGCCACTTAGTTTTTGCTTGTTCGTTCGACGGTTGCATCACGTATAACATCGCAGAAACCGTTGTATAACACTTGGGCGCTCACCATTACTAGTGCGACGTCGGTTGTATCAAGTAGCGTGTTGTGTTAGCACCTCGTAGGTTGCACCGCATAGCTTGCGCGTCAATCCGCAGATGTACGTTGCGCATGTGAACGCATCCTCTCATTGCTATTCCTCCTCTTCCTCGCCGTCCTCCCTCTTCCTCCCCCTCTTCCCCCCGTCCTCCACGTTCCCCCCTCTCCTTTTCCCTCCTCCCCACCCGCCCTTCTCTTCCTGTGGAGCTTTTCGGCGCCTTTCGGCGGATGTGGTGTGGCGATAACCATTATGTTGATGATGGTGGTGATGATGACGATGATGGTGATATGTTTAGCCTCTTCGCCTTGCCAATGGCATCTCCACTTAAAGTACTGATCAGCGGGCCAGCTGCTGGACTTAGACTGGGACAGACAAGCAAACTGGGTGCAGGCAAGCTCAGGTCAACACTTCGAAGTCATGATCGCTCTCTGCGTCCGCTGCCTCCTGGTTGCCCAACGTTGCTTGATCGCTGTCGTGTGCGAGCGCACTCTGGATGGTCCGACTAAGCTGGTGCAATTTGGTATTGAGCTTACACATGCGAATTCTGGACCGCTTCGACCTGGCCCTCTCAACCCCAAGCTTCATCGCGAGCTGCGCTACCTTCCGCTGGGCCGAAGGGCTGAGCTTACAGAACCCAGCAGGTGGCATCTTGCGGTCTGCTCTCGCGGAGGCGTCTACGTCGATTCACAAAAAACTGGCGCTTGAGCCAAGTTGCCTGAAGAATGGTTGCAATGCTGGCGCTGGCACGGTCATGTTGGCGCTGGCATTGTGGCGCTAAAGCGCAACCATATGTAGTATTGTTGGTGGTGTCATTGCTGGCGTTGGCATCGCTGACGCTTGCGGTGGAACGATGATGCTGGCGCTGGCACGGTAATGCTGTCGCTGGCACGGCAACGCTGGCGCTGGCACGGTAAACGTGTTGGAGTTGGTTTTCTTGGCGCTGTCGCTGGCACGGCATTGCTGGCGCTGGCACGGGAAACATGTTGGTGTTGGTTGTATTGTCGCTGTCGCTGGCACGGCAATGCTGGTGCTGGCACGGTGCACATGTTGGCGTTGGGTTTGCTGGCGTCGTCGTTGGCACGGCAATGTTGTCGCTGTCACGGGAATCTTGTTGATGCTGATTTTGTTGGCGTTGTCGTTGGCACGGCAATGTTGGCGCTGGCACGGTGCAACTGTTGTTGGATTTGTTGTTGCCGTCGCTGGCACGGCCATGTTTGCGTTGGCGCGGTAGACGTGTTGGCGTTGGTTTTGTTGTCGTTGTCGTTGGCACGGCAATGTTGGCGTTGGCACGGTGATGTTGATGTTGGCATTGTTGGCGCAAGCACGGTACCCCCGTTACTTGAGTGGCACGGTGACGTTGGCGTCGCCACTTGCGTTGCACGAACCCACAGGGAACAGCGAGGGGGAGAGAAGTGAAGTGAGACGCGAGGCGGGTTAGCAAACGGATCCCCACGTATCGGCCCCATGAGGGTGGTAACCTCATCGGGTGGCATGACCAGACGTCGGCACGAGGGCCCACGGGGACGTTGATCCCACAGGGTCAACGATGGTGGGTCTCCAGGGTCGTACAGCAAAATGCCGAGACGGCCCTTGTGATGTTGATGATAACGTTGGATGTTGTTGATGCTGGTGGTGATGATGATGGTGGAGACGCCGATGATAGTCGTCATGGCCCTGGTCATGCTGACGTAGGGTCTCGGTGCTGATGGGCACATCACTTTTCATGTTTTTTTCTTTTCAATGCATCGCGCAGAGGTTTTATCTAACATCCTCTGCTGCGTATGCGTCCACCTCTGCTGAGGTGGGCTTCCGGTGGCCCGCATTATCAGCGGACTCAAACGCCAGGACAGCCATGCGCCCAAATAACTGCGCTGCGCGTGGGCCATGTCGCTCTGTGCCCACGCGAACAGATCGAAACAGCCTGCACCTGCCATGGTTGACGTTGCAACAGTGCGCACGAACGCCAACTGCTTGCAGGCCAGATGGTAACGTGCGGGTCTCTCTCGTGGCCCGCTGGCCCGCGATGAAATGCGCAATTGCCTCCGCGCCAGCAAGCCATCCATCTCCCACGGGCGCTGGAGGGGGAACTGCAGGGGCGAGCTCGTCAACCTGCTGGCCGTCATCGCCCGCGACGTCGTCGTCGCCAGCGATGTCGTCGCCGACGACGTCATCCTCGAGCGGGATGGGGCCCGTGGCGCCGTCATCGATGATACCGTCACGCGGTGCATCCACATCATCGCCTCCGGTCGCGTCATCAAGAATAGCTGGCGCACCAACTTTCAGTTTTTTTTGCAGGCACGTCAACAATTGCTGCAACATCATGCTCGTCATCTCCTTCCAAGGAGTTCAGAGTGGCAATGTGCCTGGCAGATTTCTCGCCTGGCGCTGCTTTGGATGGATCCTTGAGGAGCAACCGAAAAAACGAATCGGGCTCAGATGATTTGAAAGCAGAGCTAGCAAGTAATGTTTCCTACCGACATGCATGTTACGAGAATCGCATGCCACAGCTAGGTCATACTTCCCATACGCAACAACTTGGGCACGCGAGTTCCACCCACGTGCCTCGAGATGGTCCAACAGAGACAAAGTGGGCCATTGCACTCTGGAGCCAGTAGGCGCGGCAACCCGAGGCTCACATAAATCCAAGCAGCCTTCAATATCGCTTGGCACTGCCTGCCATTCCTTCAAGTTCTGTCTACGCTCAAACGACGCATCCATTAATTCAAAGAAATCGAACGTCCCTGGATCTTGGACAGGACAAGCGCGCACAACGTCGGACTCCAATGGATTGCCAACCCATCGCTCCAAAACTTGCACATGTATAACGAAGGAGTCCGTGTCGCTGGCGTGCGTGTTTACAGCGTGCACAAGTTTTGCGCGGACCTTCAAGCTCAACACCTGCATGTGCACGCATGCGGGCTCGTCAACTTCATCGCCACCATGGCATTGGAACGAATAGTAACCGTACTGCGCAAGCAATTTGGGCAGATATTCTGCAAGCGAGCTCGCCTCTCCGACAGCAAATCCTTCGACGTGCTTTTTCTTGGGACCCCGCCGTGGCGCACCACCGCCGCCGCCGCCGCCGCTACCTCCTCCTCCTCCTCCTCCTCCATCGTGTGGCTCATCATCCTCTGGGCCGCCTGGCTCATCATGTTCTGCGTCACTCAGCACGCCGTCAACGTGTCCACCTGCTCTCGGCCCTGCACCGTCATCGCCGCCGCCTCCAGGGCCAGGCGCACTTGCGGGGGCTGCCATGCCATATCGCATGCAGCTCAAGTGCGTTGCCGTGTATGTTCTGGCAACAGCTCGAGATCGTTTCAGGCGAGATGGCGCCATGAGCGTAGAAGATGCCCTTGGCGGTTGCAGCGCTGACTTAGCGTTGGCCCAGTTCGTGTGGAGATTTACGTCTAAAGCGCTACAGAAACCACGGATGTCCTCAATATTATTCTCGAGCCTGATGGAACTGGCGATCCAAGGAAAGGTGCCCCGCCGGCCGAGCTCGCAAGTGATGGTGCCTAGCCGCGGCGTGGGGGCCCTCGGCAGCAGTGTCATCCAAAGGTGCAAATCGAATGGAACCGATTTCTGCCTCCAGCTGAGGGCTGATGTTATCCCCCCTCTCGTTTATGATATCTACTGCAGCACGCAATGGCGACCCTGGTCTCATGATGGCCAGAGTCACGGAGTCATGGCAACATTGCGGATGTGCATTGAATAATTCAATGCATCTTGATTTCATGCCAGGCGTATGCACCCCCCCCCCCCCCCAAGATGCAAGGTATATCGTTCACGAATTTGAGCTTCAAGGACCCGGGGGCGAGCGTGCTCCTCGCTCGGCCTTGGGCTTGCCGCAACAGCTGCTGGTCGGGGCCGAACCTGCCCTCCGTCCAAGCATTGGCCTCGTTCAGCCCAGCCCTCAACTTAGGCATGCCGTATTCGAACGCAAAACCTAGCACGCAACCGGATCGAGTGCAAGTGATGGCCTCACCAGAATCCCACAGATGACGACGGCAGGGGCAGCGCCCTGCAAAACGTATTAGATCATTGAGCCACGAATTGAACCACATCATGACTTGACATTGGAAGGGGAACGATTGACAACTCATGCCCCAAGAACTATATCCAGACGGGTTTTGTCACGAACATCCAGAAATGCAGCTCTGGTGATGCGGCCCCTGGCCGACCAAATGAAACCGTCCACGCAGGTCAGCGCATGGTGAAGTTTCTGCCGCCTCCACTCCGCAAAACTAGGCACATTCGGCACCGACCCCACAAGAGCAGCTAGACCATGCAGTCATTGTGCTCTCCAGTGCGTCTCTAAAGTGCGCCGTGCGCCCTGGGGCGCATAATCATTCGCATGCGCGCGCGCGCGCGCCTAGTTTTCCATGTCCCACCTCCTACTCCTACTTCGTACTCCTACTTCCTACCTCCTGCCTCCAACCTCATCCCACCTCCCGCCTCCTGCTTCCTACTCCCCCCTCCCGCCTCCCACTGGCCTCGGAGATCCTTCATCCTACCAGCTTCGAGGTGCATGCCAGTTGCAGTCTGCGTCATATGCCACTCCTACCTCCCACGCCGTGCGTCTCACCTCGTCTGTTATGTTCCCCTCCTGTCTCGTACTTCCTGCCTTCGGCCTCTCGCTGTTTGCCTCCGAGACTTCTGCCGACCTCTTGACTCGTTCTTTCTACCTCCTCCCCCTCCTTCCTCGCGCCATCCTCCGAGCTCCTGCCTCGTATTTCGCGCGCCCTACCTCCTATCTCCTGCCTGCCATCGCGAATGGACCCCAGGGTTCCTAACGTTTTCAAGGGGCGGCGGAAGGCAGGGGGCAGGAGGAGGGAAGGGGGAGGGGCGTAAGAGGTAGGGTGGAGACGCTGGCAATTGAGGGGTGGCGTGGGTTCGAACGAATACGAACCTCATCTCTGAAGAGCGACGCCAGAGCCTTGATCCCCGCGAGAATGCGCGGGAACCACGCAAGGGTATTACAGCCGCACCTGATGATATTACCCACCTTGTGCCTCCAGCCAGGAATAACAATGGCGCGCGGCAGCAACAGCTGTTGCCTGGCAAGCACAAGCTTGGCGCCAAGACACTGATGCACATCAGGCAGACAGTCGTTCATGTTGGCGACCATGTATTCCGCCCCCATATCGGACACCGCGCCACGCGCGCGATCGAGGACTTTGCGCATGACAGTTGCGTTGCCGCCAAACACCAAGTGGATCTGCCACAATAGCGCAGCAGTCTTGGCAAGTGCCGAAAGCTGAGTTCTCATAAGAAGAAGTGGGGCAAACATCCTGGCCATAAGCTCTCGGCCTGCAACGCGGGCGCGATGCGAGGCAGCTTGCGTCTCCCAACCTCTGCCTTGCGGACTGGAATCAACATGCAGGTATATGTCAACCTCATGCCATGGTTGGCAGGCCGTGCGTCGCCATTCGCAACGTCGTCGACGATATCGCCATCCAGGGTGTCGGGACGCAAGGGAAGGTGGCAGAGCAGCTTGGCAGCGCGACCAGGGACGTCATCGACAGCCTCTCGATGCTGCAGCTGCCCGTGCACGAGAAGAAGCTCGCGTACCTCGTCTCGGACGCGGGGGTCGAGGCTGCCCTCGCGCCGCGCTGGGCGCTTGGCCCCGCGGCCAAGGTGCAGCATGCGCGGAACCTTGGGACCGACGCCAACGACGGGAGCCGCCGCCGAGTCAGCATCTGCGCCGAAAGGCAGGCCACGGCGCGGGCGCAGGCAATCCGACTTTGGAGTTTCCGCAGCGGGGACGGGCCTGTTCACGGCATCCAGCGCGGCGGGCCTACCGCCAAAGCCACGTGGGGTACCACCGTGACTGGGCTGGCCCCCACGGTCTTGCACCAGCTCCGGGTGCAGGTTGCGCGCAGCTTTGGGCCTGTGGCCAGGGGCGCCTCGGTCGGACTTCGGCTCGCCTCCTTCGGGCGCCTCTTAAGCGCGGATCCGTTGGCCATCAACGCGGGGGCTGTGGCGCAGCAGTGGGCTCGCGCTGTCTGGGAGGGCTTGCCGCCGCGCGGAGTCCTCCGAGCGTGCCTGACAGACGCCGCAGCGCGCTTGGGCCACCTCCGGCACCCGTGGTCGCAGGCAATCTCCCCCGCGGACGTGGCGCTGCTGACGCTGGGTCGGTGCGGCTGGCGCTTCGAGGACGAGGCCGTTTTGGTCACCGACGCGGGCGCCCGCTTGGACCTGGTGCGCACGGCCCCAAGTCTGGTTGCCCGTCTCGCCCAAGACGCCGCTTGGCGTGCTTCGGATTGCATGGCACTGGCGCGCGAGGCCAAGGAGGTGCGTGACGACCACCGCTGGGTGCAGCCGATCAGCTGGCTGGCCCTGCGGCCGCTGCTGTGGGGATCGGCACGCAGTTGGACAAAGCGGCAGCAGAATTCCCTCCGGGCCCTTGTGGGCAACACGCATTGGTGCCAGGAGCGGCTCCGGCGCCATGGCCTCGCAGCGTGCGGGCTGTGCAAGCTGTGCCGGGCTAAGGCTGGCACGATCTTCCACAGGGTGTACGAGTGCGATGCCCATGCCAGCCGCAGGCGGACCGCAGCATCCCCATTTCTGGTGGCGAGGGCCCGGCGGGCGCAGCGCGAGGGGCCCTTGTTTGCTGAGCGATTCGCGCGCGGGATCTTCCCGGACCCCCAGCACCTCTGGAGCGACATCGGCTGCCAGGAGTTCGAGATTCATTGGTGGAATCGGCCCAGCTCGGGCCGCCTCGGGGGCATGCTGTTCACTGACGGCTCCGCCTTCGCAGGGCGCCTCCCGGGCATCAGCCGGGCTGGGTGGGCAGTTGTTCAGTGCAACCGCTGGGGCGTACCTGAGGCTGCTGCGTATGGGCCGGTGCCGCTGGCCATGTGCCCCAGGCAGCTCAGCCGCGACGGCGAGGATTTCGCCATCTTCGCGCTCCCGCTGGTTGCACTGGGGCACCTCGACCTCTTCGTTGACTGTGCTGGGACCGTGGCCGCTCTCAGGCGCGGGCCTGGGGACTCCTCAGGGGACGAGCGGGCGCACCTGTGGGGCCCATTCTGGGGTTCCTTCGGGCTCGGGGACTTCACAGTCACGAAAGTCCTCGCTCACGCCACGCACGCCGACGTCGCTGCGGGGAGGGTAACCCACTGGGAGCGCGCCGGCAACGCGGCCGCCGACACGTGGGCCAAGCACGGGGCAGAGTGCCACAGCATGCCCGCGGAGGCTGAGGAGCTCACGCTAACGCTGTACGACATCGCCCAGGAGGCCGCGCGCTGGTCAGGGGAGCTCCACGCGGTCCTGGCCGACGAGGGCACCAAGGACTGCGATGGCTTGGAGGCCCGGCCGCAGGGGCAGCCAGAGGGCGGCGCCGAGGTGGAGCTGGTCGTCGGCGACGGCCCTAGCACCGCGCACGCCGAAGCCAGCGGTGGGCCCGCGGCTGTCGACGGCGGCGGTGTCAGAGGGGCGGCACGCAAAGGATCCGGAGCGGCTTCGCATCAGCTCCGGGCTGCCGAGGCCACCGCTCCGGGCCGCCCGCCCCAGACCCTGGTGGCGTGCCTGAGGTGCGGAGCCTATGGCACGAGATACGCTCGCAACCTGGCAGGCACGTGCCACGGGGCAACCACAACCACGCTCCAGAGCCAGAGAGCCCGCCTGGCTGACGGCCGGCACCCGGGGCATCGGCAGTGCCGAACGTGGGTGCTCTCCACGCTGCGGGAGCCAACTTCGGCGGACCTCGCCGCGTGCCTGGGGCCAGACTTCGGCCGCGCACCAGTGGCAGGGCCCACGGTCGGACCCCAGATGGGGAGGGGGGCGCCCAGGCGCATGCTGACCAGGGTTGAGATCTTGGCAGCATACGGCTTGAACGAGGAAGACGTGGAGGCGGCCGTCAATCGCTGGCGCCAGCGGCGGCGCGCCAGGGCCACGGAGGAGGACGATTCCGACATCGAGGAGTAGGTGAGGCTATGCGCGGGGGCTAGCCTCTCAGCGGCTCCGGCGGGGGCGCCGAGCCTGTCTTTTTCCTGTCGTTTGCTTCCCTTGCGGATTTCCATTCCATTCCATTCCGTGCCTGATCAATCCTAAGCTGCGCTTTAATTCGATACGATCGAACCGTCCACTCTCTGAGAACAGCCCGCTCCAAGCGATCGCGCCTTTAGCGGCGTGCCTGAGTGATCTCGGAGTGCAACTGGCATCCAGCCGCGCCAAGACCAGAGAAGCATTTGCAAAGTGGCGCCGTGCTCCTGGCGCGACGCTTGCCTCAAGGGCTGGCAGGGCAGGCGCGTGCTCCGCATGCCCTTGTCGGGGCACTTTCAAGATGGAGGGCCGCGGCCCGAACCTCAAGGTTTGTTTCGTTCGCTTCGCCGCCGCGTCGCAGCAAAACAAAACTTGCATCATTCCCATCGGGCTCGCAGCGACGATGGACATAAAACAGCGGGTCCGCACATAGTGATGCCCCAATGCGCAACAAGGATTTGCTCAACGTGTTCATCCCAGCCCCCGCGCACAGCATCTCCCTCCAAAGATCTGCGCATGCAGTGCGTCAAGGGCAACATTCAAGTTCACTGCGTCGGGGTCGCAGGCGCGAGCCTCAAGCAACTCGATGCATGTTGCAGCTCTGTGCACCAGAACACCGCGACAAGCTTTACCTCGCAACGCCGCCGACGATCTTCGCGCAATGAGCCGATCGAGCTCACCGGGGAAGCGTCCAGAATCCCGCAGAGGGATCCGCTCCCAGTGGCCCAGGGCAGCGCCGAACAGCCAATGCTGTCCGTCTTCAAAGCGGACGCCCTCGGCTCCCGAATGCTCGCTGGCGAACGGGCCGCCGCGCGCGCCGAAGACGAGCCAGGGCCCGTCGGGCCCGCGAAGGATCTCTCGGCCCCGACGCCTCCGCCGGCCCGCCGCTGCAGCCGCGCCGTCGCCGCCGACGGCCGCGCCCTCCGCAGGGGCCTCGTCGCCGACGACATCGTCGCCCATTGTTGCGACGCGCGCTGAGGAATCGCATTTGTGCGAAGCCCGTTTGGGTCAAAACGAGTTCGGGCAGAAATGGTTGCGGGGGGGGGAGGAGGGGGAGGGGGATGGGCGCCCCAAACAGCGAGTGACACGAGCGGGCATTGTTCGGGGGGGAGTTGTGGAAGAACGGGGCGCTGACCCCTTCCCGTGGGTCCGTGTCCCAAGAAACGCCGGGGCCCAGTGGATTCGGCATTTCACTCGAGACATCCGCGCGCCGTGCCACCCGTCATTTCGGACATTGTCTCAGCTTCGCATATGGTTGGCTGCGACGCTTGCAAATGGAAGGACAACCGCGTGAGACATCCTGACATTGTGACGAGCCACTCCGACCGCGCCCTCTACGCGTTGACTCGGCCACGCGACCTGCGAGCGCAAGTGATAAATTCACGCCGACCAGCCCCGATGGGGCGCGGTCATGTGGCTCGTAAGCAGGGACATGCAAACCAGGCGTGACCAACTCGCCATTAAGCGGGGACCCATTGTTGGATTTGATTGCGCGTTGCTTTTATTTTTGTTGGGGGGGGGGGGCGGCGGGCGGACTTCCGCGCCGTTTACCATCGACGGTGAGTTGTTGTGCTTTTTCGTGTTCGCATTGTTCATCGTTGCTTGGCTGTTGTTTGAGATGTGTATTAGTAAGTTCAAAATCTCGTCATTGCTCTTAGCGCGCAGTGCTACAATCCTAAATGAAGGGATTTTTTCCTTTTTATGGGAACCACCCGTCGGTTCGCATAACCCCATCCCATGTGCGGGAAAGTACCCTTAACCCTTGGAGAGATTCTAGCCACCCAATGACTGTTCTGGCCCCGCCCGCCCAGAACAGCCACCGAGAGCCTCGGGCGACTGTTTTGGCCGGGACGGGGCCCCGCGGGCGGGGCATGCGCGACGCAACTCTCGCGGCGGCAGGCGCCTGCTCTAGCGGGCCGGTCAGGTCGGGCGGGGCCTTGAAACATGAAGGTTGGCGCAACTCGCGAGGTGGCGCGCGCTTGCCCTGGCGGGTCCGTCGGGTCGGGCGCGCGGGGCGTCGGCGCAACTCTCGAGGTGGCGCGCGCTTGCTCTAGCGGTCCGGCCGGGTCGGGTGGGCGAGACCTCAGAGGTTGACGCAGCCCTCTGAGTGGCGCGCGCTTGCCCTAGCGGGCCGGTCGGGTCGGGCGGGCGGGGAGGAAGCGCGCGCTTGCGCTATAGTCTTGCGGGCCGGTCGGGTCGGGCGGGCGGGGCGACAGGTTGGCGCAGCTCTTTAAGAAACGCGCGCTTGCCCTAGCGGGCCGGCCGGGTCGGGCGAGCGCTGGGCCGGGCGGGTGGGGCTTTGAACTTTACTGTCGGGCGCAGCTGGCGAAGTAGAACGAGGAAGAGGAGGAGGGGGGGGGATGGAAATGTGCCTCCAACCTCCGTTTTCGCAAGCCTATCGAACATCCAACGGTGGACTTCACAACTCCAGAATGGAAAACCATCCGAATACATCGGGTTTTGGAAACCTCAATATCGGGGTTGGAACCCGATTGGGCCAATATCTCAATATTGAACCCCAAGATTGGCAAAGGTCAATCTGAAATTCTGGAGCATGAGAACTCCACTTGTTCGCGCATTATAGGAATTTGAAAACTTCAATATAGACGAAGCCCCGAGCCACCTCGGCGAACGCGCAAGCGTCGGCGCTCCCGCGGCAGCGCGCGCGACAAGCCAACCAGCTGCGAGGCATCAAGCGCAACGCCCTGGTGCTTCCGACGTCTCAACTTACACCTCGCCATGCCCCGTGCCCCATGCCGGCCCAGCGCCGTGCCCCTCGCTTCGCCGCACCATCGCGCATCGTGACATCAACATTCTTTTAAAAAATAAACACCAGGGGCCCCGTTCATATCTGCTCTTCTACCCCTCCTCCTCCGCCTCCTCCTCCTTCTCCTCCTCCTCCTCCCCCCCCCCATTTGCCCTTCCCCCCGCGTCCTCCTGAGCGCCCTCAGCCCTCGCCCTGATCGTGAGCGAGGTTCCCCGCCCACCTGTGCATGTGCAAACTGTAGTGCTCACGCGCCGCAGCTTTGGCATTGGCGACTCGGCCACGTCGCCGGGGGTTCGGGGGGGCCAGGCAGGGTGCGTCTGCGTGGGCTGCATGGGCGGCGTGGGGGGGAACTGCCGCCGCGGGCCGCCGCGGCCGCCGCCGCTGGCCGCCCGGGGGGCGCCTGCCGCCGCGGGCCGCCGCCGCTCGGCGGGCAGCGGGCTCCGGGGCATCGGCCGCGTCTGGATCCGCGAAAACGTCGCCCATGGGTCTGGGGCCAAAAGAGCTGGTGAATTCCGCCGGGGGCCGCTCGGGGGCCTCTTGGAGGCAGTTTGGGACCTCTGGGCTTTGGGGCTGGGGCCGCCTGTGCGCCTATTGGGGCGTCCTTTCGTGCCTGTTGGGTGCCTCGTGGAGCTTCTTGGTTGCCTCTGTGCGCCTCGTGGGGGCCTCTGGCCCTCTCGGGCCTTGGTTGGACAGGGCGCGCGAGGGGATTGCTGAAGATGGCCTCGAGAGTGTCCGAGACAACCCAACATATTGCCGACCAACCAACCGCGCAAGATGGCACCCATAATGGCGATTGGTGATGATGTGTGAGTCTGCCAGCGCGAGTTGCATGGGCGTCGTTTCCGTCTCTGTCTGCGCCCCAATGTGAAGGCCGCGCGCCGAAAAGGAAGAGCTGCACTGGCAGCGAGTATCTGCCATCAATGCAAACTACGAATCAAATACAATATCAACATATAAATGCATCAGAGGCACGATATCGCGGATCGCCAGGGAACTCAACTCAACTCGCGCTCAATTCCGAAAGTGTCAAAACAAAACCCAGTCTTGGAAAATGTCTGACCACTCTGCGCGCAACCCCCAGCGACCATGAACATCACCATGGACATCACTGTTCGGCGAAAGGGGTGAGGGCCGGAACTGATGACGGGGTCAACCTCCACGAAGCGCCCACTGTAATCCTGACCAATGAGCTTTCCCGGCACAGGGCGCTTGAAAATATCGGAGGGCTTCGGCGCTGCAAGGCTTCGACAATGCAAGGCGAACGTCAGAATGTTTCGCGTCGAACAGGACAATCACTTGCTCGCCGTGCGCGCTCCATGATCCATGCCGAGGTGCCACGATGCCTTTAGACTGGAATTGCACCTGTCCGAACGCAGAATCTACCGATGCATGGCACTCCATGCTTTTGTGCGAATGGTTCGTGCACTTGTAGACCTGTAGCACGCCATGGGCCTGCACTGGCCAGCGCCCCCCATGAATGCCGGCGGGAAGGAAAATGCTGGGCGCGAGCTCAGAGCCATCAAGGACGCATTGACAAACACAACACATACCATTTGAGCATCATACAGTTGCGGAACAAATGTAATAGGGAGGTGAGCGGACTTCACGCACATATCGAAGCTAATCGACGCGAGTCGACGCTGCATCGCCGATGAGACGCCAAATCGGCACTAACCCATCGATTGCCAGTCGCCATGAGACGCCAAATCGGCACTCGCCCATCGATTACCAGTCGCCAGTCGACAGTGCGGTCTAAAAGCGGAATTACGACGGTGCGCGCCGTTCATTTCTAATCTTGCTCATTTCCAGTCGCGCTCGTTTCTATTTGCCCCTGCCCCCCCCCCCCCAGTGGCCAGGGAGGCCCAGGATAGAATAATTAGACATGATAGCGGAACAACAGCAGTAGTCAGTTGTGACTGGCGGTAGCCTATGGCCTATAGCATGTAGCTGAAAGCCGACAGCCTTTGGCCTGGAACGGCCGATCAAATGCCGATTCCTAGCCGGGCTATAGAGGCCTTGCGCCCTGCGGGAGGAGATATGTCACCTATCTTCGGCCGCTCGGCACCGCGCCAGGGAGGGATCTTGCCACCTATCCTGGGCCTGTCAACGTTGCCCGAGGACGCGATCCTGTCACCTATCTTCCTGGAACAAAGAACAGGCACGAACAACCTTGTTCGCCTATCCTGGGCCCGTCAACGCCGCGCCAGGGCGCAATTTTGTCGCGCATCTTCGCGGGGCGCAAGTCACTGCAGGGCAACGTGATGGCTGTATTGTAGTGACATGCGCCCCACGAAGATAAGTGACAACATCGCGCCCTGGCGTGGTGTTGGCGGGCTCTGGATCGGTGACAAGGTTGCTCTCGTTTGTTCTTTGTTCCAGGAAGATAGGTGGCAGGATCGCGACTTTGGGCAATGTTGACAGGCCCAGGATAGGCGACAATATCGCTCCCTGGCGCGGTGCTGAAGCGACGAAGATAGATGACGTAGCCCCCCCCGTAAGGCCTCTAAGGCCCGGCTAGCAGAGGTCGTGCTTGGACGGGGAGCGTTTCCCATGGGAGATGATGCAGCGTCGGTGCAGGTGTCGCCGCTGGCGCTGTCGGTCGAATCAACCTCGCGCGGCGTGGATGCCAACAAACAAGAAGTGCATCGCGTTGCAGGAAATGCTGCGCGCAAGACGGGGGGCGGAATCTTCTGCGGATCGTTGATGTCGAGCTCGAGGATTCGGTTGCTGGCGTTAACCCTGCACCATTGACTGCGAGGGTCCTGTGGGGGGTAACCGAGTTGAAGGTCCCAGAGCTGTCTGAAACCGTCCTCCTGTATCCATATTCCCACTGAGAATACCCATGGGCAATCCGTCATAGCCAGTGCCGAACTGTAGAATCCAATGTGCGGTAGTGTGAGCTTAATGTGCTTATTGACGACGCGGTCGCCATTGGCTGTTTCAAAAATGTGTTCTTGCCTTCGTCGTGCTCGAGTGGTCCCGCGCGGTAGGGGGTTGGACTTGCCTTGGATGTGATGGGCCGAGCCGCGTGACAGGTCTTGTCTTGGCTGTATCCAAGACCCACGTCCGTGACAGCGCCGCCGCAGACCGTGGGGGGCGCCGGTGTAGGTGTTGCCGCCGACGCGCAGGTATGAGTCGGATACGTTGTGAGCTCGTCGTGTTGGCGTTGCGCCTCCTCCAGTGATGCGTGGAGCGCGCGCGCTGGCCTGCAACCGCCAGTCTGGTAAAACGTCAGGTCCCTCGACTTCGTCGCCTCTGCAGTGCGAAACTTCCGCCCGCTAGTACATTCTATGTTTCGCTGCGTTGGTAATGGTGTCCACGTTGTCAACGTCCAATCGTAACTCCCGTTGTGCCGAGTCGGACAGGGGCGTGATCCTTTCGCGAGTAACGCAGGTGCGATCGCGACGTCGATAGCAACGGCCTGCAGCGGGAGATCGGGCACGATCACGAGTGGATGGCGATCGGCTGCCAGTCCTGTCGCTACTGGTAGGAGAGCGGCCGCGGAAGGACTCCCGAGAGGGTCGAGACGATGAACGTGAACGTTGTGGAGAGCGGGGGCCAGCCACGACCCCCCGGACCTCGCGAGTCGGAGCGCCCCCCTCGTCCTGGAGACGGCGAACTTCGTCGTGACCACCGCGTGGCCCCAAAAATGCGGGAGTTGTGCCCGCCCTTGTAGGGCGACGGCGTCTGGCCCCCCGCAAACCGTGGGGAGGGCGTCTGGTTGCGGCTGTCTCTGCTGTATTGCCGAACGGGGCTCCGGTCGGGAGTCTTCGCGTTTGGGTTAATGTGCGCGTTGCGGCAGCTGTTGCCATGCTTGCATGCTAGCTTCGGATCTGCGTAAAAGGGGCATTTTGGTATGTGTGGTGGGTACTTGCAACGATCTCGGGCTGGGCAGGATCCGTGCTTGTTGAAAGCGAAGCAACCGTTCTGCTTGGGCTTGTGTTGCGTCGGTGGGACCGAAGAGCGGCCAGTGGAGGGCCGTCTCTCACGGTCGTCCTTGCCGCGGGTGGTTGATCGCTGAGTGGGTCGTGTGGTCGGTCAGTTGCTAAAACCAGTATGTAACATCTTGCGCCGTTCACCGTTATTGCACCTCCCAGACTTGAGCGCCGCGCAAATCGCAGAGTCGCGTCGGCTCGATCCGCTCTTGAGGTGAAGCTGGTTGCGCTCAAGTCGGTGGAGTTCTAGGTTGTCTAGAACGCGCTGTCGAAGTCACTCGTCTGTGTAATTGGGATTGTTGGGGGTCGTCTCGTTGTAGTCGTGTCTCGTTGTAGTCGTGCATATTCTGCTTCGTCGAGTAGCGTCGTCGTATCTGAGCGGTTCGCGGCATTCCAACAATAGGTTGTCCCATATCCACGATGAGTCGTTGGAGGTCGGCGCCCCGCATGCGTAGTAGCTGCAGACATTCAGAGTCGTGTGGTGTGTCGTCGACAGCAATGACTTTGTAGGACTGTAGTATCGTCCAGTCGATTCGTCGATCATTTAGCCTGCGGCCAGCTTTGTGTTCCTGAGCCGTGAAGTTCTTGATGCGGTAGCGCAGCTCAGACTTGAGAACGGCAGTGAGCCCGGCTGCCAGTTTGCAGTCGATACTCTCGAAGTCGCCGCTGTCTTGTAGGTCCTCGTAGGTTGTCGTGGGTTGTCCTGCAACGCGTAAGGCTGCGTAAGCTTTGGCGGGGCGCCCGGAAGCGCTGCCGAAGTTGTTATGAACCATATGTTGCCACTCCTGTAATTGTGTAGTGCGTGGCAGTTGTGGTACGCGTACGGTGTCGGACCCCTAGATTGGAGTTGTGGTAGTAGCGGAGACGCGTGACAACGTCTGTGGAGGAACCGGTTGTGTAGGATGGGGAAGGTCGCGCAGGATAGCCGCGACGTCTCTGTGTAGAAGCCGCAGCAGAGGCGGCGCTTGGCGATGCACGTCTTGTAGGGCCTGTGCGGATGTCACCATCGGCGCGGGCTCTGTCTGGTCGATGGTCGGGTGGTGGGTGGTGGACCTCACTGTTGTGCGGGCAGTGTAGCTGAGTTGGTCGCGGCGTTGTGCTGCGTCTGTTGGACATTCTGTTGAAGGCCACGTAGCTCCATGTTGGTATCGTGGGCCCGCTGGGAGTACCTGTCCAGCATGCGCTCAAGGTCCTGGATTCGTTGATTGTGTGCTTCGCGCTTTTGTTCCAAACGGGCTATTGTTGTTTCTGCCACATTTTTTCTTTATATTTATATAATATATATATATATATTATATATATATATATATATATATATATATATATATATAGATTCCTATTTTGTTTGGCAGCGTCTTTTTCCTGGTGGATCTGGGTGAGTCGTAACTGCGCGTGGTCCTCCGCCGTCTGTGCCTCGGCCTTGTGGGCTTCGGGGGGGACGAAATCGTAAACCGAAGTCGGGGTGCCCAGCTGAGCAGTCTGGGTCCGCACAACACGCAACTCAGCCAGCGCAGTCTTTGAAAACTTCAAGACGGCGAGTGAGGGCCATGTCGACGCCGCGCAGCTTACCATTTAAATATGACGTGAGTGTTGGCTGGTTGGGCTGTATTGTTGCAGCGCTCTGCTCGACCTGACTGAATGCGACGTGCGCTCATGTCCTCGCGTAGCTGGAATCCAAGGGCCCATGCACCTCCGCCGGTGGGGTCTATCGGACCATCGGGAGGTCATCGTGTGATGTCCTGACGGCGGCAGTCCCTGTGCCCCTGACGGTCGCGAGTTGGCCCTCCACCCGTAGGAGGTAGTCGTGAAGCGTCTGGATCGCTCTGGAGTCGGCACCTCGGTGTGACTCCATCTGGTCGGCTTGGATGGAACTCAACCTGTGAGATGATCGATCCATCTTCAGCGATCCGAGCGTCAACCAAGACAATCGCATGTTGCAGCTCCTGTCTGATGGTGGCCGCCTGTGCGATCAGGCCCGATAGCTGTTGGGTCGTGTAAGTTTCAACATGGTCTCGAAGCTCTGCCAGATCAATGGCAGTAGGAGTGCACGCGACAAGGTTCCGCTGTTGAGAGCCATGCCGCGAGCGTCGTTGAGAGGGGTTGCCGCTGGAATCCCGAATAAGCTAGCGAATGTGACACCTTGCAGGAACCTGACGCTGAAACGTCCGCCCAGTACGGTTTTCTATGGCCCTCGCGTGTTCAGAGACGGACACATTGGTAGGCGACGGGGCGTTAGCCCAGCGGCGGCTGCGCGCGAAAACGATGTCAGGAGACAACATGTTCGCGGTGCGATGGCCGCTGCGGGCTTTGCCGCCGAGGGACACCGACGCGCATGACGCGGATGTATCAGGCGCCGCGGGGGGCGAATCCAGCCGTTGTCGCGAGGGTCGAGGCGTGCGCGGGCGGCGGCGGCGGCAGCGTCGGTGAATCGGGTAAACGTTCGCCGGGTGCAGCCGCTAGAGAAACAGCGCTGCCTTCTCCTGAAAAAAGGGGGGAACGGGTATTGCGGATTCTCTCGCCCTCTCCATGGAGCCGTCGCGAGCGCGCGCCTTCGAGGAGACCGTACGCTTGCATGCGCCGCAACCGAAGGTTGCAGCGCCAAGCGGCGGAGTCCAAGATGAAGCGAATTGTGACCCTGCGCGCTCCCTCTGTTATCGAGACAGTGCCGCGCCTGCCTCGCTCTCCGACCCTGGCACGTATAGAGGCCGCGCTGAGAGACCACCCCCTGCGCACTCCCTCAGTTGTCGAGAAACTGCCACGCCTGCCACGCTCTCCGACCCTGGCACGCATAGAGGCAGCTCTGAAAGACCCCCCCCTGCGCATTCCCTCTGTTGTCGAAAGTGCCACGCCTGCCACGCACTGCGAATCCCACACGCACGTCTTGTATATGGCATGTCATGTGTATGTGGATGATGCGTGTGCGGCCGTATCGAGACGTGTTCCTCATGTGTGTGCCCAGTATGTAGCGCGTACGTTGTGGGTATACGGTGCAGTGCGCACGACAGGCGTGCACCAGCGTTGTATGGCGTGTGTGTGTGTGTGTGTGTGTGTGTGTGTGTGTGTGTGTGTGTGTGCATGCGTGCGGCTGTAAATCGACGCGTGTCTCTTGTACGTGCCGTGCATGTGTTGAGCGCGGGTGAGGAGAGGAAGAGGAGGAGGGAAAGAGGGAGGTGCGTGAGTGAGAAGAGCGAGGTGACTGAGTGAGCTTCGCGGGTGGGACGCGGGAGGGAAGAAAACCATAACCCCACGAAACATGCGGGGAATGATCGGGAGAAGAGCAGAAGCAACGGTCGCTTTTCCCGCCGAACCGCGCGTGGGCGCCTCGCCCGCTGCGGTCCCTGGGCCCTCGCCGCGGCCCCTGGGCCTTCTCTATCAGAAGGAGGGGCGAGGGAGGAGCGACGACGGGAGAGCGACGAACGGAAGATGGTGGGGGGCATGCATATGAACACGATTGCATTACAGTGTCACACGATCTGGCACCTGTTCTCCATACCGCCATTGCCGATGCATCGCCTGCTGCGGCCCCCGGGCCCTCGCCGCGGCCCCCTGCCGTGTCTGTCACGGGGGAGGCGTCGGAATTGGGTTTGGGGTGCTCGGGTTGGCCCAGCGGGGCCATCAAGAAAATAACGAAAACCAGTATGAGATTTGAAGCGTGTTACCGCTGCAGACGCCCCGCGAAAACTTCAAGAGTGTTGCGCTTTCCCGATATCAAAAGGAGGGCGAGGGAGGAACGACGACGGGAAAGCAACGGACGAAAGAGGGGTCGGTGAGGGAAAATTGTGAGGCAAGGCGACGGAGGGCGGTGCGGGAGGGAGCGGGGACGATGACTGAGGGCTTACCCGATTATCACATATCCGCCGACCTTGCCGGCGTGTGGAATGGGCTTTTTCCGTTTGCCTCGTTGCCGTCGCCGTTGTCGTCGCTGCCACGGAGCCCAACATCACAGAGTTCATTTTCGAACCGGACTCGCCGCGCATTTGGGGGACTCGTCGCGTCGTTGGGGAGGTCCGGGGGAAGCGGGCCCGGATCAGAATTCTGGAACCGAACATAAAAGATGTGGAGGGGAACCCTTTCTCTTGGATCCCTTCCCGGGGGGGGGCCAGAGGGTGTCCCTGGGGCGGGTCCCAGGGACGGTCCCGGGATGGGTCCCGGGGGGGGGGGATCCCGGGTCAAAATGCTGCCCCCCCGGGGGTCCTGGCGGGCCCCGGGGGGACTCAACAACGGGGGTCCTGGGGGAGGTCCCGCCGTCAGGGTCAGCGGCGCTGGCCGTAAGGCCTTCGCAGTGCGTGTGTGTGTGTATGTATGTATGTATGTATGTATGTATGTATCTATCTATCTATCTATCTATCTATATCTATCTATCTATCTATCTATCTATCTATCTATATATGTATATATATATAGATGTACAAAACATGTATGTGTAGATGTAGATGTCGATGTATTTCCCCACCCTCATATGGTTGGGTACTTGTTTTGAATAGAGCAGTGTAGTCGCCCCGGCCTCCTTCTTCTCCTCCCCCCTCCTCCCCTCCTCCTCTCCTGTTTCCTGTGTTCCCCTCTCCTCTTCTCTCGTGCCGTCGGCGATCTGCGCAACTGTCCCCACTTTCGTGGGCTCCTGGGAGGCCCAGCGGAGGTGGGTACCACGCGGATCACCTCGGGACCTCGCCGCCCCCTGGGGGGCTTGCGATCTGCGCAACTGTCGACATTTTCGTGGGCTCCTGGGAGGCCCAGCGGAGGTGGGCCCCACGCGGATCACCTCGGGACCTCGCCGCCCCCTGGGGGGCTTGCGACACCCGAGCACCCCTGGGCATACAAATGCCACCCGGGCCACACGAACACCTTCCCCAATGTGACCCCCGCTTTTCGCTCCATTTGGGGCCCCTGGGGCCCTCCGGGCCTCGTGAGGGTGCTCTGCAAGCCGTGGGGGCACCTTGGGCCAGGGATACCTTCGAGCAACACCTGACTTGGTTGCTCGCAAGGCTTCCCGCGTGTCGTCTCCGAAGGCGTCGGGGCCGTGATTCGGACACCAATCTGCAGATTGTCCCACGGGGCCGGCCTGGGACTGTCCCAGGGGGCCTCTTGGTCCGTTTTGCAAGCTCCGACGGCCCACGACAAGAGACCAAACTCACCAAACACCATACGTTCTTTTTGTTTGAGCTCCAAGATTTTCGGTTTCTTGGGCTCTCAAAACGGCCGAAGAGACCGAGCCTTCCAATATTGGCCCAACAAGACCCCCTAAGAGGGGCCCAGAAACTCGAACTGACATTTGGCGCCCTCCACCTCCAGATGGCCCCCGAGACCGCCAGCAGGCCTCCCAAGAGGCATTCAAGAGGCCAGGACCCCAGCACTGTGGTGGGATTGGCCGAAGACAACTACATATCCTCATCCTCCCTCCCTCCGGCCCTGCTTTTTTTCTCCTACATCCCAGATGATGGAGGAAGAGGGGGGATGAGGAGGAGGTGGAGGAGGAGGAGACGGACGAAGACCATGAGCAGGAGGAGGGTCCCTGCCGATAAGGGGGGACGATGAGGCCAGGAAGGGAACGTGCAGCAAGAAAGGAATCTGGGGCGTGGGTGGGCGATGATATCCGACGAGACCGGGGCTGGGAAGAGAAGGAGGAGGAGGACGAGGAGGAAGAGGAGGAGAAGAACCCGACAGGAGGACCAAGAGTGGTGATCGACGTTACGTACGCGGGCGACACTACTTTCGGCATCCTCTCAAACGGGCTGACCGACACCCTGGGCCGCACCAAGCGTCTGGCGGACATAGTGTACGAAAGCTTCCGCACACACACGCGATGGAGCTCAACCTAGGGAAGAACAAGACAGCGGCCCTCGTATGCATCAACGGTCCCAAGGCCAGGCAGACGAAGCTGCACCTCTACGAGAAGCCGACCAAGCTGACTACCGACACCTGGGGCTTAGAGATCGACGTCGTACGCGAGTACCAGCACATGGGCACCACCATCACTACCGAGGGCTCATGGGGACCCGAAGTACAATGTCGCGCTATTGCCCACAAGAACGCGCTGGACCCCATGTTGCGGACCGTGTTCAAAGACAACGTCCTGCCGGCAACGACAGGCGCTAACTTCGTCGACACGATGACCCACGCTCGGCTCACATACCAAGCTGAGCTCTGATGCGGCATGACGGCGGCCGACCGAAAGACATTTAAAGTAGCACATGTTAAAGCATATCGCGCAACGGCTGGACTAAATTGCCGCAGCCGGTCGCGCAACATGTGACCGACGAGAAGGTCTGCGTCGCCACGGAGCGAGCAGGGCCCGACGCCACTACCACGGCACGCAGACTACGGTACTTCAACAACGTCGTGTGCAACGCCCCCAATCCGCTCCGTAATCTGCTCGACTTCGCCTTCAAGAGAGACGAACCTTGGCACGGCCAGCTGAAGAGCGACTTCGGTTGGCTACTTGATCACACGAGCGGGAGGAGCCTACCTTCTTGGGACGGCGTCAAGGGCTGGATCGAGTACTGCAAGTCGGGGACCAAGAACATGCCCAAGCTAATCAGGCGAGCATGGGAGGCGCACGAAAGATCGTGGATCGAGGACTGTAAGCACCAGCTGTGGAAACGATCACGTGTAGAAGGACTCGGTGAAGGTAATACAGGCGATCCTCCCGATCCACAGCAAGACCAACATCGCAACATGACGCAGTACGTGTGTTACGACTGTAGCGCCATCTTCTCGACGGAGGCGTCCCTCAAGAGGCACCGCACCGAACAGAACCTCCCCACAGAAGACGCACAATTCTACGCAATCGGATCTCGTTGCGACATGGAATTCCACGATCGGGTACGACTCGTCCGACACTTGCGCCATCGCAACACCGGGTGTCTCCAGGCCTACATGGCGAACCGCGACCCGATGGACCGTGCTGACGTTCAGAGGCTCATGGACGAGGACTCACCAAGACCTTAAAGAGCAGAAGATGGAGAGAAGATAAGGCACTGCAGCCCGCCAGGAGGTGCGCGCAGACCGAGGATGACGCTGACAGACCAT
Source organism: Prorocentrum cordatum (assembly GCA_963575745.1). Lineage (NCBI taxonomy): Eukaryota > Dinophyceae > Prorocentrales > Prorocentraceae > Prorocentrum > Prorocentrum cordatum. The sequence continues at coordinate 503,824 of CAUYUJ010015171.1, forward strand.
CGCTGCTCCAACGACCAACCGAATAACTACGGCGCGTGCAGCCCCCGTCAGTCACCGTACGACGCCATGCGCATGAGGCCACAGATGATGCTGCAGCACTCCCCCCCCACACAGCGGGAAAGTACAGCCGCAGCATAGGGCTGCGCCCCTTCGCGTCCCCTGGCGGCCAGCGGGGTTACTATGGACGGGGAGGGCATCATCTGGCTGATCGACGGCGACAGAGAGGACCAGACGCTGAAGAAGGACCGTCGGGACAACGCGGACGGCAACTGCGTATTGCTGGAGACAGCATTCCACGACGAGGAATTGGACTTGCACCACGGGCTACATGCAAAGATCCGATGGTACCACACCGCGAAGCGGTGCAGCGCCATCGTGGTCATCCCGAGGAGCTCGACATGGACGACGGACACATATACCGAGAATGCACTGCGGGAGTCGACGGTACCTTGGGGAGCAAGGCACTTGTCACAGACCAAGATGCAAGCGGCCGCCACAGAGAATGCCGAACTACGGTTGGCCATCGACATCACGGAGACGGCTGCCAAGATGAAGATCCCGTGCGCCCTGATCCTGCCACCGTACCGTGCAGCCCGCCCACACCCGAGGATACTGGACGAATTTCCAGCTCTGGGTGCTTCACGGACGGATTGCAGAAGGATGGTTTGCGCCAACGGCATGGGCCTGCGGCACCAGACTAATTACCACGGAGCGGGAGCTGAGCGAGCTCCTACGTTGTGTTGTGGGCGCTGGCGGCCGTCGCGCGGGCGAGCGCACGGACACGGGCGCTGGGCACCGCGGCGCACCGCGCGCTGCCCAAGGCGCCGCGGCAGCCGCACGTGAGGCAGGCTGAGCGGGCGGCCGCGCTGCCCCTGGGCCAAGGCTGCGGCCCAATCGGCTCCCGTCCGAACCCTCAGCCCCCTTTCCCCCTCTTGGCCTTCGGAGCTCCTAGAGCCCACCCTTTCTCTCCTTGGGGGCTGAGGGGCGGCGACCGTGCGCCCCACAGCGGGCGACGGCGCGTCGCCGCTTACGCCTCTCCACCACCCACACAGCAGATCGGCTGGCATCAGGCGGCAGCTGGCGATCTGGCTGGTGGTGCGGCACGGCTGCGACCTAGAGCGCAGTACAAGGCCGTGGGCCTCATTCCCCCTTCCTGGCCCCTGAGGCCCCTCCCCCCCTCTCCCCCTCGTCCCCGCCTTCCCTTCCTCCAGGGCCTTGGAGCCGCCTCCCCCCCCTCCTGCGGGGTCCATGGTCGCCCACTCTGTTGCGGTTAGGCGGGCGCGGCGCCGCGCGTCGCGGCGGCGCGGTCGCGCTGTGGAGTGAGCAAGTAAATGAGTGAGTGAGTGAGTGAGTGAGTGAGTGAGTGAGTGAGGAGGAGTAGGAGGAGGAAGAGGAGGACGAGGAGAAGGAGGATGATGAGGAGGAGAAGGAGGCATGATAGGAGGAAGAGCGGGATGGATGACGGACGAGAATAACGAGGATGAGGAGAACGATGAGGAGAAGGAAGGAGGCTGAAGGAGGAGGGAGGACGAGGAGGGGTAGGAGGGGGCAGGGAGGAGGACGAGGAGGGGAAGGAGGGGGTGGACGGGGGGAAGGGAGCTCGGGAGAGCTGCCGAGGCCGCGCGGCCACCACGGCCTCACTGATCCTCCTGGTCCTGCTCCTCGCGAGGGTGCGCCGCGTGCACCCACTGCCTCGGGCCTCCCTGCGCCCCCAAGCTCGACCCGCGCCATCTCTCCTTGTCCTCCTCCTGCCCCATCCTCCTCCTCTCTTCCATTCGTAAATCCTTCCTGCATTCTTCCTCCTGCTATTCCTTTTCCTCCTCGCCTTCCTCCTCCTCCTCCTCCTCCTCCTCCTCCTCCTCCTCATCCCCCTCCCCTTGCCCCTTCCTACTACCTCCTCCTCGCTCCTCCTCCACTCTTCCTGCTCCATCGCTCCTCGTACTTCTTCTTCCTCCTGTCCACCCTCCTCCGTCCTCCCTCCACTCTCCTCCTCCTCCTCCTCCTCCTCCCTCCCTCCCTCCCTCCCTCCTTGCCTCCCTCCCTCCCTCCCTCCCTCCCTCCCTCCCTCTCCTCCCTCTCCTCCTCATCCTCGTCTTTCTCCGCCCCCCTCGTTTGCATGCTCTGTGCTGCTACTCGAGTCCAGTCATCGATCGAAGACGCGAAACTATGTAATGATTGGCCATGATGGCCTCAAAACTCCCGACCCTCTTTCATCCCCGTCCTAATCCTCGTCCTCCTCTTCCTCTTCCTCCGCCACGTCTTCCTTCGTCTCCTTGTCCTCCTCCTCCTCCTCCTCCTCGATACCCGCATCCACTGCAAGGCGTGGCAAGGGCACATAATGGAGAGAGCACCCGGCGCGCCGAGCCCACGCACCGCCCACCCCCTTGTGCGCAAGGGCACCGCCTCCGGACCCCGCGGCGCCGTGCTCTTGCCGGGTGTTGCTAGAAGTGGTCCTGGCCCAAAGTGCCCCCCATGATTTCCAAGGAGGCTCCCTCGCTACGTGTTTGACCGTGGACCCCGTGTTACCCATCGCTCCTGGGCCGTCTTCGGAGGCCTTCGGCTGTCTTCGGGCGATTTTCGGCGGTCCTCGGCGGTATTCGGCAATCTTCTGGCGGTCTTCGGCGGTTTCCAGCGATATTTGCCGGTTTCTACTGGTCTTCGGCGCGAAAGCTGGATGGCTGCGTTCAACAAGGGGTCCCTGATCGCACACCTAACCCACGGCCTGCAGGGCACCCCTTTACGAGGCCCAGAGGGCCGCAAGGGCTCCACAGTTGGACGAAAAGCTGGGGGCAGGGGCACCTTTGGCAGCACCCGATCTTGTTCAGCCCGTGGCCCTGCAGAACTCTCGACTCCGCCGCCCCCAAGGCATGCAAAACCCGCCTATCGCCTGCCGCCTCGTGCACGGACGTGTCTCCAGATCCCGCGGTGCCGTGCTCTCTTCTCCCACCCGTGGCCCCCCACCAGAACCCCCAACACCGCCCCGCCCCGAGGCTGCGGACAAACGCCTCACGGCCCTTGGGCCCTTCGCGCAGGACTCGCCCCAGGACGCCGAAGCCGCGAAGAAACGCAAACAAATTGGAACGACGCCGTCCCAAAACAGCGCCAAACCGACAGAACTACGTCGTTCAATCTCGGGCACACGCTAACGTGGATCACGGACCCGTGGACCTGGGTGCGTGGGCGCCAAGTCCACGGATCGGGGCAAACACCCGCACTCCCCGAGACAAGAGGCCAAAACCACCCGCTTTGGCGGCGAAGCGCGCCGATTCAGTACGGAAGCGGGGCCACTCTCCTTCTCATCGCTCGGACGTCCTTTCCCCGTGCATTTTTCGGTGTCGCACCTGTCTTCTTTCTCAGGATGGTCCAACATGCTCCTCGATGGCCCTCGCCGAGAAAAATGCCCACGTCCGAGCGATACAAGTCTCTGACCCGCGAGCCTTGGGAGGGAGGAGGGAGGAAGGAGGAAGGTGGATGGGGGGGAGGAGGGAGGAGAGAGGAAGGGAAGGAGGAAGGAGAGGAGGAGGAGGGGAGGAGCAGGAAGAAGAATACTAATAATAAGAAGAAGAGGAGGCGGAGGAAGAGGACGAAGAGAAAGAATATAAGGAGGAAAAGTGAGGAGGGATGATCCGTGTGTGCGCGTGCTTGATCCAGGAACGGCGCCAGAATACAGAATCCTTTGGAGATCTGGGCGCACGCCGCCAGAGCGGCGCGCGAGCTCAGGCCTGGTCGACTCGGCGCTTGCAAACTCGCGCGCGCGCGCGTGACGAAAGAACTCCGCGGCGCCCAGGACACAAGAACATCTTCTCCTCCTCATCATCCTCCTCCTTCTCCTCCTTGTTCTCCTCTTCCTCCTCCCTCCTCCCCCGTCCCCCTCCCCTTCGTCCTTCTCCTCCTCGGCCTCATCCTCGACCTCCTCTTCATCCTGCTCTTCTCCCGCTCCCTCCAGACAAGCTGCCTAGAAATGGGTCCAAACCTCGCGGCATGCGCCCGTCTCTGACGGCCCTGGTGTCACCTAGCCCCCTGCTGCCTCGTCCCTTGTTTTCCGCCACTGGGGCAGCTGGACCCTCGGTCTCAGAAACGAATCATCCCCCGATTCGGCACGCAGTTGCCTAATTCGCAGGCTCGTGGGGAGGAAGAGGAGGGCGAATAAGAGGACAGGTCGGTGTCAACTCATGCGAGCGTCCCCTGCCATCGCGTTGGCCGACGGTAATCGACGCTAATCGTCGGCGATCGAGGCTAGATCGACGCTAGCTGACGCCCATCGACGCACATCGGCGCTGTCTGTTTGATTACCAGACGCTAGCCGACATTTGAGACGGCATACACGGCTCCCATACTTTTCTACCGACGGGGGGAGGGACGTGGAGGTATACCCGTCGGTCGGAAGAAGTAGGTACACATATGAAGTAGGAAGGCGGATACAGTATATAGGGCTCAGGTCCTCCCACATAATAGCAATATTCAACAACAACACATCGATATTCTAACTAAAAATACGCCTTACATAGATAAGGATACGGGTTTCAAACATACCTGCTTTCAACGACCGGCCGTGTACGGTGCTACCGAAGGACGGGGTGAAAGACATGGAGATATGTCTCAACCTGCAGGGCAAGCCTTGCCGAGCGTGGCCAACATGTGCACGGCCTCGGGCGAGAGTCCTCGTCCATCCGGCCCCCACGCTGCCCGAGGTAAGAGGGTGGGGTTCGATGGGCTCAGGGGGCCGTCCTAACGACCGCCATTCCAATCCTCGGCCTCTGAGACGAAGCCAGGACGCGGATAGAATCGGGTGATGAATCGAGAATCTCTGAATTAGGGCGGCTCTGGAGGATATCTCGGGCGCCACGGCCTTCTCAGAGCGTTCAGGAACGCTCTGAGAGCGTTCCGTAAAGCTCTCGAACGGATGTATCCTGGTCCCAGCCCCGCCCGATCCTGCCAGCCCTCCTCGAGGGGACCAGGCACGCCGACGATCGAGCGAAATTCTACCTAATTCGACATGCAAGAGAGGCGACTACGCTGGGAAGTGGCCTGGGTCGTCCCAGAACTCCTTCTCCGCGCGTCGCTTTCTCCGCCCGACCCGGGGCCTCCGCTTCGGACTCGCTGAGGCCGAACAGCGCGAGGCCGCGCTCCCGGGGGACCAGGGAAGAAGGGGAGGCGGGGGAGGAGGGACGAGGAGGGGGGAGGGCTTGGCAAACGGGGCAGTGGGGCCTCAGGGATTAGTCAGTGAGTGGCTCTGGGACGTCCCAGGGGAGGGGGCGGTGGGAAGGAGGGAGGACTGTGGGTGTGACGGGGATCGCTTGTTGGCTGATCTGCGGGGGCGGCGGCGGTGATCCGTTATCACCAGGTCCAAGTCGGAGCCCATGATCCTCTTCCACATCCCAAGCACCTGTCCATGGCCGCCCAAAGGGCAGCCCTGGATCGCAGAGCGATCGAATCGCTTGCGTCACCGAACCGACGCCGCATCAATATAAGCAAGTCCGTTAGCGAGGGGTGTTTGCTCTGGGTGCTCGCAGTCGAATCGGTCGGTGCCGCGCGCAGACAATGGCTTGCGTCATCGAATCGATCGCTTCGTGGGCAACCCTGCCCCAACACTGCCCACAGGGGCATCAGCGCCGCCAGTAGGAGGTGCTGCCGAACGGGGTCGCCACCTCCAAAGGCAGCACAAACAACCGACGAAAATAGCATCCGAAGCATAGCATGTGGGACTTATCGAATCGTCGACGCTCTGTCTGCTCCTCTTACCTACTCCTCCTGTCCTCCTGGGGAGGAGTAAGGCGGCCACCGCTGCCGCTGCTGCCACAAGTGGCTCGGGTGTCCCAAAGCTGGCCATCGCTCGGACGTCCTTTCCCCGTGCATTTTTCGGTGTCGCACCTTTCTTCTCTCTCAGGATGGTCCACTCTGCTTCTAGATGGCCCTCGCCGAGAAAATGCCCACGTCCGAGCGATACCAGGTCTCTGACCCGCGAGGCTTGGGAGGGAGGAGGGAAGAAGGGAAGGAGGAAGGAGAGGAAGAGGAGGAGGAGGAGGAGGAGGAGGAGGAGGAGGAGGAGGAGGAGGAGGAGGAGGAGGAGGAGGGGGAGGAGGCGGAGGAGGAGGAGGGGGGGGAGGAGGAGGAGGAGGAGGAGGAGAGGAGGAGGAGGAGGAGGAGGAGGGGGGGGAGGAGGAGGAGGAGGAGGAGGGGGGGGAGGAGGAGGAGGAGGAGAAGGAGGAGGAGGAGGAGGAGGAGGAGGAGGGGAGGAGGAGGAGGCGGAGGAGGACGATGCCGAGGAGGAAGATGGCCCAATATGCTCCTCGATGGCCCCGGACGAAGAAAAAGGGCACACGTCCGAGCGATGCGAAGGGAGGGGCCGCCTGTCCACGGATCCTGCTCCTGCACTGCCTGCTCCCTCCCTCCCTCGCTCCCTCCCTTTCCTCCTCCCCTCCCCTCTTCCTCGCTTCCTCGCTCCCTCTTTCCCTCCCTCCCTCGCTCCCCTCCTCCCTCTCTCGCTCCCGCGCTCCCCTACCCTCCCCCCTCCCCTCCATCCCCCCTCCCTCGCTCCCCTCCTCTCTCGCTCCCTCCCCCTTTTCCCTCTTTCGCGCTACTCTGTGCCTGCCTCCCCGCTCCCCTCTTCCGCTCCTCCCCTTACCTCCTCCACTCCTCCCCCATCCCCTCCTCCTCCCCCCTCCTCCCCTCCCCTCCCCCTGCTCCTCCCCCCTCCTCCTCCTCCTCTCCCCCTCCCCCTCCCCCTCCTCCGGCGGCGGGCGCGGGCTCCCGCAACGCCCGGAGCACAGTAAAGGGGGGCTGGCAAACACCTCTGCCGACCATCCCTCAGGGAGGACGCGATACGTGCGCGTGCGCCGCTTTCATATGTTCGCGGCGCACATGCTCTCCCTGGCGGCTCTGGAATCGTGGCGTCGAACGTGTTTCTCGCGCTTCCTGCCTCCTCGTCCCTCCTCCCTCCTAGTCACCCCCTCCCCCAATCGTTCACCAACCCAAATTGCTCCTGAGAGATACTGATCCCCCATCGCGGCCCCCTGGCACGTTGAGGCGTAGTAGCATGCCACGAGCTGTCTGGTAGGGTTTCTATCTGCCACCGCGCTTGCAGCGGTCGGTGTGCGTCGGGCCCTTGCTTGCTCGGTTACGAAACAACAGTAGCGTAGGGCCCCCCCCGACGCATCCAGTCCAATGCGCTTTCATTCCCGACCACCCCTCTTCCCCACCCCCATGGAGGCTCGCAGGTAATTTCCAGGAACGCCATGACGGCCCCAGATGGACTCCGAGACGGCCATTCCTGCCTCCAAGTTGGACGCGATGACTCCCTCTCTCTCTCTCACTCTGGACTCCACGAGGGCACAACATAGTTTCGAAGACGACCGCGATGGCCCCACAACGACCATAAGAGGCCGCCAAGATGACCTAGAGGGCACCACGACGCCTTTCAGGACGCCTCCAAGAAGCCACATTTATACAACACATATGATTATCCAGCTATTTTCGCATGACCCATGGCCCAGGGGCCCCCCCACGACGCCCAGGGAAGTTCCAACAGCGCCCAAGAAGTCCCCCTAAGTCCCCAAGAGGCCACCAACGAGCCCCCGAGAAGCTCCTGGTAGGCCCCCAAGATGCTCCCAATACGCAAGTAATAAACCCCAAGTGGCCCCCACCAAGCTCGCAGAGGCCCGTCGAAGCTCCAAAGGGACCCGGGACCCCAATACGCCCCAAGACGCCTCCGAGAGGTTCCCAAGATGCTCCCAAGAGGCTCAGAATAGACCCCCAGAGACCCGAATGTGAGCTTCGACACAGTCAGCAAACAACGTCGGCACTAACAACTTCTTTTATTGATGTCTCTTCCTTGCCTATCTTCCAAGACATGGAAACAAACACCAGACAGCGCGCCCCTTCGCCCCCCGCCAGCCCCACGCCAAGGGGCGAGCATATATACGGGCACAGCACCGCGCTGCATGCGTAGGCTTCGGCTGGGCCAGGCAGTGGAAAACCGAACACTGCATCGCGTGGCGCGTGGATGCCCGCACCGACCACGACTCCTCCCAGGCCCCGCCTCAAGCCCTTTCGCCACCTCTTCTTCGTCCTCGTCCTCCGTCCTCCCTCCTCTGGCCTAAACCTGCCACCTAACATATCGTTTCCGCCTCCGTCCAGCCTGGCTTGAAACTGCGGCGAAATGTCCTTTACCCCCTGGCCTAAAACTGCCAGCGAAATAACCCCCTGACGTGCGACATATCCTATCAACCACCGCTTGAAACTGCTAGCCAAATATCCTCAACCCCGTGACTTAAAACTGCCAACGAAATAGCTTCACCCCCTGGACTTTCAGCTGCAAGCGAAATGCCCTCACCCCCAGGCCTACAAAACTGCCAATGAAATGGCCTCACCGCCACTGGCCTAAACCTGTCAGCTAAATACTTTCCCCCACCTGGACTTAAAACTGCCAGCGGCTATCCTCCCCCTGGCTTAGAACTGCCAGCGAACGATCCACACCCCCTGGCCTAAAACTGTCAGCAACATATCATCAACTCCCTGCTTCAAAACTGCCAGCGGAGTATCCTCACCCCCCCCGAATAAAAATGCGACTGGAACATTTTCAGCCCTCGGCTTAAAACTGCCAGCGAAATATCCTCAACCCCCAGACCTAAAACTGCCAGCGAAATATCCTCAACCCCCTCGCCTAAAACTGCCAGCCACAAATATCCTCAACCCTTGGGCTTAAAACTGCCAACGAAATATTTGCACCGCCCCTGGCCTAAAACTACCAGCTGAGTACCCTCACCCCGTGGACTTCAAAACCTGCCAGCGAAATATCCTCAACCCCCGGCAGCAACACTGCTAGCCATACATCCTCACTCCCCTGGACTTAAAACTGCCGGCGAAATATGCTCAACCCCCTGGCTCACAATTGCCAGCAACATATCCTCACTCCCCTGGACTTTAAAACTGCCATCGAACGATTTGTCCGATGATCGAAGGCACATCACGTCCAGCAGTGCCACTACATGCATCCGCAACGCGATTGACACAAGTGCAACACTGAAGCACACAGGGTACGGATATAATTAGATATTCCGCCGCTGCTTAGGAGATCACTCTCCCAACAAACTGCGGCCCCATTCCTGCCAACCAGGGCCAACTGAAGCGAAATCCCATGGGAAGGACTGGGGGGAGAAACGACGGAGGAACGAGGAGGAGGAGGAAAGGGCAAGACAATGAACTCGCACGACCCCAACCAGTGCGAACACACTCAAAGTGACAGTGAGAGTTGTCTAATCAGAGCCACCCTGCCCCGACTGGGCAACAGTAGCATTGAGCAAGAGAGGGGGGAAGGAAGGGGCACAAGAGAGCGGCAACGGAGCGTAGAGAACACATGTTGGGCGCGCACACTCGCCAACGACGGTCTATATGACCAACATAAGTGTCGATGGACACTGCTGTACCTGGTTGTGCGTGGAGCAGCAGTACAGCGGCTGCAAGGCGAGCCCTGGCCGACAAGGCAGCCCGAGGTCGGCTGGCAGCGGCCGCCAGATTGCGTCCGCGTCAAGCCCATGCAAGGCGTGAGAGGCACGAGTTCGAAAGGAGTGGGGGGGGGAAGGAAGGGAACGGGGAAGGGGGAAAACGACGCCAACACAGGGCGAAACCACAAGGCGTCCGCCTGGCGAGGACATGCCACATCACCCACCGCCGATTGTCAGCCGTCAGCCTGCCGCACTCCAGGTCTGGAGCTCCGAAAGCCCGAATTCAGGGTGGAGCGAGGACGAGTAGTCCGAGTACTGCATCCGGGAGGCAAGGGCGGGATGAAAGAGACGAGAAGGGGGAAAATGGCGAATCGAATCCGACGGAATCGGCAAACCTACAGTGGACCACGCCCAAGCGCCTACGAGAACCAAACATTAAAACTTGTACCGGTGAGTCTGGGCCCACTCCCCAAAACGGCCCCAAACTCCCAGGGAGGAGGGCCCCTGGGGGGGGCGGTGGGCGGACAAATCGACCCCCCCTCCCCCGCCGGAACACGGACTTCAGAATCCTGGTGAGGTTCGCATTGAACTCTGCTGCGTCGGCCAGACAGCCTGCCTGATCAGCAACGGTCTGCTGCTTCACGAAAATGAGCGGAGGCAGAATGAGAGGAGGCGGAGGGAGGAAGGAAGGGGGTGGCTGCGCTCCCACTGGGGGCTCCGGCCTCGAAACGGCCAGCCAACATCGGCACCGCCTGTCACGAGCGACGGGGGGCGGGCGCGACGGAGGCCTTCAGGCAGCGCGCATGCGACCTGCAGCGTCTAGCGCGCTGCGCGCCCGCGGGTGCCCGGCCCGCCTGGTGCAGCGCATCGCGCGCCATCGGCGCGGTGCACGCCGCCGCGTGCCTGCAGAAATTGTGCACTTTGTGCACGGCAGCGCCTGGGGGATCATTGCAGTCGGCGGCTGCGTCTGCGTCGGCACCCCGAGCATCGGGAAGTCCAACATCTGCTCGCCGACGGTCGCCGCCCGCGCAAGCCCCAACCGTCGGGGGGCAAAATCCGCGTCGTAACGGCGGGAGAGGCGCCGTGCTCGATGGAGTCGAGCACCTTGGCGCAGCCGAAGATGCAGCCAAAGCCCGCCACCTGCTCCATGCGCCGTTTTGTGCGCCGCGGCGGTTGCCCTATCGCCGAAGACGGCCGAATCGCCGGGGGGGCGCCGAAGCCGCGCGCGATGGGTCATTCGGGCGCGAAGATAAGCGGAGCGGTCAGTCTCGATGCGCCGACAGATCTCCCGCTGGAATCCTCGGCGAATTGCTGCGTTCACAGTCTGCGTAAACGGGCGGGGCGCTCCGTTTGCGAGAGCGCGTTCAATGGGCGCCCTGGTCGCACCTGCTCGGTCGCACAGAGCAGTCGCCGCGTGCAATTGCGCCAAGAAGGCCCGTCGAACCACGTCGCCCAGGTCACCTTGCGAACCAAATGCTCTGACTCATCTCGTCAGTTCTGAAGATCGCGAGCACGTTCTGCAATTCGCAAGCCTCCCTGGCTGACCGCCTAGAAACGAGCAGCTCGACATTGCGCGGCCGTGGCCCGGACCTCCAGATCAGGCACCCCTACCGGGAGCCCAGGAAGTGGGAGACGCCGCAAGTCATCTGGACAGCACTTCGAATCGCCACATCTTCGGTCTCCCTCCACTCAGTCGGCGGGCCGTCCAGCTGCGAGATAAAGCTGAGGACTGAGACGATGAAAACCGAAAGCGCGGTCAAGCCGCGCATGAGTCCTGTGCCGACTTCTCCCCGTGCGAGATCTCTTTCGGAATACTTCCGCAGTCGCGCCCCGTAGGTGCGATGGCCCTGGGCAGGGCCCAGCGCGAAACCGAGGTACTTCGCGGGGAACTCCGCGCGCATGCCCGCGCAACCAGAGCAAACCGCAGCTAGTTGGTCCATGGCTGCCGCCGAGCTCGCCTGGAGTAGTAGCACCAGGACTGTTTTGGGGAGGTTCAAGTGGGGCTCAGATGCCGGCGCGCACTCCGCAAATGCGGGCGCAAATTCAGGGGGCTTCAGAAGCCCGGCCAGGAGCGCGATTACCAGATCGTCCTCATATGCCCTCGCCGGACATTCTGGCGCGAGCGACGCGAAAGAAGGTTTGCGGCGACCGTAAACACCAACTGTGATAAAGGGTCACCTTGGCGGATCTCTGCCCGCAGGATGAAGGCGCTGAGGCGCGCGCCGCCGGCGACGAGGTCGCGGCGGTTGTCCTGGTGGGGCGCCCCGAAGTAGCGGAGAAACCATTGTGGGGGACCCAGGTGCGATGGCGCGTCTTTCGGGAAGGCGTGGCCGACGCTCGGGAACGCCGCCTTGAAGTCGAAGAAGACGGCCGCGGCGGTCTCCTCGAGCAAGGCGCACTTCATCATCTCGTGGCCCACCAACGCCACGTTCGACAAGGGCGAGCGCCCGACGACGAAGCCTTACTGCATATGTGTGATCCACTCCGCTAGTAGTGGCTCCACCCTCATGCGGATAGCATTCGCCAATATTAAATTCTCAGCGTTCCCGATGTTGAGCGGCCCCGTGTCGCCAGGAACATGAAAGTCCCCTGTGTCCGCGCGGCGGCCTGTGGGGCTCTTCGGCAGGAAAACCACAGGGCTGGAATTGAACCCCAACCCAGGCAAGGCTTCGTCGTTGTACAGCTCGGTCAACCTTTCGGGTCCCCCGTCCACAGACACGTCGTTAGCCGCCGCAAAAAGGACGTCCACGGCAAGACCACCAAGGCGGCGCCGTGCCAGGGCAGGCGCGCCGTCTGGCCCAGGCGCAGACCGCGGCGCCGACGACAGCGCAGCCTCCGCGTCGCCGCGCTGCAAGTGCCAGCGGGGGTCCGACTGCGGCGGCATGCTCGGGTGCGCGGCGCCACCTGGAGGAGTCGACAGGTCTTCCCCGCGCCGCCGGGAGAGCAGTCTGCGATCGCAGCGGCGGGCTCCGAAAACCGACATCCAGTGTTCGCGAGCGGACCTTGCCGTGCTGCGTGGATCTGTGTGCGCGGCGCCGTCCGCGGCTTGCGCTGCGCTCGCGTTGCCCGAGCGGCGCCTGGCCTGAGCTTCCAAGCCTGGCATGCATGCGGCCTCTCCGTGCGCGGGCGTCGTCCTCCGAAAGGTAAGGGGGTCTCTCTGCAGAGCTTGCAAATCGACGATGGCGGCGTCCCGGGCAAGCTCCACCGCGCGCCGCCGACACGGTCGAATACCGTCACTGTCCCGAAGGGCCGGCGACATTGGATCTGAAACAAGCACGGCAAGCGTTGGAAATGCGCCATGACGTCTTCGCATCTTGCCCACCGCATGCCTCCCCGCTGCTCGCGCAAAGCACATCGTCCACCCCACCGCGTCGTCCACTCTGGATGGCTCTGGCGTTTGCCCGGCAAGCTCAGCGGCCATGCGGCCAGAGACGGTCCGGATAACCAGCTTCAGCAGAAGCAGTTTCCCGATGGTCTGGTGGCCGCCCGCGTCGGCCCCGAACAGACTGTGGTACTCGTGGGGGCCGCGCTCGGGCCAAGTGCCCATGCTGCGCGACCTCCGCCTGGATCGGCCGCAGATTCCCCAGCCTCCGCGCGGGGCTCCTCCGGGGGAAAGATATCGCGCGATGCGCATCTAGGCACCCATTCCAGAGCTGCACAACTGATCTGCTTGTCGAGCTGATCACTGGCGTCGCGATTGACGCATGCCAAGTCGAGCCTTGATCTTGCAGATGATGACGCGTGAGTTGGTGCTTCCTGGTGTGACTCATCCAAGCGGAAGGAGCTCTGAACCACGTCGTGCCAGTGACGCTCCTCAGCTGCATCCCGCGCGCCAGTGAAGTCGCCCCCGGCGCCTAGTTGATGTCGCCGGAGATCGCTGAGAGAGCCTTCCTAGGAGGACTGATGAAGCCCGCGAGCCCGGCGCGGAGTTGATGGCGCTGATGCTGCGCGGCAACCTCTGCCTCCGATTCCTGTTCGAGGAGCCTCGGGATGCCTGTGGAGAACTGCGCCGAGGAAATATCGAGGGGGCCTGCGGCCCCGCGCAGGCGGAGAACGGCGGCGCGCCCAGCCGACATCTCACGCCATTCCGTTTGAGTGGAAACAAACTGGCCCAAGAAAGTGCGACGGGCAATGACTCCAACACCTGCCCTGCGACCAGTTCCCGATGACCACCGTGCCGCGAAATCACGAGGGCAGACCCGCATGGCAGTCGAGCCCGCCGAACCATGAGACTCCGAGACGGTGACAAAATCGCGGTCCCTCAGCAGCCGTAAGTGACAAGCCTCGGCGTGATGGCGATGAGCTTCACGAGCGAAGAACGCCTGTGAATTCCGCGTGCACCCCCTGACCTCACCCGTGAAAGGCACAGCGAGCGGCTGAGCTCTCTACGGATGTGCCGGCGCTTGCGGCCGACGAGGCGCCCGCGCCGGCCGCTCTGGCGGCTGGGGGGGGGGCGGGGGCGGTGCTTGGGGCCGCGGTGGCTGCGAGGCCAGCGGCGGCGCAGGGGGAGCGACCGCGCGAGCCACGTCGCGCTGCAAAGACTCGGCGGCTGGCGCGCCAGGCCCTCCAGGGGGCAAATAAGACAGAGATGGCGAAGGTCTGGGCGATGACGCCGCGCTGGAAGGCGTAGTGGAGGTCGAAGAAGCAGGCGAAGAAGCAGGCGCTGAGGAAGAAGTCGAAGAGGGAGAAATAGAACGCGCGATGGGAGGGCGTCCGCGGCGCTACGCAGCCAGAGCGCACTGGAGGTCCAAGCTTAATGAGAGGCCCGTGCCACCCCCTGAACTCAAGCGCCGTCCCCCGGCGCCTGGCCGCGGTGAGCGCGATCGCCGCCGATGGGGGGGGATTCGCGGGCGCGGGCGCTCGGCTCGCCCGAGCCCGCCCCCCTTTCCCCTGCGCCTTCCCAATGGAGTCGAGGGCGTCATTCTGGGCCGCGATGCCGACGAGCTCGCCCCCGACCTGGGTGGCCCTCCCGTGCGCGGCGCTCATCAACCTGCCCGCCGAGCCCGAATGTGGATGGTGAAAGCGAGCTCTGCCAGGCCCCGCCGTTGGGTCCTTGGCAGCTCGCCAACGCCAAGAACTTGGGCGCATCTCCTGCAGGAGGGGCGCGCCCGTAAGCTGCGTGCCCAGTCGGTCGGCGATCACGCGCATCGGGGCGTCGACCGCCACCGTCGGGCTGTGCCCGAGGGGCCCTTGCAGGAGCACGTCGGCTGACCCCCTGGCATATATCTGCCACCGACGTCTCATCGCCCCTGGAAGTTGCCCCGTGACGCACCCAATCCATTTGCATCCAGTGACCAGAGGAGTTGGCCCAAACTTGCTAGGACAATGACGGTGCAGGGCCGATGCATGATGCGCAAGCTACATGGGATGCGCTCACGTGGCACGAGTCACAGGACAACAACAGAAGTACGAGGAGCGAAGGCGCATATTTGAGAAGGACATAGGGGCGGGAACGACACGCGAGACAAGGGCGCGTGGAGGCCGACCCGTCAGCGCGGCAGCAGCAGAGGGAGGGTGGCAGGGGGTGGAAGACGACGACGAATGTGACGGGAAGAGACCGAAGAGTGTTGCTTTTGTCGGTAGTATGCTAAAGACGCAGCGATGCCTTCGCCACGTCGCCGCGGCGCTCGATAACATGATTCAGTTTGCGTGTAGTGTATGCAAGCAGCGAGCGAGGCCTAGCTCGCCCGCCAACTTCCCTGCTTTCTTCCTGCACTTTCCAGTGCGGGAGCGAAGCGCTCGAAGGCGCGCCGCCAGGTCCGCGGGCGGCCCGTGACAGCGCCGCGATGGGCCCCGCAGCAGCCCTTGAAAGTGGCGGCAGTTTCCCAGATCGCAGCCCACAAGGATGGCGGGGTCAAATCTGGGTCTGCGCGGGACGTCGCTCCGCTGGATGCGGATGCGGATGCAGCGATGCGGGGGTTGCCCGCGCCCGGGCCCCAGGAGGGCGGTCGGGCTCGCTGAAAAGCCCGCGTGGAACGTGCGCGAACGTGGGCGAGACAGCGCGTCGCGCTGGCCGACCTCTCTGGGCCGGGCCCCTGACGTCAGATAGAACGAACGCGGGCGCTTGTGCGCTCCATGTGGCACGTGCAACGGGAAACAACTAAAGTGTCAACTGCAGTGCTGTGCAAAACAACAACGACCACGACGACGACGGGGCGGGCGGGGCTAGGCGGAGCAGGAAAGTCGAAACGACGAGGGAGGGGGGGGGAAGGAGGGTGGGGGCAAAGGGGAAGCTAGGCAACCGCCACGGCGGCCGACGGCGGCAGCTTCGCCGCGAAATCCCGGCTGGCCGGCGCGGCAGAGGGGGGGGGGCGAAGCCATCAGTCCGCGAGGGCGGCCGGGCAATCGCGCGACCGCTGGAGTCCAGCGCAGAAGTTTTGTCGACCAACGTCCATCCGTGCGATTAAGCGGCATCTCTTTTAGTGCCAACTTCTGGCTCTGTGTTGGTCCGCCCAACTGTAGTGCCCAGCTCGATGGAACATAATATTTGCCCGATGCGTCGCTCGTACAATCCAATCGACGCATGGTTGCGGCTCCATGCTCGTGTCCGCCAACTCGTGGTGCAACCTCTTCGTCGGAATGATCTTCCGCGTCGTCCTTCACTCTGCCGTCTGGGGCCGTTGAACTCGCTCCGCCGTCGTGGCCCAGCGTCCACTGCCGTGCAGGGCGGCCGGTGTGACCGCGGCGCTGAATAGGCGCGCCCGGTATTTCAGCGGGCAATGTCAGCTCGTCAACTCGCGCTTGTATTTGCCAAAGGCCGCCCGCTCTCGAGAGATTCGACGCTGCAGTTTTGCTCCGTGAATGTCAGAGAAGGACGCCAACCTACCAAGGTATATTGCATCCCCATCATAGGGCAACACACCAATGGAGTTTTCGCCAACGTGAACACCGCTTTGTCGCAGCGCGCCCCTCTGGATTTCAACGCTCGACAAAATCTTCATTTTGCTGGCGTGGAGCCTCAGCCCATGGGCGCCGGCCTCTGCCTGCAGGTCGCAAATCAAATGTCGAACGTCTGCGCGCGTTGAGCCCGCCGGAAGAACGTCGCCAGCAAACCGCAGATTTGTCAGAAGTCCATCGTCGATGCGACAGCCGCGCCATGCCTTGCGCAACTTCTGCTTAAGATCTCGCGCGACGTGTTCCAGAAGAGCATTGGGGAGAGCTGGGCTTAGAGGGTCACCTCGTCGCGCCCCTCGTTCAAGAACATGCGTCCGGCTGCGGCAGCCGGGGCGCCCGTGGGCCGTCTGCCCCGCGCGCAGAAGCGACAGGGCTCGAGCGCATTGCTCTGGGGCGCGTTGTGCGCTAAGGGCCTCCCGCAAGCTCTCGCGCGAGACGGGGTCGAAAGCTTCTTCGACATCCACAGCTGCAATCCAGATGCCCGCGCCGCGCTCCCGGCATTTCTCCTGCAAGATCGCCGCCGTGAGCATGTGATCGTCGCAAAGGGCGCCTTTTTCGAAATCCGGTTTGGTCGACGCATTGCTCCTCATCTACGCATGTATGTAGACGTTCATATAGGGCCATGCTGAACAGCTGGTAGAGCATGGGCGGCATGGAACGTGGCCTGTCGTTCTGCGGCAGCTTCGGGTCGCCCTTCTTGAAGAGGGCCTTGGCGCTGGCGTGTCTCCGCGATGCAGGCGGCTCCTTATTCTCGGCCAAAGCGTTGGTGCAGGGCGCCGCGATTGCTCTATCAGCGCTGGCCCACCGCACTTTATCATGTCTGCCGCAATGCTCTCGTTGTCAGCGGCCATGTTCTTCTTCGTGCGTCTGGCTTGTCGCTTTACTTTATGAGGCGTCACTGGTGGCATTGCAGTGCCGTCTTGGAAGGAAGCGTAGAACTGGATCGCAAGGCCGGTCAGGACAATGTCGTTTTGAATATAAATCTTCATACGAGGTTGCGAACGCGTCCACGATCTCCTGTCTGCCCGCCTGCTCGTGCCCCTCGCAATGGACAGTGCTAGTGCGTCGGGGCTGCCTCCTCTTGTCGTGGATCGCTGACAAGTCCCGAATGCCGCGAAAAGTCCGGAAGATCTTCCCGATGCCCTCTGCTTCTTGACTCTCTCGAACTTCCGGATTGCATTCTGCAGCTCCTTGCTGATTACCTTCGCCGGCCTATGTTGCGCTCCTGCGTTGTCTGACCGTGCTCTCCGTCTTTCGCGCATTAGCTGGCGAATCTCAGTGCTCCATCGCCCAGATGTCTGCTTGGCCTGGTCCGGCGCAGCCTGAGACTCCACGAAGGATTGAAAGGGTGCTCGCTCAATGCCCCGGCGTGCGTCGTTAGCGCCGGCCTGAGTAGACTGTGCGCTGCTCTAACGAACTCCCACCAACAGCTGCTCGACCGTCTCGGTGAACATATCGACAGATGACGGGGGCCACATGCGCCCGCCGCGTTTCCCCTTCGATTGTCGGGCGCCCGCGCGAGCTCGATGCTTGGGGGGCGCGGGCCCGTGGTCGACGTCGACGTTGATGTCATTGGAGGCTTCTGTATCTTTTACCATGTCCAGGGCGCGAGAGTTGATGCAGAAATAATCTATTTCCCGACGAGCCCCTGCATGTTTGTGCGTCCACCGTTGTTCATTGCGTTTCGGGGAAAACGCGCTCGCCACCGCTAGGCGCTCCGATCGGGCCCAGGACGCCGTCCATGCGCTTCGGTCATTCTGCTGTCCCAGGCCATGCTCGCCCACGCAATCGTCTGTCAGGTGCTCTCCTTGAGCCCCTACCACAACGTTCCAGTCTTCGCCAACAACAGATTCCAACATGTTCTTGTCTGCGTCAGCTTGAGACTTTGATCGAGCATTGTAAACAATCTCGACCTTTGCGTCTGGCAAGGAAGCGTTGGGCAGGTAAACGGACTCAACCCGCGCGCGACTGTAGCCAAACGTGGCATCTATCCAGCAGACTCTGTCGGATAGCGCGGTTAAAAGAAACCATCGAAGACGACCGTCGCGAGTGTAATAATATAGTCGCGCCGTTTTTTCCCTGGAGTGCCTCCATAACCGCAGAAAGTATGACCACCATCCAATTCGATATGCTCTTCCTTGGCCTCCCGCCACGTCCCACCGAGCAAAATAACATCCCACCGGGGTATCATATCTACCTCAGCCAAGAGATCGGTGAAACGCTCCTCCCTCATTATTGATTGTACGTTTTCGCATATCATCTTAACCGAAAAATGTGCACGATCTTCGCGCGGCCTGTTACCAAAGCAGGCGGACACACACTTGACCTTCGATGATTGTGCAAACCTTGTAGCTGTACTGGGCCTTCTGCGTCGTAGACCCTACTCCCGTTTAGCCCGCCACTCCTTCATAGATTTCCCCACCGCCTCCTTCATGTCCTTCTCCTCCTCCGTCGCGTGCACTTCGTTGTCATGTCGTCCGTGATCCAAACAACCTTCTTGACATCGGTTTCAACAACCCTTTTGTGCCAGATGATTCGCACGTCTTGCTTCGAACGCATTTCCTCGATAAGGCAGCTCTTGATCATGCCCAAGGTCTTGTCCCGAACCCTCTGCTCGTAAATCTGATTGCTCTTGAACCAAAGGTCCGTGCCTGCCACCGTCTTGTCTGCATCGCGGATCTTCTGGTAGAAACTGGTCTTGGCCTTCATGTTCTCCAACTGGATGTAGCCGGACTTCGCCGGGTGTGTAAAAATGTCCACCTTGACCACTTTGTGCCTCCGGGTACCCTGTGAGAGGAAAGACTCGGTGTTTGCGACGACGTGCTCCGCGTCCGAATCGGCCTCGAAGCCCCCGACGAGGATCTGCAACTCCCTGTTCCCCTCGACCTCTGTGGTTCTAGCGTTCTGCACCCCAAGGGAGGCGGCAGCTGCTGTAGCCTCCTTCGTTTTCTCCTCTACGATCTTCTGCACGGTCTTGCTCATCACGTACTTCGTGACGTAAATGTCCTCGAGGTCCTGCTTGATGGCATCGACCTGAGCGTCAAGCTCGTCCGCTTTGTCCAGGATCTCGGCCGTCTGCTGCAGAGCCTGCTGCGCCTCCGTCCTGGCTTGTGTCACCTCCTCGCCCAACGTGTCGATATGTTACATAACCTTCCGAACTATCATATCTTGTCTCTTCTCGAAGGCCTTCATCCATTTTGGAGCTTCGTCGTCGTTGATCGTCGAGATTTGCATGTCGGAATCGTCGTCGCTGATGGTCGTAATCTCTTCCTTCGTTTTCGCACGCCGTCGTTCGGGCGTCGTTCCCGTCGTACTTCCTGCCCTCTTCGCACTCGTCCCCTTATCCATTGCTCGGCCGACCTAGCAGACGGTACTGCAAGGTTGCGGTAAGGATGCAGAGAAGCTAGCTGATACAGGAATTGGATGACCCGCTGGACCCCCCAGCAACCATCGAACGTGGCGAAAATTTCGCAGATCGCACCCCCCCAAGGATGGCGAGGTAGAATTTGAATCCGCGTAAGACGTCGCTGCGCTGGACCTACCAGCAGTCCCCGAACGTGGCGACAGTTTCGCATATCGCAGCCCCACAGGGATGGCGAGGTTTAATCTGCGCCTGCGTGGGACGTCACCCCGCTGGCCCCCCCAAGCAACCCTCAAAAGTGGCGACAATTTTGCAGACCGCAGCCCCACAGGGATGGCGAGCCACTCAGCTGGACCCACCAGCAACCCTCGAAAATGACGACAGTTTTGCAGACCGCAGCCCCCCAGGGACGGCGAGGTCGAATTGGAATCCGCGTAGGATGTCACTTTGCTGGACCCACCAGCAGCGTTCGAACATGACGAGAATTTCGCAAATCACTATCACACAACGATGGCGAAGTCTAGCTTGAATCCGCGTAAGACGTCGCCCCGCTGGACGCCCAACCGCCCTCGAAAACGGCGACAATTTCGCAGATCGCACACCCACCAACGACGGCGAGGTAGAATTTGAATCCGCGTAAGGCACCACCACTCCGCTGGACCCCCCCCAGCAGCCCTCGACAATGGCGACAATTTCGCAAATCGCAACCCCCGCAAAGATGGCGAGGTCTATTTGGAACCCGCGTGGGACACCACTCCGCTGGACCCCCCAGCGGCCCTCGAACGTGACGATAGTTTTGCAGACCGCACCCCCCCAGGGATGTTCAGGTAGGAGGCACGCTGGCACGCAGTGGGGAGCACGGCGAGAGGCAAGAGAGACAGGGAGAGGGCGGCGGGAGGAAGGAGGTGGGGGCCGCAATGCTCTATGCAACACAAATGCCCAACGCAAGATACTTGTGAATAAAACTGCCACCTAACGGCTATGGTGATTTAGATTTCGACGTTATCAACCAATCAATCAATACATCAATCAATCTACTTCGCGAAAATCAAATCACGGAATGCGCCGGTAAAGTAACATACAATACTGGACAGGATTTCTGCTATGTTGCTATGTTCTCTTCCTCTCCCTCCTGCTCCTCGTGCCGTTGCTCTGTTTCCTTCTTTTCTGCACTGGGACCGTCTCACTAAAATCCGCCTCATGTCGGTCCCTGGTGACCTCACAAGGTCTATACCCATCTATTTCCGACTCAAACCACACAAGGGGTTCAAAGGATCCTCCAAGAGGTCTCCAGGATGCCCTCAGGAGTCTGCCAGGGACGAACATGAACCCAAGCATCTCAAGATGAGCCCAAGAGGGCCAACGAGGCCTCAAAGACGACCCAGGAGGACCTCCAATAGCGAAAATGAGCTTCCAGCCTCGCTGGGCTGCGGCATCGCAGCCTGGATGACGTTCAGGGGGACACCCCCTTTCTACCCGCATCCAGTCGCGTGCATCGCCCCCACCCCCCCGAGGCTTCCTGGGCGGCCCGACTCTTCCTTGGCGCTCTTCCAACGTGCCCAAGATGGCTTCTAAGACGGCCCATGCAAGTCACCCAGGCCGCCAAGATGGCCCAAGCTGCCTCCAAGGCGGCCCAAGATGGCCTCAAGACAGCCCAAGATGCGTCCAACAAGTCAACAAAAGGATCCCCAACAGGGCCCGAAGAAGAACAATGAATTGTACACTCTCACCTCTTCTCGGGCGTCCGTCAGCTCAAGACGGCCCAAGAGAACTCCAATACGTCCTCTGAACGTCCTCTGCACATCGCCAGTGCGATTTTCTCGAATCGCCAGGAGGATCGGGACGGACAAGGGCCACGCGCAATTCAAACTGTGCCGTGTCCCGCGCACGAGCGGGGACGACGTGGCAACAGTTGGAGGCCAGGAATGGGGACCAAGGCCAACACAGGGCGTCGCCTCCACCAGGACAAGATGATCCTAGATTTTTGTGCTGGTGGTACATCATCTTTCGGCCACCTAGAGATCCCGAATATTACCACCATCGCCGAGATAAGGACCGTCTTGTTTGGTTGGAGGTACTCCGCAATTGGTGTTGGTGCCAACCTCTAGACCTCCGAAACAGGCCAGGCCAAAGAGCCGGGCGCCTCCTTCGAGGCATCCTCGAAGTGCGACGTTGGGTCGTAGGACCCAGTGACGAACACCTCGGCAGCGGCCGATGCGAGCCAACCACCACCCGTTGTTTTCGCCGCGGCCACGCCACGCGGATCGCAGATCCCTGCTGGGGAAGGGCGAGAGTGGTGCCAGGAAAGGTGCGTATGGAGAAGGGGGTCGAGGAGAGGGTCGAGGAGGCGGAACGAGAGGAGGACGAGGAGGGGGAGAGCAAGGCCCAACGACCTGGCGTAGACAAGCGCGTTCCACTACTCGCAGATGGTCTGGATCCGCCGCGGGGGATTTCCGACCCATTACATCGAGGCAGGCATGTGTGCTTTCATACGTTTGCGAGCAGATACTTTGCGAGTAGTGGAGCGCGCTCGGAGATGGAGGAAGAAAGGCATGATTTGCCTGGGCACGGGAGCTCGCGCCCCGCGGGCGGCCGGCCTTCCGCAGGCGCCCACGACCAAAGCCCCGTGCGCCCGCCCCTCCCTCCGCGCGCTCTTGGACGAGCTGCTCGAGGAAAGGGGCACCATGCTTCAGTCAAAACGTGCATCAGGGACGGATGGTAGGGACGCAAGACCCTTGGAGGCCGAAGTTGGATTTTTGTTGGGCGGCGGGCGACCAATGAACACGGCAAAGGACGCGTCGAAGAGGCAAGGACACAAGGGTACCCGAGATGAAGGCGCGCGTCCTCACTAGCGACGCTGACTGTGCTAAGATTAGGAGGCCCAAAACGGTGCGGCGACAGACCGTGCGGTGACGTTGAAAGTCCGAAAAACCTCACCGCACAATTTTGGCACCCTGGAGGCCCCCAATCGCCCGAGGCATCTTCGGAGAACGAGCCGAGTCCCAAAACAACGCAGTCACCCCAAGTCCACGCTTACCCACCACACGGTGTGGTCACCTTACTTTTTGGGGGCACCCAAGACTGGGGCAAAACCAGACCGGGACAAATCGGGGATCTCTGATATCCAGCGGTTCTGGAGGATGTATCGGGCGCCGCGGCCGTTCCCGAGTCCTGTCTTGTCTTCCTCCCCGTCCTCCTCCTCCGCCTCCTCTTCGCTTCTCCCCCCTCCCCTCCTCCTCCTCCTCCTCCTCCTCCTCTCCCCTCTCCCTCTCCTCCTCCTCCTCTGCTGGCGCTGTCGGGACGTGCCGATATCCTCATCCTTCTTCTTCCCACAACCCTGAATACCAACGTCTGAAGTGTCCACTCATGCATACGTCAGCGGTGAGAAAGGCGGCAAGTATAGCGGAGGAGAAGGAGAGCAGCGATGGCCATCATCAGCCCGACTCGCAAAACAGATCGAGCGGGGCATAGAGATGGGCAGCTGACGCCTCCAGCCATGCATCCCCAGGGGGCGTGGGGGCACAGCGTTGCGAGGCGGACTGGGTGATGACAGCAGCAAGGTAGAAATCAACCTGGCTGCTGGCAGGAGGGGCTAAAGTCGATTCAGCGCTCAAGCAGAGGCACTGACGGTCCCCGATTGGCATACAACTCGACGTGAGCGTCGGAGACAGGGCCGACAAGGAACGCAGGAACCTGACCTCGGGGACTTTCCATATGCAGGGCGCATGGGCTTGCGGAGCACGTGGGATTAAAGTGAGCAGGGTCGCCAAGCCCGAGGAAGCCGCACACAACGCCAGCGTTAGCACCGCGCGAAGGCAACAACTGTCGAGCTCCAGCTGCTTCCACTCGGAGGGCGACCTAGCTGAAATCCCCCACGGGTCATCGCAGCTTGTTAAATGCCTGCTTTCCACACCCTTGGCTTTGCAGCGGGGGGCGGGGCCCCACGAGGTTTGAGGGGGGTCTGCCAAAAGACCCACAAACCGACCAAACATAATTAAATTGGTTAAGCAATCAACCTCCTTTCGAAAACCCTCGATACCATTCTGGAAAAGTTCGAGGATGTTTTGGGGCAGAACAAAAACATTCAACCCCGCTATGGCACTGGAGCTCTCCGCTCGGTCCTGGATGTCGCCTTGACTCCTGGGAATTGTACGGAGAATAATGATGTACTTGGTGCCAGGGAACGTGGGCAGAGCGACTACCGCCTGGGTGGGTACCTCGTCCTGTATACTCACGGGCTGGCAAGACACTCTCGGCACGCTTGTGGGGAGGCCCCAGGAAGCAGCTGCGCCTCTTAGCCAGGGGCCCACCGTGAGAACAGGCGGGAACTGAGCTGACTCCGCATAGTGGCCTTTTCTCACGGAGCGTCTTAGCTAGCTCAGCGTCCTCCGCCCTAGCCTGCATGACGTGTTCGGCGCTCGACGGAGGAAGGACGGCCATAGGGTCCGCCAGACATTTCGACGAACCATGCCGAACGTGCTTGAGCAATCTGAGGTGTGTGTGAAAGTTAAGCCCGCATGCCGCGCACACGGCGCCCGACGCATAGCTGGGGGCGGGGTCCAAGTGGGGGTGGCGCTTCGAGCGATGGGGGGCCCACGCGCCCTTGGTGGCCAACACCGCCCCACAATCAAGGCACGGGTACAAGGCCCGAGCAGACGGCGGACGAAGAAACGACGGGGGCGCAAGACCTTTGTAAAGACAAGACCTCCGCCACCCATCTCTGCATTCCTCGTGACGATGATCGTCCAAAGACTTAGCTCTGGCTGCATATTCAGCTTGCCTGCAAATTCGCCTCCAAAGCTTTCTACAACTGGACCTCAGGAGCCACATCCACCACGCTGGGGGCCCCGAGGGCTGGGACTCTCTGGCTGGATTCACATGCCTGCTAAGCCACAACAGATCCTCGCGGTAAATGGCAGACCACGATTCGGGCACGGATGCTAACTCGTCAAGAAGTGCCAGCATGCAAGCCGGCGCTGATTTGAGAAGCCTGGGTAGAAATCGCAACCGCCGAAGCCTCAAGACGAGCTCAATGGGCAGGAGCTCGCAAGTGACATAGACCTTGTGGTCAGCAGCCGCCTTCCCTGAGGTCGAGTCGTAGCCGAGTCCAGCCGCCGAGCGAAACGGGCTCATATAATTGTGCGCCAAGGTCGCCAACTGTTTGACATTCAGCTTGTGCCAAGTTAAGGCGTTAAATAAGAGGTGCGATGTGGACAAGGAGGTGACATAAATTAGCCTCGCTTTTGAATCAGCTTGCTTTCTAAGGAACACCGTGCGCCTCAGAACCCAGAGAGGATGCCGCTGTTGATGGCATCGGTGTGCCAGTTCGGGTCCCATCGAAATCTGATGATCCTGATAACTGCCCAAGTGCTTATAAGTCCTAGTAAGGCAGAGGGAGACGCCTAAGGAAGGGACGAGGAGGCCTGTGGCAGCCAGGGCCGCACATTCCCCTCGGGACTTCCTAGAACCTGCGCAGCTGAAGAAGGCCATGGGCTCCGTCTTGCCTGCCTTCCAGTTCATAGTGAACCCCTTAGACTTGGTTTCTTCATACATTACCGTAACAAGGTCAGTGGCCGCCTCCTTCCAGAACCTAGCATCTCGCAACTCAATGCCATTGACGAGGTCATCCATGAAGGCGGGATCCCAAACCTCCTCCTCCACATGTTCATGCTCACGACTTCTGAAGATTCTCTGAGACGGGTCCACATCCCTGGTCTTCTGGAGATATCCCAAAACGCCTAGCCTATTATTGACCGCAACTATGATAGGGTCGAAGGCTATGATGAACAGGAGGTCCGCTAGTGGCATGCCTGGCCTCGTGCCCAGACGGGGGGAAACAACCTCAGTGCTCCCCCGTACTTGGAACCAGTTGCACTCCATCACGTCACCCACCGCTTCCAAGAGATGCTTATTATCGAGCGCGTCCAAAGCACCAGGCTTGGCGACGAGGGCATGGCAAAACGGCTCGAGACATTTCGGCACCTCTAAGTCCGTCAACGTGCTCTGAATCTCCTCACTGCTCTGGGCCATTCTGGCGACGAACCCGTATCCTCCTCATCCTCCTCCTCCTCCTCTTCTTCCTCCTCGTCTTCCTCTTCGTTCAGCTCCTCCTCCCAATCCCACTACCCCTATCCCGCTCATCCTCTCCTCTTCTCCCTTTCTCCTCCCCATCCTACCCCTGACCATTCTCCCTATCTCTCTCTCCCCGCCCCTCGCTTCCCCCCCTGGCAAACTGGCGGCATACACAGTTCCGATGTGTATCTCGGTGGCTGCTCAGCGACCCCAAGGTGGTGTGTCGCAAGCCGCGTGCACGTCTGAAAGTTGGCGCGAAGGGATTCTGCATCAATTCATTATGGGACGCACAATAACATACTAGTACTATGTCCTCCTTGGATTTATGCGTCTGACCCGAACACATAGCATAACCATCTCATCGTAGTTTATTTCCCGAGCGGTATGGCCAGAAAGCGTCTGCCATGGAGTTTATACTATACTATTTCGCGGCGCACGCGTCGTCCCTGGGGGGCGACGCCGACACGAGACTCCCCTTCCTGGACCACGTCAATGCTAACCACAACAATCTCAGAACAGTGCGAACGGCAGGCTGCCGCCGACGCTACTCTGACGAGGCATCCCGAGATCTTGGAGTCGAGCCTGCCCCCCGTCAATACCTTCCTGATGCTCAACTTGTGTGCACCCTGGAGGTCAGAGCCACTGGATGGTTACAAGGGGACGCAACAGTGGAAAGCAATATTGGAAAGCAAAACCATATTTCTGAGGTGAGTTGTCCAGCGCGGTTATGATCAATAATCATATTACTCTGCTAAGTTGCTTCCCGCAATTGCGGTCAAGATTGTCTTGCGCTGGTGACTTGATTCCTCCCCGTCTTCTGTTCAATAGAGAGGACGCATCTCTGACCCGCATGCACAAACAATGCCCAGCCCTAACCCTGCTGCATCTGATAGCCTGCCTGGTCCTTTGTGCCATCGTCGGTGGGCTCCCTGTACTCGGACACCTGCAGCACGGAGCTGCCAGATACGGGGGCACACTTTACAAGCGGCTGTGTGTAATTGTGCCTTCGGCCTGGCAAAAATCATGTGAACGACGGACGGCAACGGGTCGTACGCGAGATGACGCAGCGACCTTTCGCTGGGGTTTACGCGGACCGCCGGCACGGTACGCTACATTGGAAATGAAGGCGCGTATGCGGGACCTTACGCGGTCAACTTACGCGCCAATGCCGGTGAAAACGGTCCCTTTTTTGGTGTCGCTCACACGGAAATAAAGCCACGCAGCGTCATAGATGCACCTGCCGCAGGAGCAAGGCCGCGCGTGCGAAAGAGCGCCAGTGGATCCTCCCGTACTTGAAAAAAGGGGGAGGCTCGCAGAACCCCCCCCCTCCCTTCAAAGGGGGGGCGGGTATTTCGGACCCCTCCCCTTTGAAAGGGGGGGGGGTCGGACCCCCCGCCCCCCCTTTGCGCCGGAAAGGGGGGGTTGGACCCCCCCCCTCTTTCAATGGGGCGGGGGGGTCGGACCCCCCCCCCTTGCGCCGGACAGGTGGGCGGGGGGAGTGCCTCCCGCTTCTCTGCGAGGCGCCGTACATACTGGGAGTCAGGGTTTGGGTGGTTGGGTGGGGGTGAGTGTGTTACGGTTAGGGTGTTAGGTTGAGGGCGTTAGGGTTAGGGTGTTAGGGTTAGGGTTAGGGGGTTCGGGTGAGGGTGTTAGGATCAGGGTTAGGGTGCTCAGGTTAGGGTGTTTTTTTCTGGGGGTTAGGTATAGGGAGGTAGGGTTAGGATTGGGGATTAAGGTGTTGGGGGTAGGCTTAGGGGGTTAGGGTTATGGTGGTTGGGTTAGGGTTAGGGCCTTCGGTTTAGGGTGTGGATTAGGGGGTTAGGTATGGTTGGTAGGGTTAGGATCAGTGTTAGGGGTAAGGTGTTAAGGTTACGGTTCGGGGTTAGGGTTGAATGGTAAGGTTAGAGGAGTAGGGTTAAGGCTTAGGGGTTCTGATGAGAATATTAAGGTGTTTGTAAAGGTGTTACAGTAGGATTCGGGTTAGGGGGTTCGCATTCGGGGGTTTGGGTTAAGATTCGTGTTAGGGAGGTTGGGTCAAGGTCAGGTTAGGATGATAGGGATAAAATCAGGGGGTTTGGCTCAAGGTGGTAAGGTTTTGGGCTAGGGTGTCAGGGTTAGGGTTAAAGGTTGGGGGTTAGGGTTAGGGTGGTAATTCGATGTTTTTTTTTTGGGGGGGGGGGGGGGAGTAGGAGGGTAGGGATAGGGTTCGGGTTATCGGGGGTTCGGGTTAGCATGTTAGGATTAGGGTTAGAGGTTTAGGAATACGGTTAGAAAGTTAGGATTAGGGTGGTAGGATTATGGTGTCAGGTTTCATGGGGTCAGGATTCGGGCGGTAGGATTAGGGTTAGGGTGGTAGGGCTCGTGTCATGGGGGTTCGGGTGGGTTACGCTTAAGGGTTAAGCATTGGGGATTAAGGGTCGGGTCAGGGAAGTAATGGGTTTGGGTTCGGGGGTAGGGGTGCGGAGCTAGGGCTCCGGAGTAGGTGGGGGGGTCCGAACCGCATGTCGGACCAATCCCAAGCGACTGGAACTAATTACGACTGGCCTGGCCATATCCAACCGACCAAAAACCCAACTGGTATACATACGG
The DNA here is from genome assembly GCA_963575745.1 of Prorocentrum cordatum. Taxonomy (NCBI): domain Eukaryota; class Dinophyceae; order Prorocentrales; family Prorocentraceae; genus Prorocentrum; species Prorocentrum cordatum. The sequence goes on from CAUYUJ010015171.1 coordinate 532,183, forward strand.
CCATCTTGAGCCTACACTCGGATTTCTTTTGTACAGCATTTCAACACGATCCAGACATCAAATGAACGTTTGAAAGGGTTCACATTCATTCTGGGAAACAACATGAGTGTCCTGGTTGGAAATTGTACCAGTTTGCTTTCTGGGATCTGGTGGGAGCTGGGCTGTTTTACAACAACAATTCGCAACAATACATATACCACCTCAATACAACATCTATCCAACACAACAACATCTATTCACAAAACACATCTACACACCTTTCGCAATGACGCATGTTGAACATCCGATGTATTATCCTCGTTATCCTCGTTGTCCTCAATCGTTCCTTCATTCCTCCTTTCCTGTCTCTTCCCTGCTGCTCCTCCTTCTCCTCCTCAGATATCTTCCGGGTTATCTTCAGAATTCCTTCGGACATCCTCCAGGCATCCTTAAAGTTCCTTTAAGGAATCTCTAGGGAACCTCGAAGAAACTTCTAAGGAGCTGCTAGGTAGCCTCTAAGGAATTGCAAATGAACTCCTAATCAGCCTCTGAAGAGCCTCTACGGAGCTGCTTAGGAACCTGCACTGAGCTTCAAAGGAGCCTCTAGGGAGCTTCTAGGGAGCATCGGGCGAGCCTCCTAGGAACCTCTAAAGAGCTTCTAATGAGCTTCTCATGAGTGCTTGAGGAGCCTTTTCAGGAGTTTCTCAGGAGCCTGTAAGGAGCTTCTAAGACCTCTAAGGAGCTCCTCACGAAGTGTTCAGGAGCCTCTACTGAGCGTTTTGGGGAGCTTCTACGGAGCTTCTAATAATACGCTAAGGAGCTTGTAGGAACTTCCACGGAACTTATAAAACACTTCCTAAATCGGCTCTCGGAAACCCCCATGGACTTTCCAAGGAAGCCGTACATTTTCCTACCACAAAAAGCTTGAACAACGGTTGTAATTAGTACCAGTTGGCTGGGATTGGGGCTGAACTAATTGGAATCCGCCCCAGTTGGTTGCAAGTTCGCCCTTTCTTTGAAGGGGGCGGGGGGGGGGGGGGGCTCGAACCCTCTCCTCCCCTTTTGACAAGGAAGGTGTCGTATCGACTCGTCGCGGTATACTCGACAAGATTCACTGAAAGAACAAGATGAAATATCAATCATCTCTGATGTAATTTGAGATGGGGGAAGTTGTGTCTTTTCCTCGAGCAAACTCAGTGGGCGGGGTATCCAGCCAAATCACACAGTACACAATATGATATGACACCGCGCACAGAAAGCTCGAGCACTGAATCTAAGTACGGAAATAAATTGCTCATCGTGTGAGCGCAATCGGCAGAACATCCGGATTTCCACGACACGGGGGGTTCAGTGCAGTCCGAACCCTTACTGTAAGCGGAAAACCTCCACCCCATAAACTACCTTCTGAGATCGGGAGCTATTCTTCAAGACGGCGAAAGACGGGGGGCAGGCCAGTGCAGCAGCTGACAGGCGAACCAGGGTCTCCTCCTGCTCATCCTCGAAGTCACTCTCTGGATCTCCGTCCAGGAACTCTGGCACCGCGGGGGGCCTCTCGATGCCGTCCTCGTCAATCCAGTCGAGGGTGTTCAGCTTCATCGCCTTGCGCTTCTTGGCTGAGGTGAAACTCGGGTCCTGCACCAGGGCCCGCTCCTGCTTAATGTAGACGCTCAAGGTCACCTGCAGCGCAAGCGACTCCAGCTTGGTCAGTCCATCAGCAATCATCGCCTCGGAGTGGACCGACTGCAGTACGGTCTTAGCTGCGTGCGTGCTCTGTCTCATTGCCAGGGCTTCGATGGCGGACCTCTGGTCGTTGCAGCCATATCCTGACGAACAGGCGCGCGCGATGCTGTCGTACATGGCCTTGCAGTCGGTCACTAGAGTCCCTGGCACTGTCTGTGGGCAATGGTTGATCTCGTGGTAGGTGATCTTACGGCCGTTCATCGTCTCGTACCAGGCGAGCCGTGCATACTCCTGGGCTTCGTTAGCCATGGTGCCCATCTGGATCTCGGCGCTGAGAGAGCTCCTTGCAACGCGGGGTAGCTTCCTGGAGGCTCCCTGGATCACGGTGACGCTGGTTCGCTCTCCCTCTAGGATCTTTCTCTCGGCCATGGCCAAGATCACCCCGCCCTGGGGGCCGCCCGACTTCCGCGCCTTCCAGGTGGCAAGCACCGGGTCCTTCATTGGCTTAACACTATCGTAATCCATGACGTCTCGTGAGCCGTGCGTACCAGCTTGCTGATCTTCTTGACAGTGGCCATAGTGCCCGTAGGTACTTTTCCTCCGAGGATGCTGGTCTCTCCGGCCAGCCATGCCATCCCCTGCGATGCCAGAAACATGGTGCTGCCCAAAGCCCCGCGGCACCGAGACTTGAGGCTGTCTGAGAGCTGGGCGTCACCCTTCAGCTTCTGCTCCTCCTTGGTCAGCCCGACGGCCTCCACCTTCTGTGCCGCCTTCGCTAAGCTCTGGATGATGGTGAAGTCGGCCAACTGCACATACTCAGAGCCGCACTGAGTGATAAAAACAACTTCCCATGATCCCCAGCGGTAGAGTGCCTGCACCTCGAAGAGGTCCTTCTGGCATACAGGGGAGGTAGGTATTCCGATCACGAAGTCGTCAACATGCGCGAAGATCACCGTCTCGACCTTTCCAGCGCTGTCGTACTTGATCCACAGGCATGGCTCCAGAGTCATGGCCACGTAGCCCAGATTCTCGAGGTCACTGGCCACCTTCTCGTACCACTCCTTGGGTGCGTTCACTAACCCGTTGGCTGCCTTCAGCATTTTCACGCACTCGTCCTCGGACAGCTGCAGAGCTTCTCGTAGTTCTGGGACTGGCTCCACGAACAGGTCATGCTTGGCCTGGGTCGGGTTGCCCTGCAGGAAGGCTGCATTCACGTCGCCCTTGTATATCCTCAGGTGGTTGTGAGTCATCATCTGTATGGCCAGCTTGCGGCCTCGCGATGATACCGTTGGACTGGACTTCTCGATGGTCGCCAATCTCGGGTCCTGGAAACCCAGCAAGATCAGCCTGGCTTTCACCTTCCCCTCGTCCTTCAGAACGAGGTGCCATCTCATCTTCGTGGGCTTCCCTCCGGCTCGGCGAAGGGCTGCCTGACGCGCCTCGTTGCGCATCCAATTGTTAACCTCCACCATCTTCGTATTTGCCACCATTGCCTCCGCCTCGGGAGTGGCCTTTGGCGTGTTGATCTCCACCTGGCCCTTCTTGACTGCTTTCCTCAGGGTCTGTCTGGGTTTCTCGCTGAATGCTGCCAGTATGATACCTTCCATCACGAACTCGGCTGTGTAGACCTCCCTCGTCTCGTTCAGGTTGGCGAATATCTCCGACACTCCCAGAGTGTCCTCGGTCCTAGCCTTCTTCTCTGGGGGGGGGGCCTGGAGAGCTCGACGATGTTCCCGGAGTAGCTCGCTCTCTTTCTCGCTTGATCCACACGGGCAGGTCGTCCAGCAGCGGGTTCTTCTTGATGTCGTAGACATCCCGGACCATCTCAGCTGGTGGTGGAGGTGTTGAAAGACCTGCGCTCGACGGTGGGATCTCCTCTTGATCGGGCTCGCCTGTGATCTCCATGTCTGGGGTATCGCTATCTTCGCCTGTCCCAACTGGCACTCCTTCGCCGCCGGGTGACTCTGCAGCGGGCATCTCTTCGTCAGCGGGTTCTGCCTCTCCAGTTTCTTCTTCTGCTTGATGATCTGGATCTGGTTGAGCCTCTGGTTCTTCAGCTGGTGCCTGTCGCTCGTCTCGGTCATGATCGACTCCTTCTGGGGGTCGCTGACTGCTCAGGTCCCAATGCCTGGCGCCAGTATCCAGGGCATCCAGGACTGGGATCCTCTCGAGGGGCTTCGCCTTCTGAATTGCGCGCAGTGCCTTCTCGTGCTCCGAGGCTGGCCGTTAGTTGTTGGGGAGTTGTCAGCGCCGGCTGGTTGTGGTAGATCAGTGCCAGACTCCGGGGGGCGCCTCGCCCTTGTCGTGCTTGAAGAACTGGTGGACGACCAGCGCGGGGCCGATGAACTCGCCCTTCGACTTCTTGACCTTGTCCTTTCGGCTGCCTGGCTCTACCCAATAGAACACGAGCTCCCCGGTCTCCCAGGTCCTGTAGACACAGGGGCTAAGCGAGCTTGCCGGTCTGCCAGAGCTTCGGCGAACGCCTTCCTGGCCATCATGCGTCTTCGCATCATCATCTCGGCGCTCGTCCCCGTCTCGGTCTCAGCCTGCAGCTGCACTACCGTCCCGGTGAGCTGTGAGTCCAGAGGTCGCAGTTGACGTCCGAAGATGACTTGATCCGGGGGGGCGCCTGAGAACCTGAACATCTCGGCGTGGGCGGCGGCGCGCCAACTGAGGATCTCCTGGATCGGGCACTCGGGGTCCATGAGGGCCATCCTGGTCGTGAGCTTCGGCGGGGCCGACTTCCCAATGTATGCCGTGGTGTGCGGCATTCTCGTGGAGGATCTTTGACCTGTATGCACCTGCCGGGCCAGTCCTGACCTGTAGAGGTCGCCCGAAGTAACGGGCCCAGAAGTTCACGAAGGTGTCCCAGACGACGGCCGCTGATGTCTCTCCCGTGCTGCCCTTATTCGGCGTGGTGGCATGAATCACGGGCGCTGACTTGGCGGATCCCTCGTCCACCATGAGTGTACCTCGGGCCCTGGTCTGAGTGACTGGGTGGATCCAGTCGAAGCCGTCCAATCTGCATCACGTCCAGGGGCTCGGCGTCTCGTCCCGCGGCCGCGGGCATGGGCCCCCTCCTCGCAGTTGCCTCGCACACACTGCGCTGGGGCGGGCCGACAAGACTAATCACCCAAGGCTGAGCTCCCTTCCGCCGGAGGTCGGCCTTCATCGCGTTGGCCCCCATGTGGTTCATTATGGTGTGAATGCTCATCAGCTCCTTCTTCACCAGGTCGATCACTTTCGGGTCAATGTCCTCCATCTTCTTCGTGTCCTTCTCTGAGTCAGCGAGGTCTTCTCGATCTGAGACTGCCGTGATCTTCTGAATCTCAAAGTAGTCGGCAGGGTCCTTCTCCAGGATGGTGGCGGCCCACTTCCAGCACATGACTGCGGGGTACCGAGCTGTGGATCCCACGTTCACGAGCCCGGTCTCGATCGCGGTGCGCTCGTGGTCCCTTGTGCACCCTCGGCGAAGGCGGTCCGCGAGCTTCTGGCTTGAAGTGGCGATTCTCCAACCTTTTCTTGACCAGGCCTCCGGTCACCTCGCTCTTCATACCCCAGCCGCATCCGTAGCTGATGGTCTCGTATAGTTGCTCCCAGAGGTTGAACAGTTCCTCGATGCTCCGCCAGGAGCTGGCATTCAAGGGGTGCTCGATGGAGATCTCTGTGCCGCACTCCTTCCATGCACAAATGAGTGCCTCCAAGACGTTCCTCATGACTCGGCGGCCCCAATTCCGGGCCTTGATCAGCTTCTCCTGCGACTCCGGGGTGTTGGGCCTGCCGTTCTGAAGGGCAGAGAAAGGAGTACATGGTGGAGACGCGTGAGCCCAGCGGGGCCTTTCTTCCTTGATCAGCCTTTTCGCCTTCTCCACCGAGCTTTTCTTGCTGACGTCGAACTGGTCGAAGAGTCCCAGTCGCGTGGTACGACCGCCCATCTTCTCGACCCCACTGCTGAGGGGACTATCCGGCGGGGCACAGATCTCCATCATGTCCGCGCGGCCCTGGCGGGCCACGGCGCTCAGCTGCAGGTAGCTCTGGTTGTCGAGGGGGGCTGCTGCTTGCATCGCCCGATGTCGGGCTCGGTGTGGTAATTTATTCACCGCTCGTAGGCGATCCCCCTCCAGCTCCACCGTCCGAGGTGACTCCCGAAGCCCACCGCAGGCGTGACCTTCTTGGGACACCCGCTCTTGCTGCACTTCAGGAGCTGCGCCTGTTGCGACCAGCGCTTCCGAGACTGGATCCGCATCGCCAAGCGCTGCCACCTGTTGCTCTCCTTTGAGCCTTCCGGGTTGGGGTCCTTGGTAGGCCCCGGTCCCTTCTTGTTGTGGGCGGATGTGGCGCGGGACCTTCGAGTCGGCTTGTCCGAGGGCAACTTCTTCTGGAAGGTCGCTGATGATGCTGGTTCCGGTGTGGTTGGCCCTTTGGTCATCAATGTGCGAGACTGCCCGCTCGTGGCCTTCGGCGGTGTCGTTAACTTGGTCCTCGGTGCCGTCGGCATCTTCCTGACTTCGGCGTCCACCTGCAGAGACTTGCCGCTGTCCTCGGGCCACGCTGCCTCCGCCTCGGCGAGGAAATACTTCCAGGACTGGGGTAGAGTTCCATTCCTGGCTAGCCGGGCCACCTCCGCGAGTAGGCCGTGCTTGGCTGCCTGGCGTGCCGCAGCCTCCCTCGTCTCTTCCTGTGTGTCCGGGTCGGTGGCCGCAAACAGCTCCATGGCCTGGTCCTTCAGGTTCTCGTAGTACTGGACGGGGTTCAACTGCTCGGCAGCCGAGGCAGCCGACGGCGACGGCTGCGCCAAGGATGGTGAACCCGCCGCGACGGGCACCGCGCGGCGGCCCCCCACCAGGTCCCACTGATCGAACTCCTCGTCTGAAATCTCGTTCACGGGGGGCTCGCATGGCCCCTGAGGACTCGACATGTATGTCTGAACGGATAACTCGGAAGCCCCTCCCGGAGCGCGCTGTGTAAACCAATGGCTGTGGAGGAGGAGAGCAACGTTGAGAGAGATTCGGATCCTGCTGTTCATGTTTGGCTGCCAGTGCGCGTGCATGTTCCTGCGCGCTTTGTTCATCATGGTGCGGCCTGTCTCGTGCGTGTGGTGGCCGCACTTCATGACGTGACCTATCTCGTGCATGTAGTAGCCGTACTGCATGACATGATCTATCTTGCGCATGGTGTTGTCGTACTTCATGACGTGGTGTTTCGGGCGCATGATGAAGCGGGCCTCCAAGACCTCGCGTGCTAAGCTTCCGAACTCCCCCTCCTCCTAGCGAGCTGGCCTCCGACGAGCTTCCGACATGTTTCCAGCGGAGAATTGGTTGCACAGTGGTTTTTGAACTAAGGAGCGTGATCTCGGTGTCTGTTTGACTCGTTTGCCTTTTGGAGGTCTCTGGAGATGGGTCCGTCTTGGTGGCCACAGGGGTTGAGCGCTTCAGTGCGCGCTCGAGAGCCGCGCCACCGGCTCCTCGTGCCCGTCTGGGTAGACGAGCGCCATCTTCTCCTTGATCAGGTCGGCTCCGGATTTCTCGAGGTAATCGAGGCCCAGCAGCATCGGCGACTTGGCTCCACGAGGTCGAACGACAGCTTGTTCTTGTCCTCGATGAGGGCCACAGGATGCTCGAGGCCGAACCTCCCGATGGACTCCCCTTTGCCTCCACCTGTAGGTGAACTTCGTGGTCTTGGAGTAGTCCATCTCCACTTGGTCCTCGCCGGTCTTCTGGCGGATCACGTCCTGGGTGGAGGTGGCCAGATCAAACCCGATCATGCTCTTTGTGGCCCCGGTGTCGATGATAGCATAGCCGACCATCTCCTCGTGTGCCCATCCAGCTTGGCCCTCATCGGTGTTGATACCCTCGTTGCTGTAGCTTGTGCTGGTAGGGTCCTGCACTTCCGTCGGAGTGTCAGCGAACACCGCCAGCTGTCCGTTGGCCATCTGCATGCCGTTGCCGCCCGTGCCTGCGTTGCTCCTCCTGGGGCAATCCACAGCGCGGTGAGGTCCTGAGCAGATGAGGCACCTGATGCCTCTCCCTTTTGCCTGCGCCCTTCGCCGGGCGTTTCCCCGCTAGCTGTGGCGGGGGTGGGGCCCGCCTCTCGCCACCCTGAGGCCCAGGGGGCCTGGGCGGCCTCGAGACGGACTTGGCCGCGACCGCGGTCTTGAAGTCCTTGGCGGTCTTCTCGGGCAGCTGGCCGATCCCTATCGCTGGAAAGTAGCCGCTCCTGTTCTTCGCAGCCCCCGCCAGCGTCTTCTTGGCCTCCGTGAGCGTCCGGTGGGCATCCTGCGCGTAGACCTCCGCGTCCTCCGCGTAGGCCTCTAGTGCCTCCAGGTTCGATCGCCTGCTCCTCGGTCTCGTAGTTCACGTCGGCCTCCTCGCTGTCCGCACCTTCTCCCACGTAGAAGCCATGTTCGTCATCGTCCTCCTCGTCCTGGTAGTTGGCCTTCGCCGGAATCCGCCGAAGGTCTCGATTATTCTGGTTCCTCATGTCGCGGCGCCTCGGAGTGCAGGAGCCGCAATCAAACTGTCAGAAAGCGGCTGCAATGCCAACGGGATCTCCATGGCGTCCAGCGCCTGCTCCAGTTGGCCCGTGCTCTGAGCGCGCCTTGATAGAAAGCCCTTCACCACATAATAGAAGGCTGATTCGAGGTCTGTGAAACGATGGGCATGGTGTGACCTCTCTGCCTCGCTGCAGCAGCGGCTGACGTCACTATCAAGGAGGCTATGCATGTACCTTTCTTTGCCAATCCTCCCATTTGGAACTGGGGTTGGCCAATAGTAGACGCTTCTATGATACGGGTACGGAGAAACTTGTGGTGTATCTCGGCAGTGCGCGCGCCAAGCATGACGCCCCTGTAGTTAGTGATCGGGGCCGCGCTGCCAGAATTACAGAGATCCACCTGCCAACCACCCTTGAAGCCAAGTGGCTCCCTGGAACTCACGTTGATCTTCATGTAGTGTGGCAAAGGCAAACCAGCAACATGCTCTGGGGCTGCTCTCAAAACATCCATCGTTGCATCACCTGGTCCTCGGCCTTGCCGGTTTGGGAGCCTTTGATCATGTATAGTACTTCGTGGTATGTCATGGCCATGTCATCAGAACGCTCGCGCAGCATATGCTCAGACCATTCAAATGTGTTGTAGCGCCCCATGATATGCTCAACGGTAATGATGTCACCTCTTTCAAGACCTGCAAAGTATGCTGTGGGTTCGTGTGCAAGTTGTTGACGATCCATGGCTGTGTTGCCGTCCGCGCCTGGTCGAATTCCAATGCCTGCTGGTGCCGCTTTCTTCTGGTGCCCGCCAAAACGCATGCGTTTCCGAATAACCTGCCATCCAACCTTACTGGCGTGGGAGGCCTTGGCAATCTTCCACTGCTGCGCAAATTCTTCCAACAACTGGACCTTCGAAGCCTTCAGAAGCCTACGGGGCACACTTCTGGTGGAAGCCAAGGAAAGTCTTGGCGGCACCTAATAAGCATGGCGCTGGGAACTCTCCAAGATAGTTGCTTCCGACTGAGTACAAAAAACCTCCCGATGAAAAACCCAATGCAGGTCTTCAGGTCCTTGGGGGCCGGCGCGCGACATGAGTGCGGAAACCATAGCATGTAGCCTGCTGGGGTTGCTCTGGTGCCAGCCTCTGATAGCTTGCCGAACTTGCCGCCTAAATTTGATGACCTCGAGGAGCTCCACGGATACATGCGACTTGATTGGGGGGGCCTTTACGGGCGGGAACGCGATGTGCGCGGCCTCCAGAATATTCCCTTTCGCCAAATTCGTATGCATGCCGATATCCACCTCGGCCTTAATGCTGAGGGCCTTGTGGAGGATCTCTTTGATGGTGTTGACCTGATCTGGGTTCCCGAGGGCGTCCTTGTTGAGGAGGGCCTTTTCTGAGGTACACCTGGCTGTGCTCCTGGAACATATTGGGACCACGACAGACTTGTGATCCTTGATATGCATCGTGCTGGTATCGATCGCTGCCTGGAACCAACCACCTGACAACACAACATAGTCGATACGATGAGGTTTGCGCCCCTTGGGAGAAGTCCATGGGATGCCGTGTGTGAGCGAACGGACAAGCGTGTTGGCAGCTCTCAACTCCGTCTTGAGCCAACATGGCTACGGACTCCTCCTCCTCCTCCTCCTCCTCCTCCTCCCCCTCCTCCTCCTCGTGTTCCTCCACTTGCTCATTCTCGTGTTCTTCCTCCTCCTCCTCCGCCTCCTCCTCTTCCTCCTCCTCTTCCTTCTCCTCCTCCTCCTTGTCCTCCTTTTGTTTTTCCTCCTCCTTCTCCTTTTCTTCATCCCTTCTCTCCCCACCCGCTTCCCCCTCCTCCTCCTTCTCCTCCTCCTCCTCTCTTCCTCCTTTCCCTCCTCCTCCTCCTCCTCCTCCTCCTCCTACTCGTCCTCTTCCTCCTCCTCCTCCTCCTCCTCCTCTTCCCCTCCTCCTCCTCCTCCTTCTCTTCCTCCCTCTCCTCGTCCTCCTCCTCCTCCTCGTGTCCATAGTTTTCAAAATGTGGCGCTCGCCCCAGCGCCGCACACATTCGTTTTAAACATTTGCAAGAGCTTTACGGATTGAGTGCGGGTGGTTTTCAGAATTCTGCTCTCGCCTCTGCGCCGCGCACATTCGTTCTAAGCATTTGAAAGAGTTTCACGCATTGAGTGCGGGTCGTTTTCAACATGTGGCGCTCGCCCCAACGCCGCGCACATTCGTTGAACAAATGCGACAGTTTCACGGATTGATGGCGGGCCGTTTTCAACATGTTGCGCTCGATCCAACGCCGCGCACATTTGTTGAACAAATGCGACAGTTTCACAGATTGAGGGCGGGTCGTTTTCAAAATGTGGCTCTCGCCCCAGCGCCGCGCACATTCGTTTTAAACAGTTGCAAATGCTTCACGGATTGAGGGCGGTTCCTTTTCACAATTTGGCTCTCGCCTTAGCGCCGCGCACACTCGTTCATAATAATTTGCAATAGTTTCGCTGGATCCCATGATCAATGTAACAGAAATGGTGTTTTGGAAGGGTTCAGGATTATGCGGGCGCATCAGTTATGTTTACTCGCGGTGTGGAAGTCCCAGACATCGAGTTCTGGCACGATTCCGGATTGTCAAGACGCAGCAATCAGGTTGATACGTGGCGTTGAGATCCGGAGAACAATGTTTTGGAACGCTTCAGGATCTTCGAGCGGTTGCCTTCCATCGAAGCAGTCCCCTACTTGAAATGAACCGCTGTAGGGGCCTGTGAAGAGGGAGCTTGGAGGGAAGGTACATTCCAACATCGCTGATGACTCTTAGGTTTACACTGGTCCTCGTCCTCCTTCTCTCCTCCTCATCCTCCTCCCTTTCCATTTATTCCTCCCTTCTCTCCCCGCCTGTTTCCCTCCTCCTCCTCCTCCTCCTGCTCCGGCACGTACCGCGCCCGCTGTGACAAACCAAAAACGCAAGACGAAACCAGGACAGGGACAATCTCGGACAAGGATACATTGGGGATTTCTGAGATCCGGCGGTTCTGGAGGATGGTTCGGGGCGCAGCGGCCTTCTCAGAGAGTTCTGGAACGCTATGACAGCATACCGGCACGCTCTGGAACGATGTATCCCTGTCCTGGCCCCGCTCAACTGACCGTTCGGGCAAGACGCGTGAGACCGTAGCCTCTCACACACTGCAAAACTCCGACTCGCACGACGATTCTCATGGCTGCGGGCTGGAAGCTGGAGCCTCGGACTGCCGAGGTGGTGTCGGGAGCTGGCGAAGGCTTCTTCGAGTGCAGGGCGAGTGTCCGAGACGCGGGCTGCCTTCGCAGGAGGCCGTCCCCCCCCTTCGCGTCTCGCGCCGCCGAGAGGGAACGCCGCTCGCCGGCACGCGCCTGCACAAACTTCTCAAGGACGGGGCCCAGCAGCTTGATGGCGGGCTCTATCTCCTGGCGAATGCCAGGCGGCACCGCCGCCGCCGTAGCCACCGCAGCCGCCGTCGTCGTGCCTCCCCTTGTCTCGTGGCAGGAGGGCCCGAGGAGGGGGAGAACCCAAACCTCCCAACGCCGCGAAAAAAACAAACAAACCACGACGGGTTGCTTTTCATCTGGTTTCTGGCCGCAAAGAACCCCGTTTCGGGTCCTTGAGCCCGCGCCCGGGAGGTTCCAGGGCGGTTCAAGGGGGTTCTAAGGCAGGAGCGAGGGGAGGGAGGGGCGGAGGCTTGGAAGTTCCTTCCCCTCCCCTCTCCCCTCTCCCTTCCTCCCTTCCTTCCCTTCTCTTTCCTCCTCCTCCCTCCTCCTCTCTTCTCCCCCTCCTCTCGCTCTCTCTGTCCTCTCTCCTCACTTGTCCTCCTCCTCCCTCTCCTCCTCTCCTCCCCTGTTCCTCCTGCTGGTGCCCCTCCTCCCCCTCAATTATCAACCTTCTTCTCCCTCCTCCTGCTGAGTCACCCTTTACCTTCCTCCCCGCCCTCACCCTCCCCGCCCGCTCCCTCTCCGCCCTCTCCTTCCCACCTCCCTCCTGCTACGTGCTACGTCGCCTTCCTCCTCTCCTCCCGCCCCCGGGCATGTTGCTTCAGATCGTTCTACTTTTCAGTGCTCGCTACTGCCCTCCTGCCCTGCTCATCGAAACTGACAGGTGATCGGCGGCGAGCGATGGGGGGAAGTGAGAAGGAGAAGGCCTTCTCATAAGGCGGCGGGGCATCTCAAAGGCCTCTGGCCTTCTGAGAGGTTTTCTGTGTCTTCAAGGACGGCTTAGAAAACTTCCCTCAAAGGCCCGGGGACTTCCGAGCCTTCTGAGAAGGCCCGCCCCTTCTCGCTTCCCCCCCTCGCTCGCCGCCGACGATACCTTCTAGCCCCTGCCAAATGGGCTTAAACCAACGACGGCTCGCTGCGTGGCTAGCTGCAGATACCGCTTTGATCGCAGAGTCGTGCCCTCCTTCTCGTCTGTCCTCCCCTGCTCATGACAGGCTCAAGGCGCGGCATCTGCGGCTGACAGCGCTACGTGGTCAGCGCGAGGGCCTGCATTGATGGCACTGTCGCGTCTTCCCACCGCCTTCTTATCTCCGCCACCCCTTCTCCGCCCTCAGTAGAAAACCTGGCCCCGCGGTGCGAAACATGCTGGCAAAGGAGGTAATCAGCATTGCAACTCGCAGCTCGTAGCGTGTCTACCGTGCAGGGGTACGACGTGCACCTGCCAACGATTCGCTGCCAAATTTCGGTTGCAAAGGTACGATGGAAAACGAATTCACTCAAACCGGCCACTCCTAGTCCCTCCCCTCCAGCTCGGAGGGTCCGAAGGTGCCTTGGAAGGAAGTTGGCGGGGATCTAAATGGTCACCAGCATAAGGTCTAAAATCCAAGCCAGACCATCACTCCTTATGCTTCCTCTCATCTGCTGCTACCCGATAAGCCGCCTTCGGGAAACCATTGCTTGGAACGCTCTCCCTGTGACTTGCACTCGCGCGCTGCGCCGCGCTGCTCTGCGAGCGCGTGGCGAGCACGGGTGACGCCGCAGAGGCAGAGTCGCTCCCTCAGTCCCTCCACCTTCCTCTCATCTGCCTGTCCTTCCTTGCTCCTTTTCCAGGGCCGAAAGATCGACTATACGTAAGAGTAATCCTTCTCCGGAGTGACCTTTGGTGCGGGCCCACTGGGGTCCCCCGATGACCGAACGCGATGCGGTAATACCGTCTTGCACCGCTTGTGCTTGGTCCCCCCGCGGCTCCACAACACCGCGCACCAAAGGTCACTCTTACCCAAGGTCACTCTTGCGTGTAAGCGAACAAAACACGCACAGTGTCAGCCGACTGAGCCTGATACAGCTGCGGATGCAAACATCGCAAGTCGACCCTCTTCTGACAGGGGCGTGTGAGGCTGCCGGTCGTCCCCTGAGTTCGAATCCTGCCCCCGAGCTTGGACCGAGCGCCGTGGAGGTGGCCCGTGCGCTCCTGCCGCGCGCGCTCCAACTCTCGGCGCGCCGCTCGCTGCTACGCGCCTGAGCCCCCCGCAAGCTCCGCGCCACGGCGACGCGGCTGCTAGCGCGAAACAAAAGGGGTCCTGAGGGAAACGGGCCCTGGACGCCGACGCCTTCCCCCAGTTGGAAATCTTCATTCTGATTCGTTCTCTGACAGCCGCGGGGCCCGTGGAGGGCCCCGAGGGCCCGAACACGGTGAAACAACATCACGACACCCCAACAAACGTCCTGAGGGCAATGTTTGGGGGGGCTAGGAGGGGGAAAGCCCCTCCCCGCTCCCCCCCCCGGGTGTCTTTTGGTTTCCTTCATGGCGGACGGCGTGTCCTGCTCAGGGTTGCCGGTCTCGACTACCGTGCTAACGATGGCGACGTACTTGTCCTCTCGAGCGGGAGAACGGGGAGGCAGGAGAGCGGCGGCGCGGTGGGTAGCAAGGGGGGCAAGTCTGGGGGGTGCGAGAGCGAGGAGGATCGAAGGTTGCCGGAAGGCTGGAGAAGAAGGGAGAAGGAGAGGGAAAACGAGAGAGAGAGACGTAGAGACAGATCCGCCGGCCCCCTTGTGGGGCCACCAGGCTGTAGGCCGAAGCTTCGCAGTGTCCTGTACTAGTTGCAGCTTCCAGTTTCCTCTGTTACAGTTCTGCTTCTTTGCAGCTTCCAGTTTCCACTGTTACAGTTCTGGTTCTTTCTGCTTACTGTTCCTTGTTGATGGGCCGCGCGGGGGGGGAGGCCCAAAAAGGGCATTTTTAGCACGCCCTGAGCGTGTTGTCTGAATTGCTGTGGTGGGTAAAAATTGACACCCCTCACGCAGATGGGCGGGTCAGGGTCCAATAACACAGGAGAGTTGCCACATTTCTGAAATTCGGTGGCACCTGAGCGTGTTGTCTCAATTGCTGGGGTGGATAATAATTGACACCGCTCACGCAGATCGGCCCAAAAACACATGGGATTTGCCACATCTCTAACATTCGGTGGCACCCCTCACGCAGATCGGCGGGGTCAGGGTGCAAAAACACATTGGATTTGCCACATTTCTGACATTCGGCAGCACCCCTCACGCAGATCCGTAGGGTCAGGGTCCAAAAACACAAGGGATTTGCCACATTTCTGAAATTCGGTGACACTCGTCACGCAGATCCGTAGGGTCAGGGTGCAACAACACATGGGATTTGCCACATTTCTGAAATTCGGCAGCACCCCTTACGCAGATCGGCGGGGTCAGGGTAAAAAAACACATGGGATTTGCCACATTCTGAAATCCGGTGGCACTCGTCACGCAGATCCGTAGGGTCAGGGTCGAAAAACAAACAGGTCCCGACACTGCTTCACGGCGGCGCCCAGATTTCATGATTTAGCTTTTGCATCTCCCATTATCCGAGACAGGGGGCCGGCGGCATGGGGCGAAGCCCTTACGGATAAAAACGTATCTACATATATACAAATGTATACATACATGGTCACCCTCCCTCCCGCTGATATCATGCATCTCATCTTGCATCGCATTCGTCCTCATCTCCTCTTTACTCATCCTCTATTTCTCCTTGTGCTTCTCTAAACGCTAGCCCTTCATCTTCCCCCTGCTTCTCTAAACACAACTCGCCCTTCTGATTATCCTGTTCCTGTATTATTCCTCCTTATCCTCCTTCTTCTTTCCTCTTCCCCTTCTTTCATGTCCTCCTCACTCTTGCAAACCAACCTAACACCAATGCGCAATGTTTGGCGCCCTCGGCGCCGCGATCTTTTCTCGACTGCACTGTTGGTCTGGGAAACAGCGGAGCGCTGTGTATTGTTTGGTTTCTTTAGTTTATGTCTGGATTCGGATGCTCAAATGCTCCCCGCGGCCTTCGCCCCAGCGCCTCCTCCTCCTTCTTCCCCTGCCCCTCCCTCTCCCCGTTCTTCTCCTTTCCCTTCCTCCTCATTCTTTGTAATCGAGAGCGCCGGGGATGCAACATGTGTGGCGCCCGCGGTACCGCGAACGTTTCTTGCCTTCTAGTTTGGGAATCAACGAACCGCTGTGAATGTTTGACGTTCTTGTTTTTTGGGGCTCTGGAAATTTTCAAATGCCCTCCACGGCCGTCCCCCAGGTGCCTCTTGCTTCTCCCCCTTCCCCGCGCCCACTCCTTCTCCTTTCCTTGTCTCGTCCTGGTCGCAAAACGGAAACGCTATACTTGCGCGATGTTTGGCGCCTTCGGTGCCGCGAATCGCTGTATTGCTAGTGCTTCTGCGCGACTCCTCCTGCCAGCGAACTGGACCCCCTCGCAACTTTGCATGGGTCCTCAATTTCGCCCTTCAACGTCCAATAGACTGCAGATTGAACAAGGATCTCCCGTTTCAATAATTGAACCATGGCGGGAGTCGTTGAACCGCCCCCCCATCGTCGTCGCGGGATTCAGGCAAAGGCTCGTCGTTCAGATCGGGCGCTCCGACGAGGCGCGTCCACATGGCGTCTCAATCGAAGCCTTTTCGATTCGGCCCCTTCTGCGTATCCTCGGTGATGGTTGAACCGCCAGCGGGATCACAAATTGGTCTGGTTTGCTGAGCGCGGATCTGGTTCCTGGAACTGCGACGGCAAGGCTGCCTGGGCGCAGCTCCGCAGCCGCCGGCCCGCAGCGCTGCGCGCTGGGCGCCGTCGCGACAAACGCGCGGCACCGACCGCGGGCGGCCAAGCACAATGACGGGCACCCCCGCGAAAAAACGGCAGCGGCGGAAACGCAGGACGACGAGGAAGGGGGAGGTGAGGAGACATGGCAGAGAGGTGTGCACCTGGAGTGCAAATGAGTCCGCGTACTTCTCTGCCAACTTGCAGTCCACCCCGCGCGCCTCGACGTGTTCGCGCGTTCCATCGCGCCTGCGCCCGAGACCATTTGTGACCACAGTCGATGTTGATACAATCTTTCACCAACTATTCATGCCATTCCCCTGCCTATCTTTCGATCCGCGCGAACACCTGTGCAACTGAGGTTCATGAAAAACCGCATGTTTTTAGACGTGCGCGAACACGGGGTTCCCGCAAACGTTGGCGTCCTGATGGCTGTTCGATGCAAGTGATGCGCCTCCGCACTGTGGCGGGTCCGGCTATCTTTCCGAATCGCCAAACAAACTGACGTATTCTTCTCGCATTCTTCTCGGCCGTCTCGAAAACCTATGGTCGCCATTTCTATACTGCACGGATTCGTTTGCGCATTGCATTGCCCCCCCCCCCGAGCAGGGCATCAAAGCGCACAAACACATGACTTTCCTTTTGAAGACTGTCATCAAATGCCTTTTCTTTTGCCGCAAGAGGTAGTAATGTCCTCGTGTTCGGTGTAGCAGTGAACCGACACCTATTGTCAACAAAGTCCTGGGGATCACCTACCTATTTCGCCATGGTCACCGCAACAAACTTCAAGTGACAATATTTCGCTCATTCCGTTCGCCGCCTGCGTTGCGACGACGGCCGTGAGTCGCGTGGAGTTTCCTCTGAAACCGCCCATCGGACTCGGTTTGTGCCGTGCCTTTTTCCCCAGGTAAAGGTGTAGTAAAAGTGCTGGCTCCGAAGAGGCCCCACGAGGGGGCAGGGCAACAGCACAGCGCGGCATCATCCTTCGATGAATCGCGCGAAATACTCTGCGTGCGAAGCCCATTTAGTGCGACTCCCAGCTGCGCGGGCCCACTGCCGCAATCCCGCCTGCGTGGCGTAACGTCGCAACGGGTCCTCTCATTTCATCCAGCGCCGTCTGGGCGGCCGCTTTTCCCGGGCACCCTCGCCTCGCATGGCTTCTGTCCAATCGCTGCCTCTCTCCAAAAGGTTGTGCGCCATGTTCATGACGCCGCCGGCGTCCTGGCTGCGTGGCCTGCCCATGGCCATTTCTGCCTCGCTTGCGCCTGCGCCCAGTCTCGTATGCCAGCGCGCTGCGCCAGCTGCCTGGACTTGTGCGTCGTGCGAATGATCCACTCGTGCCAAGGCTCGCCAGGTGCTCGCCGGAAACAACATATGCGTCGCATCATCTTTCTATGGGTGGACCTGAGCGCGCTGTATTCTGCAGCTCTCGGCGCCCAAGAACTCGCCCCGTACAGCGCGCATCCCGCCGCAGACGAGTCGAGCAGCTTCAGCCTTTTGATGGCCGACGCGTTCTGGTTCATCAGAAGAGTCTTCGTCGCCCAGAACTTCCTCCAGGCGAATCCTGCCCTGTGCTCGATTTCTACTCTGGTGGCGTCGAGCAGCGATAACTCTGCGCCAAAAACTTCAAGGTTGCCCCCTTCTGGAAGCACATGAACAGAGAAACCTTCATCGAGAACGACATCGCCCCGAACCGCTCCGACAACTCGATTTGTCTGTACTTTGCACTTCGTTGGGCGGAGCGTCAGCCCCCGCTTCGCCGAGGCCCCCCGGAACGCGAGCGCCATGCGCTTCAACGAAAGCCACGACTTGGCCAACAGCGTGGTGTCGACGGCGAAAACAACGCGCGTGAGAGACAAGCGCCCCGCTCTGACTGACCCACCTGGGTGCCGCACTTACGTCGCTGCCAGACCACCTCTACCTCGCGCAACATGTTCGCCATCGCCAATATGAAGAGCTCTGGCGACGAAGGGTCTCCTTGTCGCACACCCCTCTGCACCTCGAACTGTTTTACTTTCAACGCCGGAGGCTAACGTCGCGCGCGCCGCCATCCCCCCGCGCAACTTCCGCAAGGCGCACGCCATGCTGATGTCCGTTCCCGCGCTGATCAGGGCCTCGAAGAGTTGATCGCGAGTCACTCTGTCGAAAGCTTTTTCCACGTCCGGCGCAGCCGCCCGGAGCTCCTCCCCCCGCTCGGCCGACTTCTCCGCTGCCAGCCGGAGAACGTGCAAAGCGTCGTCGCAACCCATGCGGCTGCGAAAACCATATTGCTCCTCAGTATAATAAGCTTCGACCGCCTCCTGTAAGCGCACATGTAAAATTAAACTGAAGAGCTTCGCCATAACTGGGATGATCGAGATCGGTCTGTAATTCGCCGCGCTCCTCCTGTCACCCTTTTGAATATAACTGATAAGCGCGCTGTTTTCCACTCTGGAGGCGGGCCCATGCTCCCTTGCAGGATGTCGGTGAAGTATTCCGCCAGAGCGGAGATCCATCCTCCGTGGCCCGTGCGCAACGTCTGTGGCCAGACCGTCTGCCGCTCCAGTCTTTCCATTCTTCATGTGCTTGCGGCAGAGACTTCGACGCAAGAGACTGGCAGTACCAAGTGTGACATGTGCTGCTCCTCTGGGCGCGCGTTGTCGTCAAAACCGTCCTCGTTGTACAAATCCTGGTAAAGGTGAGCGAACGCTTCGGCGATGTCCTCTCCCTGTGACGCCTCTTGGCCTGCCGCCCCAAACACTGGCCCGACGCGGTCAATGCCAGCATGCCGTTGTTGCACTCTCTGTAAGGCCTCTAAGCCTTGTCCGTGCTCAACACTCTCTGTCATTTTACGCGATTGTCGCAGCCGCCGTTCTTTCCGAAATTCTCGCCATACCTCTTTGGCTAACGACTTCCGTCTTGCTGGGTGCTGTTCCTCACGCCGCGCCTGGAATAAGTCCTGGGCGTGCGAACTGTGCACTTGCCGGGGTTTCAGCGAGCTGTCTCCGCCTGCCCAGGCCGAGTCCACAACCGTAGCGTTCAACTCCGTCACGCTGTTGCACCCTCCATCAAGAGCGTCCGATAGTAAAGTGTGGTATTTCGCCGGCTCTCCATTCTGGTCTAAGTGAGGTTGCCACCCGCGCATCACCCGCACTTTCTGACTCTGTGCAGGCATGCCAATCGACGCAGACAAACCGATGAAGATAGCCCAGTGATCTGGCTTCCCCTCCAACTCTGTGCAAATGCCAGCTCTCACAACCTTGGTGGCCTGGGCGGTAAGAACAAACATGTAATCGATTTGTCGTAACGCTGCTGTGCAGTACAGTCGGTGCGTCCACATATTAATTCACGAAGCCTCGAAAAGAGACGTTGTCGGCACCAGCCGCGTGCCGTGAAGCTAATGTGCTAATTGATGTCCTCGTGGGTTGCGCACGCCTATCCCATAGTGGCCAATGACATCTGGATCGTCTGCCAGGATGCGCCGTCCCAGAACTGCATTCGCGTCCGAGACCACGACCGCTAGGCGCTTTGCTTTTCGCGCCCGGTGCACCGCCGTCTCTATATCCAGCAAACCGAAAGCAGGCTCATCGTCCTTGAGTTCTGCGTGACACAAATGCGATGTGATGAAACAAAGAACGCGCCCAGAAATACTGAAACCTAGCTGCGTCAAAGTAGGGCTAGAAACTGTGAAACGGATTTGCGCCCCTGCCTGCGACCGCCGCCCGCGTGCCAAGAACCCCCCACTACGCTTGTTGCTCCCAGATCGCGAACAGCACCACACATTGCCAGTCTCTCACAACTTCTCTGCGGGGTTCTCCATATTTGGGTCCTCCTGGAAGAGATGCAGATCCGAACGTGGGCGATCGCCCAGAGCAGTTCCAATATCTACGATCCTCCCCTCCTCCATCCCATTCGCATTCCAGCGTGCAACTGTCAGAGAATTAACAACTGCGTTGAAAGATTCCTCATTCGTGCCGCGCGGGCTCCGCCCGAGAACCGGGGCTCAGCCGCGGCGCCATGCCCTGGCTTCAAGATTCTGGCCGCTCGCAGGAAAGACGCCGGCGCATCGCCATCCACGTCCCTGAAAACGGCCTCTTCCTCCGCGCCCTCGCCTCTTCTCCCGTGCTCTTGCGCGCCCGATATTCTTCCGCGAACGGCAGATTCAATTTTTGGCGTAGAATCCACAACTGTGGTTTAACCAGAACTGAGTTTCGAAGCTTCCCGGGCAAATAAGGCCTCGGCACTGGTTGAACGAGAGGCGGGTCCCGGGCCCTACTATGTTGCCGAATCAGAAGGAACTAGAGCGGAGAGCTTTCCGATGGTTGCCCACTCGCTGTTGCTTGTTCGTGTGCTTGCTCGGCGCGACCGCTCCGGGTAACGCGGCCGCTTCTGGGCCGACGCGGGACTTCGTGATCTCCCCGGTTTTCAGGGGGGGCATGTGAAAACAGAGGCGGAATCTAATCTTGGTGCTTGGCGATTAAAAGGGCCTTGGCCCGCGCCGATGGATCAGCGAAGCGCGCGGCCTCGCTGCGGTTCCGCGCGTGCTATGAGTCTACAGCGCCTCGAGGAAATTGTTCAGACGTGGCGGCGGCGCCAACGCGCTGCGTGCGCGGGAGATGCATAAACTTGAGGGGCGCCCCCCCCCCCCCCCCCCTTCGTGGCCTTGCGCGCGGCCTGGTGATTTTCCATGCAAATGCATGCGGGCGCCCTTTGTCGGAGCAGCTTCCGCAGCGGAAGGGGCGCCGGCAACTCTCTGCCCGCAATGTTAGGTCTGCCGCAACAATTTCGGTTTCCATCGTAATATGAGAGACGCATGCTTGCGGGCGCGACGCCGCGCTCTGATTCGCTCTCGCGCAAGGGCCCCAGATGACCTCGTGACTAGCGCTTGCGTTGCGATGAGCATGCAAAGCGCTCGCAAGGCGGCGTCAGAGCACTGGCGAATGGACGCGTCATTCATGCTATCTCCCATCCAGGGCAACGCGCGGTAGGTCATTGTAGATTATGTGTAACATTACAAACGAAACAGACCCATGTCTTGTCACCCAATCCATTTGGGTACACAGCTTGCGGAACGACAGGCGGCGTTCAGAAAGGCATGCCGCGTCATTTGGGCACCGTTTGCGATTTTCACCAAGACTCTAGCAGCGAAAGGTTGCAACGCTCACGACTGCGCGGGAGGCAGACGGGGAATCATCATTGGGCTTGTCGGTTGAACTCGAGACATTGACTTCCCCATCAGGTGGTCCTCCTCAGGCATGCAAGTTAAGCGCCGCTGTTAGGGCCTCTTCCGCAGGTGGAATTCCCCGCGGAAGCCCCTTGCCCGTCTTCAAAATCCACGCTTTCGGGCCCGAGCGGCGCGCCTGCGGCAGGATGATTCTTCGGAGCTGCGTCTGTCAACTGCGCTTGCAAGAGGACGCATGATTCAAATAACTCCGTCGCATCGTACTCCATGACCCGGACTTCCTTGGTTTGTCTCGGCCGTCGGGGCGCAGTTGAATCGCTCGTGCCCCCGCCGCGCCCCCCCCTCTCCGAGTCGCCAGCGGCAACCTTCTTCGCGTTCGGGGGGCGGGGGCCTGATGCTGTTGGGTGCTCCTGGCGCCAGTCGGCGGCATTTCTGTGAACGTTGGGCTCGCATCCAAGGAGCCTGCCCACTCTATCGGGGGATCGATCTGAAACGCGCGGGCCTGCCTGGAACGGTTCTTGAACTACTTGCCAACCTGTGTCTCGGTGCTCGGGTGGCTCCGGAACCTTGACATCGCCCCCGTGAAAAATCAAGCAGGACCTTTCATTGCATGATGTTGGTAACAACTGCGCCAAATATTTCAATGAACGACCATTGTCGCCATGGCGTGACCCCCGCAACGTTGCCCCCGATGCCCCCCCGAGTCGGGGCGGCCATGAGACGCGAGAATAAGGGGCAAACCGGATTCCGCGCGCCGCGCCAAGTTTGCCCCCCCCCCCCCCCCCGGGGGTAACATCTAAGTTGGAAAATCTCCGAGTTCGGATTGCGCGCGCGCGCGCGTGTCTAGCATCTGCCTGCTGCGTGGCATGGCCCTCGGACAGACCATGCGCGTCCGCCGCTTTACTGGCCTGCGTGGTAGCGGGGCAACTGGCATTTCCTCGAAGAAAGCAACGTTTTGTTTCGGACGACGCGCCCCACATATTTGCGATCCCTGTCCTTCAGGTAACCCAGGGGAATGTTTGACCAGAGTAGCGAAGGGGCGCCTAACGCGCGCCGTCATGCCTTCAAACTGAGGAATAACATCTCTGCATTCCGGGATTCCGTTATCATCCCACTTGATGATCGTTCGGAGGCGATCCCATTCGGCCCTCAGCGCCTTGCATGGGAATGCGCCATGGCCACAGATTTGGAAACGGGACGGGCCGCGACAGCGTCGAGCGTCCGTTCTGAACGAACATCGGGAAACATATTGCAGCGACCATCTCAGGGGGGGCGGCGCGCCGCCGTGCAGTTCGCAATGCATCCGATGCACGGCCGTCTGTTCGTTGTACAAGCGCAACAGACCTTGGCCTGGACTTTTCCTATCAGTTTCAGTCTTAAGGAGGTCGCGGCCCATGCAGTGCTGCTCGTGCTCCGGGCGAATAGGGGCCCATACGCAGATTGAACGAATCATCTCCGCCCGCCAGCAATCGGATTTCGCATTGCGCATCCTGCCCCATCCTGCCCGTTCGGGCGAAGATGGACTTGCTGCGTGGGCAGTCCCTCCACCAGCGAATTCCATTGAATTTCCGTGCCAAGTCCAATGCGACGGGCGCGTCGCGGCGAGTGGGGGCGCCCTGAAATCTGCGATGCCAATGCCTGAACAGCGGGGCCCACGGCTCCACTGGCCCATGGCCTGTCGCCAGCAGCGCCTGGTGAAGCTGAAAGAATCGCGCGCGCAGTGCGCGACTTCCGCGCCCCCAGTTTGTCATGGCCTGGGGCGGGCCTCAATTTCAGTTCGATTGCTCGACCTGCCTGTCGCCAGTGATAGAAGGGGAGCGGGCGGAGGCGGAGGGGCGTCTCCTCTGTTGCCGCCCCCATTGAGCGGGCCATCGCCGGGCCCAAGGAGGAGACTGTGACTGTCTTTGTTCCCGCCGTCCTCGTCGTCGGGGTCGCCCCCGCTTCCTCCCCCATCGCCCCTGGTCGATCGGGGCTCGAATGGAAGTCGGCCGGTGTTCGCGCACCCTGGGGGGCCACTGGGGGGCCGGCTGACTGCGCTGGAAGCCTCGATTGTGGCGCCTCTTGCGGGGGAGTGCGGACTGCCGCCCAATGCCCTTCCTAGGGGGGGCAGGGGGCGCGGGCTCCTTGGCTTGTCGTCTGTGCGACGGTGAAAGTATGAGCTGAGGCGTTGTCCGGTCAAGCTCCGGTCCCATCCTCCTACGCTCTCCCCTTCCTTCGTGGACGTGGCTCAGAATTTCGATCCGTGCCTCGGTGCGATCGGGCTTCTGCGTGTCCGCCCCTAGCTGGCGAGAAACTCATGGATTCCTTTTCTTTCTTCCAATCGTCTTTTCTCCGACTCGGACTCGGCGCTTGCCCTTCTGCGAGGGGCGAGCGCGCGTCGGTCAGCGCTGGCGCCTCTGCGATTTTTGCAGCGGGACGCGACGCATCGGGCGCGACTTCCCGCGCGGGCAGTGGGCAGAGCTTGTGCTTTTCCAGCGGGGCGCCCCCCCTCCCCAGGGCGCTCGCGACGTCTGCGGGCGCTCCGACCGATCCCGGGGCGCCCCGCCCCCGCTTGCCAACCGACTGCGTCGTGAAGGGGGACCGGGCGCTCCTGTGGCCACGATGGAAACCCTCGCCTCCGCAAATTCACATGACTTTGCGCATTTGTGGGGCGGCACTTCCGCATGTGTAGGGCAGTGCTTCCCACTTGCGCCCATGACCCACTCGGCGCTGCGCGCAGATCCAGCAATTGCGCGCGCCCAGTACTTCAAAACTTCCCCCAGCAGAGCACCTTGATAGCAGCGCAGGTGGCATGGAAGTCCTTTGGAACCTGCAGGACATGTGGGAGCGTCGAGGCCTGCTACTTCGAGCTATGAAACCTGTGGGGCCTGTGGGGCGTGCGGGGCCTGCTGGACCTGCTGGACCTGCAGGGGTGATGAGACCCGCGAACCCTCCGGGGCCTGTAGGATCCCTTGGACTTGTCGGACCTCCGGGGCCAACGGGCCCCGTTGGGGCTGCGGGGCCTGTGGGCTGTGGGAGCTCGACTTGTGGAACCTGCGGGGCCAGAGATCTGCGAGACTTTGGGGTTCGTGGGATTGGTAGGAAATGTGGGTGGGACCCGTGGGGCCTGTGGGACCTGAGAAACCTGTGAGACCTGTGGGTCCTGTGAAGTCTGAAGTCTGTGGGACCTGTGCGACCTACAAGACATGCGAGACCTGTGGGACTCGTGGGGCTGGTGGGGCCCGTCAAACCTGCGGGGCCCGTGGGGCCCGTGAGACCTGTGGGGCCTGTGCGACCTGTGGGACCAGTGGGGCCCGCTGGGCCTGTTGGACCTGTGGGACCTGGGGGACGTGTAGGGTGTCCTGTGGGATCAGGCGGGGCCTGTGAGAATTGCGGGGCCTGCGAGACTTCTTGGAAAGGTGGGGCCTGTGCGGCATGTTCGTCCTGTGAGACCTGAGGGGCCTGCAGGATCAATGGGACCTGCGCGACCTGCGGGGCCTGTGGGGCGTGTGGGCTGCGTGGGGCATGTGGGGGCTGTCGGGCCTCTGGGATTCATGGGGCATGAAAGAACTATGGGATTTGTCTGACCAGTGGGAAGTGCGGGGCCTGCGAGACCTGCCAGACCTGCGAGGCCTGCGGCGCCTGCAAGATTTGCTGGACTTGCGGGGCCAGTGGGAATGTGGGACATGCAGGACCTGCGAGACTTGCGACAACTGTGGGCGTCGGGGGGACTTGTGGGACCTGTGGGAACTGTAGGGCCAATGGGACCTGCGAGACCTGAGACCTGCGAGATCTGCAGGACTTGTGGGGCTGTTCGACCTGCGCGACCTGCGAGATCTGCGAGACCTGTGGGCCTTGTGGGAACTGCGGGGCCCATGGGGTCATTGGATCCCGTGGGACCTGCGACCGACGAGGACCAGAGTATGGCTTTGAACTTGCGGGGCCGCCGGGCACCCGAATCAGGACTTTACTTGGGGCCCAGGGAACTCCTCATTAAACTTCGTGGATCGACAGATGTCTCGTGCTTTGGGGCCATCTAGGCCCCTGCGTGGTGGAGAAGGAGCCCGAAAGTTCCAAACGTCCACCGTGTTTTCTTGGAGCGGGGGGCCCAAAACTCAAACGCACCGACGTGGCCGTCGGAGGCCCTCAACTAGCCGCCCCGCTTGGGCGCGCGACGCAACTGTTCTGCTGAGACCTGAAGGCGACTCTGATGCCGTCGCCGACGCACCTGCGCTGCATCCGCCAATCCGCAGGCAAACCCAAGAAGCCGCCATGGAGGTGGCCGCGACCCCGCGCGGCGCCAGCAGACCCCTCGGGGAGCTTGCGAAGGCCCGCGGCGGCCCCGAAGTTTCCCACGGAGCCCCAAGACGGCCCGAGAGCGCCCCGAGAGGCCCCCCCACGCAACCTAACAAGACCCCGTGGCAAGCCCACTGCGGCCAGGGAATAATCCACGAGAGACCCGAGAGAGGCGAAAACAGCGGGCGCAGAATGAAGCAGAAACGAAGGGTCTCACAACGGGGGGGCGGAGGAGGGAGGGTGCGACGACGAAATCGAAGGAGTGCGCCCCGAAAAGACGCGGATAAGCGCGTCG
The DNA here is from genome assembly GCA_963575745.1 of Prorocentrum cordatum. Taxonomy (NCBI): domain Eukaryota; class Dinophyceae; order Prorocentrales; family Prorocentraceae; genus Prorocentrum; species Prorocentrum cordatum. The sequence continues at coordinate 558,094 of CAUYUJ010015171.1, forward strand.
CATGTTGCGGCCGTTGCGCGGGCATGGGCGACGATCTGTCGCGTGGTGCGGCGTTCTTGGCAGTGCTCTAAAACTCGACGCGCCGAAACGCGCGCAATCGCAGCGCGCGGAACTTGCCGCGAACAAATCGGCGCAGCGCAAGCGCCCGATTCTCTGCGCGCAACCGCAGCGCGCATGATTTGTCGAAGTCGCGCCCTTCACGAGCCGACCGGGCCCCCCCTTTTGACGCGTGCGCCATGAGGAGAACACCGAACGCAATGCCAACAACAAGGGCGGGGTCGGGAAAACGGAAAGGGCCCGGCGAGAGGCGAGACACGCAAGATCACCGCCTACAGGAAAGTGACAAGCGCAAGCGCTGAACAAGACAAATGGCGCGGCATTCCGATTTTCCGGCGCGCCGCCAAGGAGGGGCGGGGGGGGGGGCGCGAGCCCGGACGGAACAAACTCGACGGCGTGCTAGACGCTGCAAGAGGCCTCGCCACGCGGAGGCGCTCTGCCCGCATGAACGAGCGCATGGTCGCCCAAAATCGGCGCAATCGCGCCGCGCGGAGCATCGCTGCGCGGGGGCAATCGCCCGTGCAAGACGCGTGCAACTAACCAGCGGAACGGGCGTTACGCGCCGCCTTGAACATATTGCTGCAATGCCCTATCGGAGAAAAACCATTAAAGAACAACTACTACTGCGACCTCCCTGAACAGCGCGTACGTGGGTCGTGGCAAACGGGCGCCGCCGCGCGCGATCGCCGCTCGGCCTCGCGAAAGCGCATTGAAAGAAATCTCCGCGGGAAAAGCGCTGCAAGCGGCCAGGCTGCACCCTCTCGAGACATGACTGCGTCGAACCAGAAACGCTCTCGAACGACGCTCGCGACGCAGGAACAAACGACGAGACAAATGATTCAAAACAAAAAAACGTTCAGAACTTCCGATGGCGGCGGTTTCTTGCGCAGTCACTCTGGGGCGGGCCTCAAGGCGCAGCCCCAGTGTCCGCCCAACAGACAGCGCCGAAATCCTGGGCGGCTAGAGGGTGCCCGCCGACGCCGCGGGCTGATGAACCTGCGGCGCCGTCGGCCCTCCTTCCCGTTCGGTTCACTCCTGGGCGAGCAGGAGAAGCTCCGGCCTGCTATGTTCGCCCCCCTGTTTCATCATGTCTTCCCTGTCTTCTCTCGCATCATTGGTGGCGGCTTGCTCTCTGAGAGATGGCTGTTGCATTGCAGCGTCTGCTCTCTCCCAATCATGGTGCGCAGCGTTGGTATGTCTTTTTCATTGAAGACCGCCGACGCTTTCTGCTCAGACATAGATGCAACCATTCGGGCCCGTTCGAATTCGCGCTGCGTTGTTCGTTCTTTCTCAGCCGTTCTCTTCGCCAGAATCTGTTCTTCCTCCACGATGGCCAATCTAGCTGCCTCCTCAGCCTTCTTCTTGTCAGTCTCAGCCCCCTGCAGATGCAGCTGAACTGCCCTCGAGGTCGCTTGTCGATTCTGGTGAACTTTCTGTGCTATCAACGCCAACTTTTCTTTTTCCCCCTCGAACGTCTCCATCTGAATTCTCATCTGGGCGGCCACCCGCTCGCCGAAGAGCTTTTCTCCCGCGGCGGTCTTCTCCTGTTCTTGTTGCTGCCGTGGCATAGTCGCGATGCATTGGCTACTATTTCTCGCGCGTCGATTCAGTCCGCGCAGAGCCAACTGACATTGCAGTGGTTTCATATAACGGAGCGCGCTCCCCGCGCTGGCCCACGTCGAGGATCGTCTTCTTTTCCCGCGTTTCCCGCGCGCTGGCTCTCTGTCGTCGATGGGCAGCCGGGCCTCTGGGCGCAGCAAATCGCCAACATTGAACGCCTACCAGAAAACGATTGGCCCGAAAGTATCGCGGATCGGCGGCCGCCCCCAAGCTTAGCGCGTCTCGCGTGCATCGGGGGCCTCAGAGCAGGGGGCGCAATCTATTCATGATTGTTCCATCCCGCACCTTGAACTTGACAAGTTTAACCTGCTGAGTCAGGAGCTCGCGAGTGATAGTATAATAACGCGCCGCTGCGTGGCTCCTGGCTTGGCCGGAACCGCGCATTGGCGATCCGTTCAACCCCGTGCTATTTTCGGATCGCCCCTCTGGCCTTTTTGGGAACGGCGTTTCCCCCGTGGGGTCCTTCGGATGCTTTGCCATATCGGGTTCCCGAGGTCTCGACGCGTCAACTGGTGCTTGAGAGATTTCCACAATAACTCCGCTCCTTGGAACGATTGGCGTCAAGAGATCGGGGGAACGGTTGAACCGCTACTCAAGATGCCGGCCCGCTCATCTCGCATTCTATCTTGACCGTCGGTTAAGCTACCGGTGAAGCCGGCAGCCTCGCTCGGCGCGTGGCGCGATTCTGCTTTCATTGGTGAGTTCAACGAGCAGATCTCCGAATCAAGTCGCGCGGGTATCTCTCGATCAATGTCCATCTCTTTCACGTTCGCGTTCCCGATCTCAGTTCCGCTGGCGACGCTGCAGTTGACTAAATCACCCATGCCCGAAACGATAGAACTGGGCGGATCAGCGTTCGGCAAATGAGTCACGCGCGCTCCGATTGGCATCATGGATTGCAGTTTGCGGCGTCGCTAAGTTGCCAAGCCGCGACCATGAAAAGGTTCGAGAGAACGCGTTTCGCGGGCGTTTGTCTTGGGGGCGTGAGGCGGCGCGCTTCGAACCAGGGGGTGGGCCCCCCCCCGCAACACTCGGCGCCGTCGATGAAAACCAGGGGGGCCCCCCTCCCCCAAAACCCTCCCCCCCCTCGTGGTGCTGGCGTCGGCGCTGGCGGCGGCCAGCAGCGCCAGCGCCGGCGCTGGCGACGGCGGGGACGCAGCGACGATTACCACCACTCCCACCACCGCCAATACCACCGCCACCCCCGCCGCCCCAACCCACCAACCCACCGCGCAACCACCGCCGCCACCATAACCACCACCACCACAACCACCACCACAACTCACCATCACCACCGCCACAAAAACCCACCACCACTACCACCACCACCACAATGTACCACACCACCAACACCACCGCCACAACCACAAACACTACCAACAGCACAACCCACCGCTACCACCACCACTACCAACAGCACAACCCACCGCCACCACCACAAACCACCACACCACCACCACCACCGCCGCAACCACCACCACAAGCACCACTTCCACAAACCACCGCCGCCACCACAACCCACCACCACCACCACCACAAACCACCACCACGCCACCACCACGCCACCACAAGTACCACCACCACAACTCACCATCATCACCACCACCGCCACAAAACAACCACCACCACTACCGCCACCACCACCACAATGTACCACACCACAACCACCAACGCCACAACCACCACCATTACCAGCAGCACGACCCACCACCACCACCACACACCACCACACCACCACCACCACCGCCACCACCTCCACCAGCACCACCTCCACAAACCACCGCCACCACCACAACCCACCACCACCACCACCACACACCACCACCACACCACCACCAAACCACAACCACGACCACCACAACCCACCACCACCACCATCACCACCACAAACCACCACCACATCAAACCACCACACAACTACCACCACAACCACCACCACCGCCACCACCACCACCACAACCCACCACCACCACCACCACCACCGTCGTCCTCGTCGACGCTCCCCGCCGCCGCCGCCCGCCGCCGCAGGCGCCTGCGCCGGCCCAGAAAAAGAAATCGTCATCCCGCCGCCGCCGCCAACCGCCGCCGACGCAAGCGCCGTCCCAAAGGGAGGGGAAGCAGGGGAGGAAGGGGGGGGGGTCGAACCCCCCCGTCCATCCAGGGAAGGGTTCCGGTTCCAACCCCCCTTCCATCCAAGCGACCACAGAACGCGCTCTTTCAAAGGTTCAGAGCTTTCGGCTAGTAGCCAATGATTTGCCAGAGGACCATACTATTCGGACGCCATGATTTGTAGATGATGCTTTTTCGTTTGTTTCTACGATCCTTTGATCTACTATCTCGGGGGCTTGGATTTTCATGGGCTCGCCCAACATACGATGTTCTGTCCGTCAAGCGGGAACTAACACGTAAATGTGTAGATGCGCGCGCAAGAAAGGGCGTGCGGACCTTCACAACTCGCTTGCAACAGTAAAATGCTGCAGCTCACGCGATGACCAGTGTCAGCGATCAGTATGGGCGGCGACGGCAATGGACGACGGTAAGGACGGAGCCATATTACCTCCTTCCGCGAAGATGGGCTAACATCGGGTAAGGATACATCGAGAATCTCAGGGATCTCGTAGATCAGGGAGGGGATCGGGGGTCGGCGCATTATCCCCTGATCTTGTCCCCCCTCTTAGCGTTGCCCCTTCTGCTGACATGCGGCCGACTGGGCTCCGGCGCTGAAAATGCCCAGGAGGAAACCTGGGGAGAAGGGAGCTAGACGAGGGACAACTTCGGACAGAAACAGATCGGGAATCTCTGAGAACAAATGGTTCTGGAGGATGTTTCGGGCGCCGCGGCCTTCTCAGAGCGTCCCAGAACGCCCTGAGAGCGTTCTGGGACGCTCTGGAATCCCACCAGCCCTCTGGGCGTAGGTGGTCTAGAGCAGATCCTCTTCCACCCCTCCCTCTTCCCCCTTGGGGAGGGGTTTACCCCTCCCCCTACCCCCTCCCCTGGACCTGGACGGGGGGGGCCGCGGGTAGTTAGAGCGTCCCAGATGGCCCAAGACGGCTCCAAGAGCGCCTCAGAGAACCCAAGATGAGCTCCAAGATGGCTCAAGATAGCGCAAGATCGCTCGAGATGGCTCCTAAGATGGTTCCAAGAAGCCCAAAGACGGCCCCAAGATAACTCCAAGTGGCCAAACAGCTCCCCAAGGAGGCCCCGAAGAGGCCAAAATCGTCCCAAAACCTAAGGAAAATCAATGATTTTTGCTTTCTCGCCTTTTCGCTTCCGATGGCCATCCGAGGCCTGGAGATGGTTCCAAGATGGCCCAAGAGGGCCCCAAGAGAGCCCCAAAAGAGCCCCAAGACGGCCCCAAGAGCGCCCAAGAGCACTCCAAGAGCGTTCCAAGAGGGGTCCAAGAGGCGATTTTAGGGGCTTCCGAGGGGGGACGCTAATTAAACCCCCCCTCTTGTTTGATCGATCTCCTCCAAGATGGCCCCAAGAAGCGCCCAGGAAGCCCCAAGAGGTCCCAAGATGGCCCCAAAATGGCCCCAAGAGGCCCCCAAGAGGCCCCCCGGAGGCCCCCAAGAGACCCCCAAGAGGCCCCAAGAGCCCCCCCAGATGCACCCAAGATGCTCCAAGAGGCCTCGGCGAGAATGCCTAATCATTGATTCTACACAGGTTTTAGCCACATGGAGGCCTCTTGGGGGGGGGCACGGATTAAGATGACTCCAAGAGCGTCTGGGAGAGCCCAAAATGACCTCCAAGATGGCTCAAGATATCCCAAGATGTCTCATAATGGCTTCCTCTGTGTGCTGCCCACTCCTCTGATCGAGGCAATTCCTCTGGGCATCGTTTCTGGATGGGCTGGTGGGGATTCGCGAAGCGACAACAATTGATATATCCTCGCCCTAGCCCCGTCCGATCCGCCGCCGCGGAAGGGACGGCTGCCTGCCGCGTGCGTTGCTGCAGTCTAGGGAGAAAGCGAAACCGGCAGGTACAGGTGCCTCTCCACCGGCGTGCCTTGACCCCACCAGCCCTTTGGGCGAAGGTGGTCTAACGATGCTCGTCTTTCCCCGTCGAAAGCCCTCTTCCCATCGGGAAGGGGTGCAATCCCCCTCCCCTCCATTGAAGTGTTTGTTGGGCGGGCCGCGATGTGTCAGAAAGTTTTTTTTCGCCAAAAATGGCTCCACGAGGGCCTCCAATGCCCCAAGATGGCAGGTACAGGTGCCGTTCCTTCGGCCTGCCTTAGCTGTCGTTCAATTGTAAGGCCAACCCCAAAACAGCTTGTTGCGAATGTGGCAGCAAAGTGGTGGGCGCGGGGGGTGGGCGGTCCTTGGCGGCGACGCAGTGGGCCCACGAGACCTGCAGGCGGCGGGGCCAGGAAGGGCGGGAAAGGCGGAAGGGGCGGGAAGGGGATGGGCGGGAAAGAGATGTCGCCATCGCTCGGACGTCCATTCCCCGTGCGTCTTTCGATATCGTGTGTTTGTTTTTCGCACGGTGATCCAATATGCTCCTCGATGGTCCTCGCCGAGAACAAATGCACGCGTCCGAGAGTTGCCGAGGGATGGGGCGGGAGGACCTGTGGGGGTACAGGGCGGACGGGAATGGGGGGGAAGACCTGCGGGGAAGTGATTTTCCACATCAGCCGCCAGCCGCACTGTGTAAAACCCTCCCCGTAGCAGGCAGCCTGAGCTAGCGTCTTGGGGAGGGAAAAAACCACTCGCGACTGGGAAGCTTCTCCTAGCGGCCCCGGGTGAAGCGGAACGCCACTCGTGGGATGCTTTCCCTTGAGGATGCGAGACCACGTGTGGTGGCGTCCGTTGACGCGGTCTGGTGGAAGGGAGGGGGTGGGGAGAGGGCGGCAATGGGATGGGGCATCAGCGGGCCTTGGGAACGACATGGCAACTTCATTCAATTCTGATTTGTGTTTCAATTGTTGTTTACCGCTTCCGGCGCTGCTTTTGTTGACGTTTCAAACGCCGTTGCTTTACCGCTTTGTTTTCCCTGGTGGGGGCCTGGTCCAGATCACAGCTTTTCTGACAGGATCTGGAAGCGGGGACAACGGGGCGGGAAGGGGATGGGGACCAAGCAAAACTCGGCCAGGCTGAACCCGGCCAGCTGAAGTCTGCCAGGATGCGCTCGGCCCGGCCGAATTGAGCCTGGCAGAATTCATCCTGGCCGAAACTTTTTCTTGGCCGAGTCTAGTTGCTGCATGGACGGGATGGGAAAGTGAGGAGGCTGGGGGCTGGGGAACAAGGCAGGGGGTTGATTTGGGGGACAAGTTCAGGGATGGGGCACAGGGGGGAAGCGTGGGAGGATGGAGGAAGGGGGAGGGGCGGGGTGGTGACAGGGGGCAAAGCTCAGGGATGGGGCAGGAGAAGGAAGTGGAGAGGCTGGGGGTCGGGGGAGGACGAAGGGAGGGCTGAGGTAGGAGGGGAGGAAGAGCGAAGGGGGAGAGAAAGGGGCGTTAAGAGGGGAGGGCGGGAGCACATGGAGAAGAGGAGAGGGAAACCACGGCGTGTGTGTGTGTGTGTGTGTGTGTGTGTGTGTGTGTGTGTGTGTGTGTGACTGTGTGTGTGTGTGACTGTGTGTGTGTGTCTACGTGTGTCTACGTGTGTCTGTGTGTGTGTGCTTTTCCTCCTTCGGCCGCGGAGCGTCAACGCCCCGCGGGCGAAGATCGGTATGACATAAACTTTTCCGTCACCGGTGGCGCCTGTGCCAGGGCGGCTGGAAAATGCGTGCCCTGACGTGCCACTGCAGGGGTATAAACGTTCCAGCCGCCCTGGGACAAGGGTCCCCGACGGCGAAACGGTGTATTTTACACCTCTCTTCGCTCGCTAAACGGCTGGTCGCGAGCTCCCCTACGCGGGCTCGCGCACTGAGGTCGGGCAAGCACCCGTGCGGCCTGCCCTTCACTTCGCCATGCTGGGGAGACCACGGAGGTGCCCAGGCACCCCGGGGTGGGCCCACAATCTCCGAAGGCCCTGGCGCGTCCCTTCCTAAGCTCGGCGGCGAGCCTGGGGGGAAATGACACGGGGCGGGCCTTCTCAGAAGGCTCGGAAATCCCACGGCTTTTTGAAAATTGTTTCGAAGTTTCCCCCGACGACGCAGAAAAATTCTCAGACGGCCGGGGGGCTTCTGCGAAGTCCCGCCGTTCTCTGATAAGGCCTTCTCCTTCTCATTTCCCCATCCGCGCTCGCCACCGAGTGGAGGTACCCAAAATGGGCAGCTCTGCGACAAGCAAACAGCGGCTGCTGTGTCCTCCAGCTCAAGCATCCTGATTTAGGCTTTCCGTCGCCTCGCCGTCCATCATCACGGGGCTGTAGGGGCTGCGGCAGCTGAGCAAGCAGCCCCTCCGTCGGCGCCTCTCACGATCCAGCTGGCTGCGCCCAAGTGGGCCCAAGCAGCTGTTCAGAGTACGGCGGGCCTGTCGACGATAGAAAGTGCCGCAGGCCCTGTACACCACTAAGTCGGCCACCGTTATCCACTAATGTTCACGTGCGGTGACTGGTGACTGTCGCCATCCCGAAGCGGCCTCTACGCCAAAACGGTCGCCCTCGCCTTCGCCTCCTCCATGGTCTGGGCCCCGACCGGGCGGGGGCGGGGGCTCAGCCTTCTGCCGATGCCTCGCCTGGCGCTGACCCCTGTCCGGATCTCACGCAGGGTGGCATAGCGATCTTACGCGGTAGCTAACGCAGGCCGCCAGCGCGGCACACCATCTTGGAAGCGAAAACACCTACGCGCGACCTTACGCGGGCAACATGCGCGCCAATGTTGATGAATACGTCCCTGTCTTCTTCCGTCACTCACCTAGGGCCCAACTACTGACTCGGAAACATGTTTCCTTACGCCGCACAAGGCCCTCAAAACAACCGAAAGACACACGAAACCTTCCGCACCCAACCACATCCGCCTCACCGGACCTGTGGTCCAAACGTGCCACCCATAAAATTCTAAACGGGCTCGCGCCAGGGGGGGGGGGCTGGGGTGATCCACTCCTGCAGTTTAAGTTTTACTAGAAGGGGGCTGGGTGGAGCCTGGTTAGGGTGATTTTGTTTGGGACGTCCTCGAAATCTGCCTGGTTCGGGCCCGGGTTTGGCCTGGTTTGGCTTGGCTGGGCGGTGAAAGCCGTCTGAGACATCCTCCGAATTTACTTGGTTTGGCCCTTGGTTTGGTCTGGTGTTGGCCCGGTTTCGCCTGAGACGTCCTCGCAATTTGCTTGGTCTGGCCTGGTTTGGGCCCGGTTTTGCTTGAGACGTCCTCGCAATTTGCTTGGTTTGGCCTGGCTTGGGCCCGGTTTTGCCTGAGACGTTCTCGCAATGTGCTTGGTTTGGCGTGGTTTGGGCCCGGTTTTGCTTGAGACGTCCTCGCAATTTGTTTGGTTTAGCCTGGTTTGGGCCTGGTTTCGTCTGGCACGCCGCCAAGCTGTCGCTGGAGGATTGGCTCTGCCTCCTGGACGCGAGGCGGGGAGATGCTCAGTGGGCTCTGCAGGCGGCTGCGCGCGCGGCCGTCGCAACGTACCAGCACGAGCAGTGGCTACTGGAGGCGGCCGGAAAGGCGATCGGGCGGCAAACACTGGCTTCTGGGACTAGGCAGTCCAGGGCAGCAGTGCCCTCTGGGCTGCGGCGGCGCGGCATTTCGTGGACGAGTCGGCGGAGGAGCTTGGAGCTTTTCGACGTGGTTGAATTCCACGACTCGCTGGAGGTGGACACGCTGGTGGAGCGGTGCCTGGACCGAGGCTAATCGGCCACGACCATCGGGCTGGCGGGCGTCACGTATATGGACCGAAGATCCTGATGGACTGACTGCTGCAGTGCGAGCGAGGCCAACCTCCCCACGCTGTCGGTGACGGTAATTGCCACAAAGCGAAGAATGGGGTGGCGTGCTTCCTCTGTGGCATACTGGAGGAGCTGCAGAACTCTTACATCCCCAGAGGGGTGGACTGCAAACATTGGGTGGACGACGTCAATCTCCAGACGGAAGGCAGCGAGGAGCGGATCATCGAACCCCTGCGCAACGCCGCGGAATTCTTCGCCCGGCGGGTTGGAGATAGATTCTTAATTTTTTGGCGATAGCCCGGGCTATCCGTGAGGGGGGGGAGCTCCCCTCCGAAAGGGAAGGTCATCGGCCGGCACCTCTCAGGTGCCGAGGTGCTGGCCGATAACCTGATCTTTGGCTCTGGGCAATCCAACGTCTGCCCGTGCGCGCCAATACTGCTCCCTCCCGTCGGACCCGCGCAACCGACGAGGCCAGGTTATCCAGGAGAGGGGGGGGCGGGCCCGATAACCCGGGTTGTCGCCGGACCCTGGATACAGAGCAGAAGATACGCCCTCAGAACAGCAGCTCGACAAGCTAAGTCGTTTAGCAAGCGCACCCCAGGAAGGGATCGAACAGGGCAGGGCTGTTCAGTCAACGCCCAGGGTCGTTCAGCAAACGCCAAATATGGGGGTCGGAGTTGTTTTTCTCCCTCGACAAACAAACACAGACACTCTCTTGAGGTGGACGGGCTGGCGCCCTCGGTGACGTCGGCCGTCGTGACGAACGCGAGGGAGAACCGGCGAGAAGAGGCTGCAGGCGGAGCTGGATGGCACCCCAGAAACATGCGGCCATTGCCGCCTCATTTGGCGACGGAACGCATCGATCTTGTACGGAAATGGGGCCCGTCGCTAATCCGTGCGCCTGAATCCATGTGCGCGTTTCCTCAAGATGTTTCCCCCCGGAGCTGGCCCCCTTCCTAACGTTCAACGTTTTCCCTCACTCTGGCCACTCGCGGGGTTGGGGCATGAGCGTGGGAGTAAGCAGAACGCCGATCGCTTGGCGCTTCCTGGGGCTCTCTTGGACCCGAGCAGGCTCCGGCTGGAGGGCGGTAGAGCCCCCCTCGCAGCGTCCCCTCTCCAGCTTTTGAGGGTGCCAGCTACCCAGACATGCTCGCGCCGTAACACAGTTATTTAGGCGGCGTGCCCCTCGGGGGAAGTGAGAGGGAACAGGCCTTCTGAGAAGACGGCGGGGCTTCTCAGAAGCCCTCGGGCCTTCTGGAAAGTCTTCTGTGTTTCCGAAAGTCTCAGAAAGTATTTCAAAGGCTGAGGATGATATGAGTTCTGAGGCCATCGATTGGGACCCCTTCTTGGAGGAGTTTGAGGCGAACTTGGTGCGTGGGTGGTGGAAGGTCGCGGCCAAGCACTACTCGGCGGCGAGCACGGGGGAAGTGAGAACGAGACGGCCTTCTCAGAAGGCTCGGAAGTTACTGGGCCTTCTGAGAAGCTTTCTAAGCCTTCCACGAAAACACAGGCACCTTCTTGGAAGGCGCGAGGGTTTCTGAGAAGTCCCGCCGCATTCTGAAGGCTTCTCCTTCTCACTTCTCCCCCTCGCTCGCCGCCGAACTACAACGGCGGCGGCTTGGAGGGCGGCGCAGACATAGGAGGCCTCGTGAGGTGCATCGGGACGCCGGGCAAGCGCGGGAGCTCGAAGCACCAAGACGACCTACACGGGTGGCGACTGGAGGGCCGTGGACGCAGGTGCACACCTGGGAGCACGGAGGGCAGCTGGAGAGCTACGTCTGCCCCCGGTGTGGGCGCGACCCCGAGACGGACTTACATCGTGCTTGGACGTGTCCTTGCAACTCGGAGTTCCGGGAGTGCGACGCGACGAAGCACCCAGTGGACGATGCGGTGCGTCAAGCGGAACGCACGCCTTGCTGCTGATTGCGCGGCCTCCCCCCATTTTCGGCACGAAGGCGCAGGACGCCTGGCCAGCGCACCGGGGGACCGACGAGCTGGTGCAATGCGGCGCGCTGGGGCGGGTCTTCGCGGAGGGCCTGATCTGGCTTGCTGGGGACGCTTCCCTAGGGCAGCCATGGCAGCCACCGCCGTCTCGGGTGATCGGGCCCGGCGACCGTCTGCCACGGCGCGGACCCGCGGCTCTGCAGTGCAGGCGAGCTGCGGGTGAAGGGGCTCTGGGCGGAGGCGTTGGGGAGCCAAGACAGAAACAGAGACAGAGAAACCAAACGCCGTCTGGCGCGTAGGCACAGGCACCGCGAAGAACAGCCGTTCTCTGGCAGCGTCGAGCGCGAAACTCGCAGCGAGACGGCGCCAGCCCCGCTCGTCACCGATGCAATCTTGAATGGCGGCTTCACGGCGCTGAGCGAGCGGAGCTCGTCGCTTTTGTGCAAGCGCTTTGGGAGATGGAAGGCCGTGACATCGGCTACATCACGGACAGCGCGTGTGTGGTCAAGCGCCGACTGGCAAGACGGCGTCGGCGGCCGAGATGCCACCTCGACCTCTGGAGCCAGGTTAGGCGGCGGGCTGCCACGAGAGAAGTGACGATCCGTCGGGTGGAGAGCCACGTCGACGCGGAAGAGGTTGGGAGACGAGGCCTCTGTCGGCGTCACGCAAGAGTGACCCTAGGCAAGAATGACCTTTAGTGCGCAGCCAAGGGGGGGGGCTTTGGGGACACCACCAGGTGCGCAAGCTGCTGCTGTCGCATCGCATTCAGCGATGGGAGAGCCCCATTGGGGCCGCACTCAAGGTCACTCTGACGAAAGGTAACTCTTACGTGTACTCGACTGCGCCACAGCACTCACTCTTGCAACCAAGATGCGGACGCGGTGGCTGGGAAGGCAGCGCTGCAGGTCCAGGTGGGCGCTGGCGTCACCGAGGATATTACGGGGAGCAGGAGGCGGCGGCCGTATGGCACAAACTCGTGGCCACCATGCAAGGGTCGGCCGTGGCGGACGCGACTGGGCGACGCTGGGCGAAACGGCCAGGTCGTGAGCCTCGCCCGAAGATAGGGCCTGGAGCGCGAAAAGGAGAGCATGGAGCACCACGTGGCGCCTGGATGGAGGTGTCGGAGGTGCGGCGGAAAGGCAGCAATTTGGAGGCGCAAGACGGTGCAATCGTGGCTCAGGAGCGACTGCACGACACTAAAGCCGGTCGCGCAGGACATGCGTATGCCAACCGGGTTGCCCGTGCGTGGAGGGCGACTGCCGCACCGCTACCATACGATGCGATTCTGGGATGTGGGCCGAGGGGAAGAAGTGCTGGCATGTGGGCTGTGCGGCATGGTAGGGACGGAACACTGCAAGAAACTTCAGGACGAATGCGACAGACCCACCAAGGCGGGGAAGCGGAACCTCCGCCGTCTGCGCCAGGGGCTCGCCCTTGAGCATTCCCGTGCTGCCGTCGGCGCGAACTGCCAGGCGACCGTGGCGGGCAGCGGAGGCGGCAAAGGCGCAGCAGCGTAGCCTGAGCGGGGCAACCAACAAAAACTCCTCCTCGTTCCCACTGCTCCTCCTGTTTCTTCTCCTCCCTCTCCTCCTCCTCCTCCTCCTCCTCCTCCTCCTCCTCCTCCTCCTCCTCCTCCTCCCCCTCCCCCCTCCCTCCTCCTCCCCCCTCCTCCTCTCTTCTCCTCCTTTCTCCTCCTCCTCCTTCCTCCTCCTCTTTCTCCTCCTACTCCAACCCTCTCGTCTTCATCGTCCTTTTCCCTTCGACCATCATGATGTAGATGTCGCTCTTCCGCTTGCACTGCTTCTGGGGCATGATGATCTGGCACGATAAGGCCGGGTTGCCCTCCTGTGGCACATGCGTGCATGCGTGAATGCGCGCGCCCTCCTTGGGGAATGAGGGAGGGAGGACTGAGGGAGGGCGGGGATGGTGGAGGAAGGGGGAGGGAGATCAATGGGGGAAAGGCTGGGCGGGGAATGTGGGGTGGTGCCGCGGCACCACCGGCTGCCCAGATGGCCTGCCTTGGGCGACCGGCCCTGGGGGCCCGACGTAGATCGCGGCCGATCGGCGGAGCACGTCCGAGGCCGTGCCCGCGCGCAGGGACGGCGGCGGCAGTCGGTCGATGGGGCCCCCCGCCGCGGAGGGCAGTGGAGGCTCCTCCCTCCCTGTTCCCCTTCTTCTTCTTATTCTTCTTCTTCTTCCTCCTCTTCTTCTTCCTCTTCCTCTTCGTCGGTGACCTCCTCCTCCTCCTCCTCCCTCCTCCCCGGCTACTCTGGGATGGCGCTCCGGAGCACTGCTATACTGTTTGAGCTTTCTCGGCGTTGTGGTCATCTGTCCTCACGACGACTTCCTCCTCCAAACTTCCTCCTCCAACCTCCTCCACGTCCTCATAGATCCTCCATTCTCCATCCTCCTCCAACCTCCCCCTCCTCCTCCTCCTTCTCAATCTATCATCCATCCTCTATCCATCTATCCTCCACCCTCCCCCTGCTCCTCCTGCTCCTCCTCCTCCTGCTCGTCGTGGCGGGCGCCGTCCGCATTCTTGGTGTTCGGAATGGGCGCGCCGAGGATGCAGATGGCGCGGATGATCTTCCCCTTCGCTACCGACTTGGCCTGGAGGGGAGGGATGGGGCATCAACACTTTCGTTATGGAATGTTTAACGCTTTTGAAATAAGGTTCGATCTTTTTTTCTGTGGGTTCAAAAATTTACCTGGCCCTGGACGCACGATCCATGTGAGGGGTGTGCCAAATTGGTCGATTGACACCGTCTGAGGGCCATGTTGTGGGTTCAATGCGATGTTTTCTGGCCCTGGGGGGGGGGCAAGGGGAGGCCCGGGCGTTGGGGGTTAAATTTTCTCCTCTGGCCCTGGAGGGAGAAGGGGGAGGCATTGCATTCCATAGCGTTGCAATGCTTTGCTTTGCAGTGCGTTGCATTGCATTGTGTCACGTTGCATTGCACTGCGTTGCGTTGGAGTGCATTGCATCACATGGTGTTGCGATGCATCCTGTTGCATTGCATCGGTTGCACTTGTATTTGCAGCAATTTGCGTTGCCGTGGGTTGCGGGCGAGGGGCAGGAGGGGAAGAAACGGAAGGAGGAGAACAGAGGAAGGTAGAGAGGAGGGGAAGAAGGAGGAGTGCTGCGGGAGGATGAGGAGGAAGGGGAGGTGGAAGGAGAGGGAGGAAGGAGGATGGAGGAGGGGAGGGCAGACGGACGATGAGAAGTAATGTTATTTGCTCCTCTGGCTCTTCTCGTCATCGTCGTCGTCGTCGTTGTCGTCGGCGTGGCATGATCCGCCACCGTGCGTCGAGGCCCGAAGTGGAACGCCATCAGGTGCGCAAGATTGCTGCATTTCCCTTGTACACTGTACATGGCGAGCAAGAGTTGTATTCGGACTCAGCGGCGCTGCCACGTGACGAGTAGAATGGAATGGCATTTTTTCGCCCGCCCAGGCATTGCCATGTGACGAGTGGGGCGGGGTGGCGTTTTCTCGGACCCCGCAGCGCTGACAGGTGACGAGACACGCATTGCGTTGCAGTGCCTTGCGTTGCATTGCATTGCGCTGCATGTGTTGCATTACGTTCCAATCCGTTGCGCTGAATTGCGTTGCGTTGCGTTGCATTGCATTGAACCATGTTCCGGCCCCGGAGAAGGGGGGGCAGGGAAGAGCGAGGAGATAGAGAGAAAGACATAGCCCAAGACTGCCCAGGAAACGCCCAAAACAGCCAAAGAGGGCCCCAAGACGGCCCCGAGAGGGTCTCAAAACGTCATCGTCGTCGTCATCGTTCTCGTCGCCTCTCTCGTCCTCGTCGTTGGTGCATGATATTTGTTCGGTTCCCGCGGCGTTGCCAGCTGTCGGCTAGTAGGATGGAGTGAATTTCTTTGCGCGTCCAGGCGTTGCCACGTGGCGAGTTGAGCGGCATGGTATGTTTTGCTCGGCCCCCGCGGCGTCGTCACGTGACGAACTCAATTGTCTTGTTGTTCTCGCCCCACCCCAGCGTTGCCACATGGCGAATCATGGAATCGTATTGTTTTTCGGCCCTCGCGGCGCTGCCACGCGACGCCCAAGAGGCCCCAAGATCGTCTCAAGATGGCCCTGAAGGCCTCCAAGACGGCCGCAGAACGGCCCAAGAGGCCACCAAGACTGCCCCAAGAGGGCCTCAAGACGGCCTAAGAGGCCTCCAAAACGCCCAAGATGGCCTCCAAGCTGGCCCTTGAGCACCCCAAGAGGGCCCAAAATCTGCTCATCCAGGCCCCCAAGACATCTTCCGACAGGCCAGGAGGCCACCAAGACGGCCCAGGATGGCTCCAAGATGACCTAAGACGGCCCAAGAGTTCCCGAAGAGGTCTCGAAGACGGCCCCAAAGGCCCCAAATCATTGATTATCCTCCGGTGTTTGACGGTTTTGGGGCATTTGCTTCTTTTCGGCCGTCCAACGGCCCGAGGCGGCCCAAGAGCCCCCAAAGATCGCCCCAAGATCGCCCAAGAGGCCTCCAAGACTGCTCCAGAACGGCCCCAAGACGGCCTAAGAGGCTTCTTAGACGCCCTAGATGGCCTCCAAGACGACCCTGGAGCACCCCAAGAGGGCCCCAAGTCGGCCCAGAGAGGCCCTCAAGACGGCTTCCGACGGGCCAGGAGGCCATCACGAGGGCCCAAGCTGGCTCGAAGCTGGCCTAAGAGGCCCCCAAAAGGCCCCCAAGAGGCCCCCAAGATGTCTCCAAGACGGCCCAAGAGGCCCCCAAGAGGGCCTCCAGGAAGGCTTGAAGAGGCCAAAATCACTGCTGTTCCATCGGTTTTTACAAGATTTTGGCATTTGCTTCCTTTCGGTCTTCCGACGGCCCGAACGGCCAAAGACCCCCCCAAGATCGCCCCAAGATCGCCCAAGAGGCCTCCAAGATCGCCCCAGAACGGCCCAAGAGGCGCCCAAGACGGCCCCAAGAGGGCCCCGAGACGGCCCAAGAGGCCCCAAAGATCGCTCCAAGATCGCCCCAGAGGCCTCGAAGATGGCCCCAGAACGGCTCAAGAGGCCCCCAAGACGGCCCAAGAGGCCTCAAAAACGCTCAAGATGGCCTCCAAGCCGGCCCATGAGAGGACCCCCAAACCGGCTCAGAGAGGCCCCCAGACGGCTTCCGACGGCGTCTCAGCATGCCCTAAGACGGCCAAAAAGGCCCCCGAGAAGCCTCAAGGCCCCCAAGAGGCCCACGGAGGCCCCCAAGTTGCCTCCAAGAGGCTCCCAGTAAGCTCCCAGGCGGCCCCAAGAGTGCCCCAGAGGCTCCCAAGATGCCTCCTCCTCCTCCTGATCTTCCCCGCCATCCTCCCCCAGGTGTGCCCCGAAAGGTTTCTACAACGGCCGGGGGAACACATGGCCCGACAGCTTGGCAGAGCTCTTGACACAACGCTCGGCCACATGGGCGATTCCAAAAAGCATGGGGCGGCGGTGATTCGCCATAGGCGTCTTCGATGACAACACTTGTGCAATCCACAAGAAGATTGCTCAGGACATTATGTTTGGTGGGCCTAGAAGTGCAAGTCGAGGCGCTTCGCCCCTGCTTGACCTCTCTCGCGCACCCACCCCTCCTCCTTCGGCCGCTGGTCTCCTATCCGCTCCGGCTCTCCTCGAATCGGGCGACACCGGTGCAAGCTGAAGCGTAAGCTGCCGAGACGGTTGTCCCGCCCCGCCGCTGGGCGCCTGCCCTCTCGCGCCTGCAGTGGACGTCGCTGCCGCCGCCCCGTCACAAAATCGTGGTCGTCGTCTGGCGGCGCTGCAGTGATGAACGGGGCCATCAAGAAAATAATGAGATCCAATTTGAAATTTGACGCGAACTCCCGCTGCAGACATCCCACGAAAACTGGACCGTCAACATTTGGGTCGAGCTCGTCAAAAAGCGTCGGCAGACCCGAGCTCCGGCGTACTCGAGAGTTACGTTGACCCGAACGAGGCGTGCTGCGGGAGGCGCGCCGGATCCGCGTAGGAGGGGTCGCAGATGACGAGGGGGGCCTTGGCCACCTCCGGGGGGGCGCAAGCCGCTCGCTCGCGCGCACCGGTCCTGGCCGGGCCGTCCTGCGCCCCAGACCGTTGGGCGCGGCGGGCCCCTGGCGTCACGGCGCGGGCCATGGCTCTCAGGGGCAACGATAGGGGGGGGGACTGGCACAGGGGGGTGGACATCGACCTGGAGTTGGCGATACATCACCGACAGATCGGCGATGGGCACCCGATAATGAATCCGCACGTTTCTGGGCGGTGTGGGGCTCTCGGGCCCCTATCAGCGATCAATAGGAGATGGTGGGTCCATGCATCTCCCCCTGTGCCTACCCCTCCTGCCGTTGCCCCTGGGGCTTCTGCCACCGCGGGAACGGCTAAACCTCGAACGACCTGGGTGCGCGGCTTCCGGGAGGCGCGGGGGGGCCAAACCCAAGAGCGCAGGCCGCTGCTGTCGCGTCGCGCTCGGCGATCGGGGCACCGTGGACCACCGGGCCGGTCTGGCCAGGGCTGGTGCTGGGCGGTGGGCCCCAGTGGGCGGCATTTGGCTGCGCGGAGATACGGAGATGGGAGCAGGGGGGGGGGGAAGGCCTCTTAAAGGGAGCACGTGCGTCTTAGAAGGCGCGGGCCTTACATCTAAAGAGAAGGCCCGCGCCATCCAAGTAGCAGGAATGCTTCTAAGAAACCTTCCCCCCTCCCCGTGCCCCCCCGGTGCGCGTGGCTGAAGCATTCCGCTCACAAGGCCTCGTCGTGGGAGCGGACGCCGATCACCGGGGGCCCGAGCAGGGACCGGGGTCCGCGTGGAGAGACCCGAGGGCCCGAAAGGACCCGCTTCCCCCATGGTGAAATCCTGGGGCTCTCTGGTCGGGGATCTACTGACCAGGGTGAATCCAAAAACCCGGGCCAGTCAGGCCTTGCAAGATCTTGCAAGGTCCTGCAGCATCCTGCAAGATCCTGCATGCAAGCCCTGGCTCTGAAAGGTCCTACAAGCTCCTGCGCTCCGACGGACCTCCGCTCGCAGCGACTCCCATCTCTTGAAACCCGAAAATCCAAGATCCGGCCAGGGCCAGCCCCGAGCCCCACGATGCGGGTTGGCCTGGTGGGGGCACTGTTCTATTTCCTGGTTCGATTGTAGCACTGGTTGCATTGGGCTTTTTCCTGGTCGACCAGGGAAATGAGCAGCGGCTGGAAGACCTCGCTCGTATTAAACGTAGCTGTGTGTCGCCCATGCAAGATACGAACAACAATATCATTATTCTTAAAGAGACAACGCAATATCCAGGAAACATGGCCGGACAATCACCCAAGAGCCTGAAATACAACTAGAGGTAGAAGTAGGAGTAGTAGTAGTTGGTAGTCGTAGTAGTAGTAGTAGTAGTAGTAGTAGTAGTACTACTGGTCGTAGTATGCAGTAGTAGTAGTAGTAGTAGTAGTAAGTAGTAGTAGTAGTAGTAGTAGTAGTAGTAGTAGTAGTAGTAGTAGTAGTAGTAGTAGTAGTAGTAATAGTGGTAGTAGTAGTAATAATAGTAGTAGTAAGTAGTAGTAGTAGTAGTAGTAGTCGTAGTAGTAGTAGTAGTAGTAGTTAGTAGTAGTAGTAGTAGTAGTAGTAGTAGTAGTAGTAGTCGTAGAAGTAGTAGTAGTAGTAGTAGTAGTAGTAGTAGTAGTAGTAGTAGTAGTCGTAGTAGTAGTAGTAGTCGTAGTAGTAGTAGTAGTAGTAGTAGGAGTGCTAGTAAAAGTAGTAGTAGTAGTAGTAGTAGTAGCAGTGCTAGTAGTAGTATTAGTAGTAGTAGTAGTAGTAGTAGTAGTAGTAGTAGTAGTAGTAGTAGTAGTAGTAGAATTATTATTAGTAGTAGTAGTAGTAGTAGTAGTAGTAGTAGTAGTAGTAATAGTACTAGTCATCGTAGTAGTGGTAGTAGTAGCAGCAAAAGGAGTCGTAGAAGTAATCGTAGTCGTCGTCGTAGTAGTGATAGTAGTCATAGTACTAGTCGTAGTAGTAGTACTACTACTACTACTAGTAGTTGTAGTGGTCGTAGTAGTAGTCGTAG